>JAMJFZ010003296.1:3182500-3452500 GCA_026225945.1 Cricetomys ansorgei | reverse complement strand
CAAGCCTCTGGCAACGTCATCTCCTCCCAAACCCCGAGATCAGTGCGCTGAACTCCGTATCTGAGAGAGGCCACGCAGTGCTTAGCTCTCTGTGTCTGGTGTATTTCGTTGAGCATAATGATCTCCAGTTCGAACCTTACGTTGCAAGATATGACAGAACTTTGGTCCTTTTTATGGCAAGACAGAAGTATTATATGTAGATAGTGCTGAGTTTGGCAGGCTGGTTGTCTTCTTTTTCATGACTCTGTGGACCTGGCTTCTTAGGGAAATCTCAGACACATTCTGGCCACCTTTCCCCACAGAACCACAAGGTCTTCAAGTGGTGATGCAGGAGCTGGCCTAGTCTGTGTCAATGAAGCTGCTGGCCGGAAACTCATGCCCATGACTGAGCCTCGGCTGCTCTTTGTGGGACTCCCCAGTGCTGCTGTCGGGGGTGCACCTGCCAGATCCATGCATGTCCTGTCCCCAAGTCACCCTCTGTGGAGCAAACAATGCAATGTGCATTGGGGAGGGTGGTGAGCAAATTATATGCAATTAACTGAATTAGCGTTGTAATTAATCATATCAGTCAGTAATGCCTGTTCGTATCACCCAATCTTGCCGGCTCTTTTCCAGTGTGTTTCACAAGGGTAATTCAACCAGTCAGAGGGTGGATCAGGGTCCCTTGACTGTCTTGCATTCCACCCCTATTCTATTCTTTAAGCTGATGCCCAGTCACGGCCCCTGGCTGCAGGCTGGAGAATATGCTCTGCCACAGATCACACAGATACGGCAAGTTGCTGAATGCAGTTTACCCTACTGTCAGAACTTAAGGTTCTTGGGAGGCCTGACGGATGCAGAGATTCTCTGCCACATGTTCAACCTCAGACTCCATTGTTTTGCTAAGAAATTGCCTCTCCTCGGGCTTCCCCGGTGCCTGTGTCCACTTCCGTTGAGATGTATTTTCCCCTGGCTGTGGACACTGAAGAGGGTGGGTGTCCTCATTCTCCCTAACCTGCGAGATCCCCTCTGTCTCGGAAGCGAGTCCATAACAGTTGGAGTACTCTTGGCTATCCTTCACTTGGAATTTATGGGGTAATTTCAGCAAAACCGAGACCTTGTGCAGCAGTTTTCATCTTTCTCAAGGCTGTCTCTCTTTCCCGATGCTGGAGAATGTCCAATTATTCCTTCTGGTCTCTTTGGATGTGAATTGTAACAGATCAGCCGAGAGTCGCAGTTCAACATTGTTAAGCTTATCAATATAAATATAATGTTAAACCCCTTTTAGATAATTGGAGCTATGTGTGAAAATGTGACCAATTTGTGCATAAATTGGTCCTACACGTCTTCCTGGCAGAAGCAGAGAAAGAGAGGGAAAGAGAGACCAACCATATGTGAGACTGGATCGCTTCTGTTCAGGGACTCTTTCCACACCTTGAATTCGAGATCTGGTTTCCTGGCTGCCAGCAGTTGGAAACCTGCACAGGTTTCCGAAGCGCATGAGGTCCTTTGCCCTCTTTGAACCAAATCCTACCATGTTAGAAGCTTTGAAGGAGTCTCTTGCATCACACCAGTGGGGAGCTTGCAGACAGTCTTGAGAATTAGACATCTCGGCTTGGCCAGATACCAAATTCAAACAACCAACTGGAGAGGCTGACGCCCATGGAGAGAGGAGAGGGTGCAGAGGGAATCCTGGAATCAGTTCATCGGGCTTGGAAATCTTACTACCACGTCGGGGTGCTGGAAAAGCT
The DNA here is from genome assembly GCA_026225945.1 of Cricetomys ansorgei. Classification (NCBI taxonomy): domain Eukaryota; kingdom Metazoa; phylum Chordata; class Mammalia; order Rodentia; family Nesomyidae; genus Cricetomys; species Cricetomys ansorgei. Next base: position 3,450,770 of record JAMJFZ010003296.1, on the reverse strand, counting down.
CATTCTCCTGGCTTCTTGCTGTGTGAGTGTGCTTGCGTATGTGTGCCCGTGTGCCCGTGTGCGTGCACATACTTGAGTGCTTATAGGGGAGGTGAGGGAGGGTGGGAGTGAGGACTAGTTCATTTCTCCAGGGGCAAATCCTCTAGAGCAAGTTAAGGGACCAGAAGTTATTACAAAATGACTCCTAGCATTCTACAGCTTAAGAAATGTGTTTAGCAAAAATCAATCCTTCTAACAATACCAAGTGAAATATTGTTCTCCAAACTCTACCAGTCGAGAAGTTCAGGTTCCCCGGAGATTATGACTCAACACGAAACTACCACCGCAGAGGCAGAAAGGAGAGTGGCATCTGAAATCTAACATGCGGTGTGCTGCGTCGAGCCATTGCCCGACTTGCAGCCCGGCTGCAACAAGAATTCCCGGAAGGAATGAAGAGGCTCTGTGGCATCAGACCAGCTACGAGGTGGCATGGAGGCCTCATATTGCCCAGTCAATAGTCCCTGGGAAGGAATGTCTTAAGGCAGGCGAAGGCTGCACGTTTGTGGTCTTGAGATGCACATACCTGTGAGAAACAGAGGGGCTATTTGGCTGCTAAATAGTTCTCAGCTCTGCTAGAAAGTGGACTTCCCGTTTAGTTCGTCTTAGCTCACTGAAACACAGAAGCTTGCTAACTGTAAGACCCAGACCTTGTGCTTCACCTCTGACTCCTAGGAGTGCTTTGGGTAGGAGTTCAGAGGAGCTTCCTGGAACCAAAAACAAGTACCCAAGACCTTTGCCCTTGGAAACAGAGTTGCTTCCAAGGAACCCAAGAAGGATGGCTGAATGTCTGTCTGTTTCTGGACCTCAATCCGGTGAGCAGAGCATCCTCAGGTCTCTTCCTCTGCCCTCCGTATGAGGAAAAGGGGCAGAGAAAGAGGCACCTTGACATCAAGCAGTCTCTTCCGGCACGGAGACGAGTTAAGCAGACATGAATCAGAAAACATATGGATCCAATTTTGGTTTAAAAATTAATGGGAAAACACATTCTCATCAAACTCAAAACAATGAAAAATATTTTTTAAGCAGGCAAAAAATCCAAAATACAGCTGGGCTTGCCCAGCTCTGTGCAGATTCCAGACGCCCGTGATCCTGCCTGGGTTTTTGAGACTAGCATGTGGAGTTGAAGGATGTGTGGGATAAATCAGGACAGCGATGCTCAGATGCGGGTTGCCAATGGGGCAGACCACCCAGGACACGCTCCTAAAAGATGTTTTTGAACTGGATGGGGTGGTAAACGCCTGTAATCCCAATATTCCGGAGGCAGGGGGATCATGAAGTCAATGGCAGCCTGAAGGACATAGTGAGACTCTATCCCAAAAAAGTGGGGGTGAAAGTGTGAAAAGGCTCAGAGTGAAAAGAACTTGCTGCTCTTCCAGCAGATCCGAGTTGGGGATCCCCACACCCTCTTTTGGCTTCCACAGGTAACCACACACATGTGGTATACACTCACTCACACAGACACGTAAATAAGAATAAAAGCAAATCTTAAAGAGACAGAAGCAAAAACGAAATATCGTCCGGTAGCTGAATCTTTGCTACCAGATGCTCTGGGGATACAGCTGATGAGACAGGTTTCATCTAAAAATGGTACCTGGGATGTATTACAGCGAAGAGGGTACAGACATGTCTCTGGCAGATAATCTGGGTTCCATTCACTAGCCAAAATATCTCACACAATGAGAAAGAGAATAGAAAGTTCATTTGCTATCAGTCTCAGCCTGTGACCGCGTGCTGTGGGAGAATAGCTTATCCCAGCCTGCCTTGCCCTGGGAAGACCAACCTCTCTCTTCCCATAGTCCTCTAGCCCTGGATCTTTGCAGCCCCAGTCACTCTGAACTGCCTCCTGAGATGGTTCCACTGAACCAAAGCCGTTGCCTGGCGCCCCCGGCAAGCCCTGCTTAAGGACAAGGGTTAAGGCTGTCTGTTGACAGGAATAGTCAGTGGGCAGGGAAGGCTGCAGCCACCTCATTGGGCTTTAGCCAGCCAGTCTGGAGCCTCTAAATTGCTCTGAGTCTTCCTAGGTTTTTCTGGTGGGTGACCACTCCCAGACTGCATCCCTGGTGAGGCCCCGAGCCCCTCCTTACCTCTCCCTTCCTCCGCAGACGGCCTTGCTTCTTTAAAGGCCCTATGAAAAGAAGAAAGCCACCAGCTGTAACTAGTGTCGGTGTTCTTACCAGCTCTCTCTTTTGGTTTCTCTGGGACATCAACAACTTTTTTCTCCACTCATCTTTTTTTCCCCCCTTTATTTCTGTCTCAAGACAGGGTCTTGTTGCACAGCCTAAGCTGAACGCTCTACAATGAGGCTCTTGTTTCTACGCTGAGACAGATTGCTGGGGGTGTAAGCAGTTTATTAAGAGACTTATTACTGTTACGGATAAACGGATAGGCAACAGCGTGGCTCTGAGGAAGAGTTCAGGCATGCGCAGCAGAGACGGACAACACTGTGGAGGCTGAAGAGAGGAAATAGGGGTCTAAGTGGTCGAAATGGGGGTCTCTCCTTGTACTTTTCAGAGGACGGGGGAGGTTTCACAGCACAAGCCTGTAACCAGGCTCTGTGGTTCCCGCAGGAGGGTGGGAAGTGCCAAGGATCAGGGTGTGGCCCTCTATACCCCCTTTGATGTAAACTCACCTCTTCAGGCAAGAATCCCTAACCAGGGAATCACTGTCAGTGTCTGATAGGGTGCCTGTCCTCATCTGTGAAAGGGGAGGGGCTGCTGGAGATGCTGGGTCCTGAGGGGCAGGTGGGTTCTAACTTGAGCTCCTCCTGCCTCAGCCTCCAGTGTTCTGAGATCTCCTGTGCACCACTGTTCTCTTCCCTGTCTTAGACATGCGTGTGGGGCTGCGTGCATGTGTGTGTGTATGCGTGTGTATGTGTGTGTGTGTGCATGTGTGTGTGTGTGCATATGTGTGTGTGTGTATGCGTGTATGTGTGCATATGTGTGTGTGTGTGTATGCATGTGTATGTGTGTGTATGTGTGTGCATGTGTGTGCATGTGTGTATGTGTGTGTATGTGTATGTGTGTGTATGTGTGTGCATGTGTGTGCATGTGTGTATGTATGTGTATGTGTATGTGTGTGTATGTGTGTGCATGTGTGTACATGTGTGTATGTGTGTGTATGTGTATGTGTGTGTATGTGTGTGTATGTGTGTGCATGTGTGTGCATGTGTGTATGTGTGTGTATGTGTATGTGTGTGTATGTGTATGTGTGTGTATGTGTGCATGTGTGCGTGCATTTGTGTGTACATGTGTGTGTATGTGTGTGCGTGTGTGTATGTGTGTGCGTGTGTGTGTGTCTCTGTGTGCATGTGTGTGTGTGCATATGTGTGTATGTGTGTATGTGTGTTCCATCACGGCACCACATTTCCAAGCACCAGTTCCCAATCAGCCTTGTCACCTTGATGTGCCCCCTCCCTCCACCCATGTCTGGGAAGTGAAGTGATAGCGGTTTCCAACCAAAGGACTGTTTTAAAGACTACCAAAACAAAAAAAAGTTAATACACAGAAGACACATCGCCGGGCTGTAACACATCCTAAGCGTGAAATGAAAGTAGGTTATCTTATTGCTCCTGCTTCCTTCCTGGCAGTGTTGGGATGTGCCCAAGCCTCTCCTGTTAAGGAGCTCTTTATCAACCTCCATGGCCCAGTCCACCAGCTGTTACTATAAAAGGAACACTATGGGGTGGGGGGCGGGGTCTCAGGACAGCTCCACCCTGTGAGAACAAAGACTCTCTCTCCTGAAAGAGGACCATTCTGCTCTTGAGAGCTATAGCCCATATCCCAAACTCCTTTTCTAGGCCCAAACTCTCAAGCTTCCAAAAGGGCCGCCTGTGTGAAGTGGCAGGTTTGGGAGGAGTGTACCACGTCAAACCATTGCGCTCACACCCTCCCTCCAACTCGCCCTTCCTCTTTTGTTGTTGTTTTGGAAGGGAGAACTGATGGTGCTTCTCTCTCCTGCCTAAATTCTCTCTTACATCTATGCTCTTTCAGCTCTGCCCATTTCCAGCCCATTTCCCCTCATCAAAGCATCTTGACCTGCACCCCGTCCCCCAGTCCCGAGCCCCAAGCATGAGCTTCACCCATATGGCCTCATTTTGTGAGCTTATAGCCTGTAGGTTGCGTTCCTGTCCTTAGGGTACCATCCTACGCTGGGGACACTCTCAACTCTATGGGGCCCTGGCCTCACCCTCTCCAGCCCAGCCCTTCAAGTCTATGCCTCTCAGCTAAGTGTCTCCTTTCCATCTCCCAAACTGTTAGCCACTCCCTCAGGAGTCCTTGGATCCCTGTAGCGAGAGCAATGGCCTGTGGCCATTCTTAATCATTTCTTCCCTGTCACATCGAACCTGTTGCTATTATAAATACCTCTCAGATCACTCAGCTTCTCTCTAGCTTTACCTCCATCTCTCCGGCCCTAGTCACCTTCCTCCTTCCTCTGGGTCACTGCAATTACCAGGAATTCAAAGACGTTCTCACCTCCAGTTCACTTGCTACTCTTCCAGCGGGGAGACCCCTTTCCGGATCCCCTGTCTCCCCCAAAACTCGTAACTCCTTCCTTGTAGCCAGAGGAGCGTGTCCACGCCTCACTCCAATTTCTAATGGCCTTAACTTCAGCACTGTATAAAATTACCAGTGTCCGTTCTCCATCTCTTTCGTCCCCCTGACGCAGCTGTAGAGGGTTCAACGGACTTCCGCTGCCTTCGCCCTCTAGCGCTTGAATTCTCTACCGGACTTAGGAGAGCTTGTGACTCTAAACCCAAGGGGACATAACTGTCCATTCTGTATTCACCTACACCTAACAGCAGATGATGCAGCTCAGACTTGGCCCGGTAGGTGTCCAGTGACGGCAGCCCAGCCCCAGGGTCCTCACGATCCTTTTTCCATGGGCTCCCAACTGATCCCTTGGCCTCCTGTCTCCCAGCAAGCTTTTCCACCGACGTTAACTAGAGTGCATTGGAGGTCACAGTGAAAACCTCTGACCCGGAGATGGGACATCCTTGTGCAATGCGTGCACAAGACTCCGTGCACACACCAGTGGGATAAATTCTACTCCTGATGTCTTCTCTGTCTACAGCCTTTCCTGCCTTTCTCACTGGGCTCTACCGACCCTGGGGAAAGTCTTTGATCATCTCTTTATCACAGCACCCGTCATCCTTAAGTGCAGTTCCTTGCTGAGTGTGTCCACACTGGGTGTTGGGTGTGTTAGTTTTTAATCACTGACGAACACCTGAGAATAACAACTTAAAGGGAAAAATTCACTCAGTTCTTTCCTTCTTTCTTTCTTCTTTCTTTCTTTCTTTCTTTCTTTCTTTCTTTCTTTCTTTCTTTCTTTCTTTCTTTCTTTAAGTAATTTTTTTTTCATTCCTGCTCAGAAAATACTGTCCGGATTCTCCTTTTGACTCAAAAGTCTTGCTCGGTCCTAGGCACCCTTGTCTGAATGGCCCACCCAATTCATGTCAGAGCCGCTCTCTTTAGAGGCAGCCCGCAGCAGCAGCCACCCACAAACCTGGATCCTGTCCTGGAAGGAGCAGATCTGTGATATGCCATTTTGTGGAATGTTCCGGAAAGGTGCTACAGAGACACTTGACTGAGAATCAGCTAGCGATGAACATCCTGCCAGAGGCTCTGGAAGAAAAACAGTGTGGGGATGATAGGAACAAGAGCTAAGAAGCAACAAGGATGTGAAGGTGTCAGTCTGTCCCAGGAGAATGTCAGCTTTAAGCAAAACTGGGTTCTTTTAACATTCCTGAATCCCCAGGGCTAGAGCAATGCTTAGCCTTGGGCACATTAGCTCAACATGTATTTACTGATTGTGTGACTGACTTGTCGATTGGATATTACTTAGTTGCATAGAATTTAAATAAAGAAAGCAACATAAAATAAATATGCTAACATCTTTGTACTCCAAGGCTTGAGAGTCAGGAAGAAAAGTATAGAGAATAAACTGGAACACCTCATGGTGTTACTGGCTGAAATGGACAGTGCGCAACTGTCATGACTTCATCCTGGTTTCAGCTGCCCCCTTGGCATAAGCCTGAAGCCATCTGGGAAGAGGGAACCTCAACTTCAGAGCTGCCTGGATCACGCTGCCCTGTGGTCACGCCTGTGGGGCGTCTTCTTGACAGCTGATTGATGTAAGAAGGCTCTCCGCTGTGGGTGGTGCCATCCCTAGGCTGGTGGTCCTGGGCTGTGTATAAGAAAGCATGCTGAACAAGCCAGGGGGAGCAAGCCAGTAAGCAACAGTCCTCCATGGCCTCTTCTTTAGTTCCTGCCTCTAGGTTTCTGCCTTGGCTTCCCTTGATGACAGACTATAACTCATAAGCCAAATAAACTCTAAAACTCTTCCCTTCTCTAAGTCGGTTTTGGCTAGTATAGTGGTTTAAAAAAAAAAAAAAGATGCCACTTATAAGTTTCAGGGATTTGGATATTTGATGTCTAGTTGGTGGCTATTTGGGGAGGATTAGGAGCGGAGGTCTTGGTGGATGCAGTGTGTCATGGGGGCAGACTTAGCGATTTCAAAAGACTTCTGCCATTCCCAGTGTTCTCTCTGCTTCCTGCTTCCCAGTTTGCAATGTGAGCCTTCAGGTGTCTGTGCCCCATATGTTGGCTCTGCCACCGTGGACTCTAACGCCCTGAAGCCATAAGCACAATTCAATATTTTCTTTTGTGAGTGGCCTTGGTCATAGCATCTAACCACAGCGATAGAAAAGTAACCAAGTCAGTGTTGAATCATAGCTGCGGAAAAGCACGTCAGAGCGCGTGGTGGGAGGGTTTCCGTGGTGTCCCTTAGTCAGCTTTGATTCCCTTCGCAGAAGGGTAGCTCAGTCTATTGCTCTTCAGTTCTCTCAAGGTGCTTTTGGAATCCCATCCTGCAGAATGAGGACACAGCCTTGTCCTTCCACTCCGCTTTCCATGGCCCCTTGATCGTCCCTTCCCTTCTGCTCTTCTCATCCAAGACCCACCTCAGATTCGACACCCTTCTTGAAATTTCTCTACATCCCCCCAGCTCATCTTCTCCAGCCTACCTCCAAGTACTTGCAAAACCCAGTCCTAAGGGTTCTATGTTGACCCAGCTGCTGCTCCGTGTTGTGGCATACACGAGGGAAGTCTAAGACAGGACGAAGTTCAAGAAGAACTTCCTATTCTATGTATGCTTAAATACAGAACAAAATAACCTACGTGTTGTCGCTTTTGTTTAATGAAAGCTCAGAGGTTCATATTGTGTTTTTCCTAGCGTGGTAAAAAAAAAAAAAAGATCAGCTTCCAGGTGGAACTGTTTATTTTGGCTTACGGTTTCACAACGCTTTGTCCGTAGTCATCTGGTTCTGTGTACTCGGGCAGAACATCATGGTGGCGGGGATGTGTGGCAAAGAATTGGCTTCACGGCAGGCAGAAGCAGAGAAAGTGTTACACAGAAAGAGGTCAAGTCAAGATACATATTAAAGAACATACCGAAGGCCCCCAAGAAGACTGACTTCTTCCATCTTAGGCCTTACCTGATATAGTTCACTATCTCCTAATAATATCATCAAACTGTGAGTTCATAAAAGGGATTCATCCGCTCATTAGGCCAGAGCCCCGATGATCTAGCCCTCTCTGAAAAGTCATCATCAACACACCCAGAGGATGGCTTCACTAATCTCTCAGGCTGTTTATGTTCCAATGAGATTGATAAAGTTGACTGTTTGCTAAGACTAACACCAAAATAGAGAGACTGTCTGTGACTGGCAGATTTCTGTTAAAGAGTCGTTTTTAAAACTGGATAGACTTCCTAACTAATCTTCAGGTACAGTTGGCGCTCTTTGATCAGTAGCAGTTGGAGGAAATTCCCAGTGATGGATGGTTGAGTGCCAGGGTGGAGAGTTTCCCACGGCTGGTCATTCCCCAGAACTAGTGTGGGTTGGGATGTAGGTAGGACTGGCTGCCTTGGCCCAGAAGTCTCTCGAGTCTGAGAGCTCAGCTCTAGGGCTGCCAGGAGGCAGAAACCATGTCTCACACGTTCCCTGTGTGTGCTCTCTATCTTGGCATACAGCCAGCGTTCAGTCCCACTTCCAGCCTTAACATGACGACTTGTTGAATCTGCTTTGGGGGTGGAAAGGTAGCTGCACAGATATGTATTCGGTGTGTGTGTGTGTGTGTGTGTGTGTGTGTTGCTCATGCATGTGTGCATGTGTGCATATGTGCATGTATGTGCGCATCTGTACATTCTTAAACCTTTGCGTCTGGAAAGTGTGCGTAATTGCTATGAGAAAGAAACATGGACTAACATGTATGGTTCTTGCCTTCCTCAGGGTTGTCCCATCAAAGGAGTCCATTACTAAATATGTATGCCTTAATGACTTGCTGGCTTTGGGGGAACAAAATCCGGTTGGGGGGGGACAACCAAAGGAGTTGCAGTCAGGAGATGGACAGTGTCCTGCAGATATCCAGTGCGGAAGCACCTCCCACAAGACACAGCTGAGCTCTGGCGGCTTCCAAATGAGCACGCAAGACTCACCCCCAGAGGATGCTCTGACTGAGGCGGGATCTGTCTGGCAGATTTGGGTGTCTGGGCGCCAGGGCGCCTCTAGTGTGGGCGCAACCGGAGACGTCCTGTCACAATTCTAGAGCTCCACGCGCAGCTGTCCCATTGAGAATTCCATAGGGGGACCCATAAACAACAAGAACTTTTTTTTTTTTTTGGAAAAGCAGATGTTCTAGAAACATCTGTTGACTGGAAGAAATCCACTTGGGGGGGAGACGTGTGGAGATAGGGGCTTGCTGTGTAGCCCAGGCTGTACGTGGTCGTCCTGCCTCAGTTTCCCACGTGCTGGGATGCACCACCACACCCGTGAATGATGAAGATCTTTAGCAGAGAGATCTCAGAGTGCTATCTCCCGGTATCTCAGTCTCTGCTGTTGCCGGGGTCATTCTGCAACCTGGCGACACCCTGGATGTGGGTGGTGATGGTGACACAGTGCTAAAAGCTGACACCTGGTGAGGGTGGGCCTTTACTGAATCTGAATCAAATCGTCTCTCCCTGTGAGTCTCTGGGGCTCCGTGGCGTTGGGGGGTAAGAGGGTAGCCCGTATAACATTGAACTTGGCTACCTCTACAAACACAGCCCTGCCCGGCACAACATCTCTCCAGCTGCTGATCATAACTTCGTAGATCAGTTAGAATTATTTTATTTTTTTTTCTCTTCAAAATTAAATGACAGCCATTGTGCTCCTGGAGATTTTGTTGTATAATGCAATGGCTGGCCTTTTGATAAATAGACTTTGAAGTGCTCTACATATTTCTACAACAAGCTTTTATCCATTTGGCTAATTTTATTCTTTACAAGCCATGGAAGACAGGAAAATGGCCCTATGATTAGATCTACCTCAGAGACTGAGGAGAGAAGTGGACTTTGCTCTCCCAAAGCATAGGCAAAGAGCATCTTTTATAGGGAAGAAGGAGGTCAGGACACAGGGGAACGGCAGGGCTGGGGAGTATCACAAAGTCCCCAAGCCCATGGCTCCCGATGTGGACCACCCCGCATGGGCCTTGGCATCTCTTGGGGAGAGCATTGCCGAATGAACATGCTTGTTGAGCCAGATTTATCAGAATTTGGCTCGTCAAGCTCACTGGCAATGTACATTTTGGGAGATCTCTGGGTCGACAGTGGCTGAGAGCTAGTATAAGAAAGCAGGCTTACTGTACAGTGTGGGGCTTAAATCTAGGACTAATCACTGTTTGCTTTTCTGACAAAAGGAAGAAAAATAGTGTTCAGTAGTTCCCTTTTATCCACGACAAATAGTTTCCAAGGCCTCCAAGTGGGTACCAGAAATCACCGAAAGTACCAACGCTACACATGGCTAAGCTTGAGTTCACAAATATAGCCACAGTGAGACGTTAACAGCTGGGAAGTGGGGTGCAGAGATGGCTCACGGTTTTAAAGCACTGACAGCTATTGTATAGGTTCTGGATTTGATTCCCAGCATTCATATAGCCACTAACAATTGTCTGTGAACACCACTATCAGGGAACCTGACTCCCCCTGCTGGCCTCTGCAGGTACTGTGCACATGAGATCTGCAGACGTACATGCAGACAAATACACAAGACCATAATTTTAAAAAAATCATAATGATCATAATTCACAGTAAAACAGAACAATTCTTAAAAAAAATATGTTTCTGCAGTAAAAGCTGTAGAAAATTACGGAAAATGAAACCTCAGGTAAGAGAAACTAGTACACATCTCATGGGCCATAAGTGTCAGCCATGATGGATGGATGGATCAGGATGAAGAGGAAAGGCAACATGGTGAAGCCACCGATTCAACCCAGCTGTTGTCCCAGCCTAGAAATGGCATCCTCTAAGTCCCAAGAGTGTGGTCCTCCTACGGCCAGCTGCTGTGAGAGCACTTCCGGATCTGACTCTTTATAACTCCGCCATTTCTAGAGAGTGTTCCAACCAATGTGGCCCTTGCTTTGGTGGCATATTGCTCTGGTTGCCTGAGTTTGGCTCTTGATCCCTACCCCCTCCCGCACAGTAGAAGTTCAGACAGCAGGCCTCCCTGGACCATTGTGGATGGCCATGCCTTACAGGAGAGACCAGAAAAAAAGATCCTCTTTTGTTAACCCACAAAGGGCTCTTTGTTTGCTCTTATCCCAAATTTGCATGGGGAGAGGTTAGCAGAAGGGATGGGAAACCCCAGTGCAAAAATCATTTCAAAGTCCTCTTAAGAAGACAGCTGTGTTGTAACACCCACATTGCGGGGAGATCACCCCTTGTTTTTTAAGTAGAAGTCTGCATATTCAGCGCAAGGGTCGGATAGGCAGAGGTTCTGGGAAAGAATCATCCAGCTTCCTGCCAGGAGCCTTCTCAGAAGCGTGCGTCCCATAGATTCTGAAAGGATAGGCTAATTCTTGACATACCCTTAGGTATGTCTGGGCTGCCAGTCCTTCCCTCTGGTGGTGGCTGCTTCCTGATGCTCTCTTGAAATTTCAATAGGGGAATCTAGAGGCTAGGATTAGGAGATGAATAGTCCTGCAGAATTCCATTGTTTTCCTTAACACCGGGAACAAAGTCAGCGCCAGCTGTAAGTGAACAATAGTAGTAATCTAGAGAGCAGCAGGAAGGTTGGGTACCTGAAGAAACCCTTATGCCCAAACTTAAGATTCTGCTTGAGGATTGAGACCTGTTATCCATCCTGGTACATTGGAAATGGGAAGCGGGGCTCATGTCAGACCCTGACGTACCTTCTAAGCTCTCTACTAAATGCCAGACTGGTTGATTGCAAGCGGCTCCAGAGTTCTGAGAAAACGTAAGATGCGGCCAAACGTTTTTATGTCATAAGGCTATTAAAGAAGACAAAACCCATCCACAAAGGGAGCCAACAGAGGTAGACAGGGAAGAGCCCCATATTAGTTAGCTTTCCATCACCATGCCGCAAACATCGGACACAAGCTACTTAATGGATATGCTATTCATTGTATTGATAAACTCAGAGGGTTTGGTCCATGGTGACTTGGTTCCTTGAGTTTGGGGGGAGCATCTTGATGGAGGGCTCATGAGTCAGAGTTGCTCTTTTATCTCATGGCCAACAGGAAGCAGAGACTGTGACAGAAAGGATCCAGGAATAATACGTCCTTAGGATACACCTCCAATGACCTACATCTTTCAACCTGGTGCAAACTCATAACATTTCCAGAACATTCCAAAATAGTACCACCATCTAGGGACCAAAGCATTGAGATGCCCAAGCCAATGGGAGGTACATTTCATATCAAGCCATAATAAACCCGGTGAGCCCTAGAGAGGGAGAAGGAAGTAAGCATGGTAGTCTTCATGGCCCCTTCTGCTGCTAAGGTGTTTACTCCATTGGGCGGTTTCAGTTGAAGATCCTCCTCCAGACTGCCAAGTGCATTCCATAAATTTAAAGGAGGAGAAATGATGGACCACAGCCAGTTGCCTCCCCTGGGCTTGGAGAACCTCCTAGGTACCCTTCTGTGTTACAGTGTTCTATCTTAATGCCAAATTGATAGCCCTTCCTTGATTTTCATAAGAAATGACCATGGTTCATTTATGAACTTAAGCTAATTTGTACGCAGGCGTCAGAAAAGCTTTTGCCCTTCTATTTTCCAATGCTTGGATTTGAACCCAGGATCTTGTACACGCCAGACAAACACTCCACTACCAAGCCATGTCCTCGGCCCCCATTTTACCTTTCATTTTGAGACAGTGTCTTCCTAAGTTGCCAAGGCTAGCCTCTAATTGTCTATGCAGCCCAGGCTGAACTCAAACTTTCTATAATTATGTCTCAGCCTCTAGAGTGGCAGAGACTACAGGCGGGTGTCACAAATGCTTTTGAAAACTCAGTGTGATTGTCTCTTGTGACAAGACAAAGGGCGAAACATCCCATATTAAGTTCCTGACTAGAGTGATTGTGTAATTCTCTGGTCACTAAGTGAGAGTTCCAGTGACCCTCCATCTTTGTCAACATTTAATATTATCAGCCTTTCTGATATTACCTATTCATCCATTTGTTCCCTTACACATTGATTTATTTTCATGACTCAGGATCTTTCCGAGTAACCCAGGCTGGCTTTGAACTCTCAAACCTCCTTAGTGTCAGCTAATCTGCTGGCAGGGGACTCCGGTGTCTAACGTGGGTTGTGTTTGCACTTCTTGAGTGGTCCCTTATCTCAAATCTCTTCCCATACCTTCAGTTCTTAAATGATCTTGTCTGAAGGAGATTTTAAATAGTCTTTTGCCCGTCTTGTGGAAAGGTTTGGTTGTCTCCGTATTAGATGAATTCTGTGAATGAGTGTTAGGAATTCTTGTCTTTTGATTTTCTTAATAGCGTCTTAATCAGAAAATGATTTTAGTATTTATAAAGTTCAATTAATCGTGAGCGACTTTTACTCTCCTGTGTTTATTTTTATCTTATGTGTGTTGGTTTTGTGCCTGAATGTATGTCTGTGTGAAGGTGTCAAATCCCCTGAAGCTGGAGTTACAATCATGAGCTGCCATGAGGGCTCTGAGCACTGAACCCGGGTCCTCTGGAAGAGCAGACAGTACTCTCAATTGCTGAGTCATCTCTCCAAGTCCTGTGACTTTTACTCTTGTGGTATGATTATCCTTCGTGAAGTTTCTCGTAAATAATTGCTTGAGGGACAAAACTTTTCTAATTTTCCTTTAGAGGTTTCATGTTTTACATTTATTTGTGTGTGTGTGTGTGTGTGTGCACACACGCATGTGTGAGTGTGTGCATGTATGGGTGCATTGAGCGAGCGAGTGTGTGTGTGTGTGTGTGTGTGTGTGTGTGTGTGGTGTGTGTGTGATATGTGTATGAGGGTATATGGTACATGCCATGGCTTGTGTGTGGTTGTCAAAGGACAACTTGTGAGAATTGGTTCTCTCCTTCTAGTACATGAAGTCTGGGAACTGAACTTTAAGTCATCAGTTTTAGCAGCAAGCTCTTTTACCCACGGAACCAAGTTGCTGGCCCTTGTGGTTTTTATCCATACAGTTATTTATAGGCTCCATTTTGCATTATGTTTTATATGTGCTATAATAAGGTCAAAGTTCATCCCCCCATCATTAGCCTAGACTACGTGTGAAAAGGGCTACTTTATCACCTCCCCGCAACCTAAACTTCCCTGATATCTTTTCCCTGGTGTCTAACCTATGGTTAACAATGGGTTACAACAATCCCGGAAGACCATCTTTCCCTAAGGTTGTCAGTGCCTGGGAGAGAATGGGAGTTACCTTCTGAGGCAGGGGTGAGTGTTGAAGCTTTGAGCCCCAAGTGAGGAAAGGGTCAGGAATGCCTTTGCTAAGGATGCGTCTTCTCCCAGTGTGACGTCATCTTTCTATGAGGTACAAATGCTTGCCTGCCTCCCTCCTCAGGACAAGAGACTTGTCATGATCAGAATTTGAAAGAATTTTCCGGAGACCAGGCAGGCCAACATAGGTTAAATACCTAAAGCTGGAAGAGACCAGTGGTATAATGAAGCATAAACTCATTTGGGAAACCGAGAAAGAGAAGCCCAGAGAGGTTAAGCGATTCATCCAATATCACACAGGGGGAAAAAATGCACAAATGGAGTAGAACCAGGGTCTCCCCCGGGCCTGTGACTATCTGAAGCTTGCTTTTCATACCACAAGTCCCTCCCAAGGACTCCCTCTACAGCGAGTGGTGTGCCCTGTGCTGGGACTTGCCAAAGCTCTCTGGAGAAGAGTGGTCCCAGGTGAGATCTGACATACACCAGGCTGTGGGGAGCTGAGAGTGGAGGATACCGTTGTTAATGGCACCAAACCCATCCCATCGCCTTCTGAGACCAATTAGCTGCTTTCTAATTGCTACCGAACTGCAGAACACTTCGGGCCCAGGGACCTTGCCATTCAGATCTCCAGGACCCCTGATTCTTCTACAAACACACGGCTGTTAATGCGTGACTCCCGCGGCCACGGCTGGTGAGTGGCAGGTGGGTGACCCTCCCCACAGCAGTGGCCCGGACACACGTCTTCATGTGTATCCAGTGTCTGAGTGTAAAACCCAAGCCTGGGCTAGCGGACCTTGCAGCGAGATGGCTCATCCGCTAGGGAAGGGCACCACAGAATTTGTAACATCAGCCCTGGCTGTGACAGTGTTCATCAGTGTCCAACTCCCTCCTGTGCACAGGAGAAAACTGAGTCCTGACAAGGAAGTGCAGGGTTCCCGCCAGCATCCAGCCCAGCCACACGAATTTTGTAATAACAAACTCAACCCCAGGGGCCAATCTGTTCTTTAAGTTGATGAGGTAAAGCAAGCAAAAATGATATTATGTGTCTGTAGGCTTTAGCGTAGACTTCATAATTGTGTTGGCATTTAAGCACGGAAATCACTGGATGTTGGTGTCTACATAAACCCATGTATGCTGTGCTTTGTGGATAAATTATAGTATACACAGCCGGAACGGTCTCTGAGATGTGATCTTTGTCCTACCCATGTCTTGAAACCTAAACCTGTATGCAAAGCCAATATGCAGTTATTTAATTAGAGGTAAGTAGGGCATAAAGTGTGTGTGTGTGTGTGTGTGTGTGTGTGTGTGTGTGTTCACACACACGCATGCACACACGCACGTTTCCTCCTTAAGAACTCTTTTTCCAGCAACAAACCTCTTTACTAAAATGGACAATTTTGTCTGAATAACACCCTCCCGCAAGAAAGGAAAAGGCCCAGGGTAGTGGTTTGTGCCAGAAAGTTTGCAGAGGAAGGAGAAGGTAGAAAGTAGCACGTATCCCCGGAATAGAACAGTCAAAGGAGCTCAACAATGAGGTTTTCATTTGCAAAGCTCCCCCCACTCCACCTCCCCGGCCCCTCCATCATTCCTGCAGCTCAGCTTCCTGGTGGTGGCTGAGAGCAACCTGCACTGTGTCCCTTTAATGCGGGTACTCCTCTGGGTTCTGTGTTTCCCTGGGAAGTGACTGTGTACCGGGAGAGTGTAATTGGCAGTCTGTGACACTCCTGTCTGCAAGTGTCTCTCTAAGTGGAGCGCATTTCAGCCTTTATCTGGTGATGGCTGCTACCTGAGAAAGGCCCTGGGCCATCTCAAAGGGCTTGTAGCAGCTAATTGTGCCTGTTAGGACCAGCAATTAGCCGGAGATCTCTGGACTTCGAAGCTCCAACACCCACCAGCTTTCAGCTCCTTTCTCTCTCTTTCACTTAACTAGCTGAGCCTAATAGGGGTGGTGAAGGACAGGAGGTGAGGTGCAGACATGACTGGGAGGGTGGGGCTGGCTGGGCTCATCCAACGCCCCCTCTGAGCCCTGCACTCCGCCCCCTTCCAGGAGAAATATGGGAAGAAAGGGGCAACAGATAGCGCTCTCTCGCTGTAAATACACCCTGCTTCTTGCAAGGCCAGGGCCGGCGTGTCATCCGTCGGCACGAGGAGTCATGCTGCCCTGTTTGTTCAGTTTAAGTGCGAGTCAGAAGATGACAATAAAAAACTAATTAGGCTCAGGTCATAAAGGAGAGCGTACATGCCTGGTGTCAGCTGGTTACTATGGGCACACGACGGGTTCATGGAAATGTGGAGCCGAATATCTGGAAATTAAGACAATAAATCAGTTCCATCGAATAAAAGACATGCATTTGCCCGTTAATTAAGGATAATAGTATCCTATAAGCTCTTGTGTACCGTAGGTGATTTGTTATACTTTGCTGTAATTATATACGTTGAAAATTAAAAAATTCGGTGTATTTTACAGGTAATGTATGAGTGCGGCTTTTCTCCTATTTCCAGAAAAAGCTAGAGGCTCACATCCGACCAGTTCCACACGCAGGCTCGCACGGTCTATTCCTGGCCACCGAACGAGGATTCACTAATGAGGAGTCTTCACCTGCGGGTTTGCCACAAGAAGCAAGCGATGTACCATGCCCGATACAGACGCATTTGGCTTTATGTTTTTCAGCAGCCTACGCAACCCATTCATTTTTTTTTTTCTCCTTTGTAAAACAGCATCCTAATATAATTTTACGAAATGACCTCCCCTCAGTGTTTGCTTGGGTGGTGGGGCTCAGGATCAAACAAGGTACAGAGGCTGGTCATAGAATCGGCGTCTGTCTCATCAAACTCACTCTCCCGAGACTCAGACTCAATCAGAGTAACGTAAGGACGGAGAAGCATTGTCTTAAAGAGCCGTTGGATTGAGCGGCTTTTCCTAGAGAGATATAAACAGATGTCTGTTCAGCCCAGGAAGGCGCCTTGACTCACCGAAGAAACTATTTCACGCAAGTGTATCTTATTGGGGTTACGTACATGAATCTGGGTGAGGGGTTACTTTTCAGAGCATGGGTAACTCGGTGCTGAGAAGCCCAAACTAATAAGCGACCAGCCGATGGAACAGGGAGCCCCAGAGTTCCGTGTACAAGACGTAGGCAACTCCGCCTAAGAATCCCGTCCCCTTCAGCAATTGTTGGCTGCCTTCGTCATCGTGGGGAGGGGGTCCCCACCCTACAACTTTCTTGTGATCTCCCTAAGCCTCTGTCCTTCCCTTCTGGAGGGAATGTATCAGCTCAGAGGCAGTAGTCACACAGCCTAATTACAAGAACCAGGAATGAGGCCAGCTGACATGGCTGGGAGGTGATCCTTAGGTATCGTAGTGCGGGGCAGAGGGGTTCACATAACTTTCCAAACTGGATCAAAAAGTGGCCAACAGGAGGGACAGGGGTGGGGCGTGAGACAGAGTCAACCATCGTCACTGCCAATTCTCAAAGATCGTGGGAGGGAGGAAGGAGTCCAGTGCACAGGGTGAAGCGACATCACCCACCAGAGCTTCCAGAAGGCGTGCAAACCTGCCCTGCCTCAAGCCCGGTGAAATGTGCGTCAGACGCGCAGTCTACGTACCAAGGCAATAGACAATACAGAACTCGGAGCGGTGAGTCCTGGCTCTGTGGTAATTCACCCACAGCAACAGAAAACGAATACATCCTTTCAAGACCGTGTCTCCAGACTTAGAAGCGAGGCTCTACTGCTCCTTCTAACCAGTTTAACCCAAGAGAATCAGAAACCGTGCTGTTTCTAAACCTGCCTTAATTGCCTCTGGCCATCATGACCAAGCCAGGTTTATGTTTCTCACAGGCTCAAAGACACGGAAGGCATAGCCCAGGAGTTCACTAAATACAGCTGTGAGTTCGTGTGCCGATGGCTTGGTTGCAAACCAGGAAGCAGAGAGTGAGGCTGGGACTCGAGGCTGGGCCATAATCGTCCAAAGCCTGCCCACAGAGGCTTCTTTCTGGTAGCTCAGGCTCGGCTCCTGAAAGATTGACAGCCTCCCCAAAGTAGCGTTACCCGGAGAAGAGGTGTTCTTATCCCGAGCCTGTGGACACGACCCTGCGGGGGACTCTTCAGATTCTCCTCACAAGCAGACTCCGAGCGAACGCTGGTGGGTCAGGTTCACAGACCACAGGGTCCAGGTGAGGTAGATCGCCAAAATGAAGAACCCCACTGACGCCACCTTCTGGTACCTATAATTCCACTCTCCTGCTGCTAACATCCACACACAGACTGATGGTTGGCTCTGAAAGCTTCCGTCTTCCCACCTTCCCTCCCGTTCTCTCTTCCCCTTCCAGCTGCCTCTCCTTCCTTTTCTTCTCTTTACTTAATTTTAATTTTCAAAACACAAATGCTTAGGTGGTCTGAAACGTTTCCCATGTCCAAATCTCTTTCTTTGCTTTCCTAACGGGACACACACACACACACACACACACACACACACACGTCTGTCTGTTCTATTGGCTATCTATCTAGATATATAAACACACATATGTAGTTTTTTTACTTATCCATTTTAGTCTTTGTGTGTGTGCATGTTGGGTGAACACGCATGGCACGCTGCCTGTGTAGAAGGCCATGAAACAATGGGAGCCAGTTCTCTCCTACTGCATGGTACCTGGAAACTGAACTCAGATCATTAAGCTTGGCCATTGTTGTCTCTACCCACTGAGCCATCCCACCAGTGTGTGTGTGTGTGTGTGTGTGTGTGTGTGTGTGTGTGTGTGTGGTTATGTACACTGAAGGGCTGTGGCATTCATAGAGTCAGATGCCTGGGCGGAATCACTGTTCTAAGGAGACAGCATTTCCTGAGAAACAATGGAGACGCTATCAGTGTTCTGTCTACGGCTCTCTATACTCACGCACAGCCAATGACGTCCTAACGCCAATCAGCATTTAACTTGAGCCCAGAGGCCTCATGGATTCAGGAGACAATTTTAGGTGAGCAATCCTTATTTTTGATTGTGCAAATGTTTATTTATTTGCACTTTAATTTGTTTTATTATTTCACGTTCGTGATTGTTTTGCCTGCGTGTCTGGCCGCGTGTTCAGGGAAGTACAGGCAGTTGTGCGCTTCCATGTGGACACTGGGAATTGAACCCAGTTCCTCCGGAAGAGCAAAGAGTGCTCTTGAGCACTGAGCCAACTCTTCAGCCCTGTCGTTTGCATTTTAACCTGGTAAGGCTGCATCCATGTCTAAGCCTTCTGTCGATTCCCACGTACTCTGTGCTCTTCTACTTATTAACCCTTTCATGGTTCCTTCTGACGTTTGGAAGGGAGAGTTCACTTAATATTCTTCCTTGGTCACTCAAGCTGACTCCCTTAACTTGGGACCTGGGACGCTCTGAAGAATACTTAGCCATGCGTCCAGATATTTTAAATACAAATTTATTTTTTGTTTATGTATGTGTGTACTTATGCCACGTTATGTTCAGGTGCCCAAAGAGACAAGAAGGAGGTGTTGGATGCCCTGGAGCTGGAGTTAACAGTTGGAAACCTCCCGACACAAGTCCTGGGACCTGAACTCAGGTCCTCTGGAGAAGCAGAAGGAGCATCAAACCCGCATCTCTCCAGCCTCTGGATGCCAGTTTTTACTTTACAACCGGTGATGTGGGTATTTATAGAGGGGGACGTTGCTAACGGGGACTGTAAAAGAGTTCAGAAATACTGGGGAACACTGCGGCATTCTCCAAAGCATTCCGGAATAAATGAGCGCACGGCTCAGGACCCCTGTGGTGTGGTCTTGGTATGTGGTGGGTGGCTGTCACAGAATCCCCAAAGCAGGCTAATCTATGAAGACTGGAGTTGATTTCCTACAGTTCTGAAGGGGAAAGATCTACGAGCGGACATCCAGCTGTGTCATCCCACCGGAGAAAGTAGAAGGCTCAGACAGTGTGCATGACCGAGAAAGCCTAGAGGGCTGGCCTTCTCCTGGTAGGAGAAACCCACTCCCATGATACCTAACCCAGTCTGCTAGCACTACCCATGGTCCAGTCACGGTATTCCTCCCCGAATAGCTGCGTCTTCACTATTCCACATCCTCACGCGGCCACTCTGTGCAGGAGCCGAGGGACTTTCTAACTAAGGGGACACGTGAACTCAGGGACACTCCAACTGGGGCAAGTCCAGAAGCTGAGAAACCTCACCATGGAGATAATAATTTTCATCCTTAATGGATCAAAATCTAATGCCAATTTGGTAACTTTACAAGTGTTCTTTTTTAATTCAACAAATCCTTAAGCTGCTACGGCCAATTTCAACTCACGTGTTATCAACGTTGAGGATTCTTGATGCATTTAAAACCCTGCAAGACATCACTGTTATTTTTTGATACAGCCGGCTCCTCATTTAGATTTTCCCAGAGTTCTTTGCTCCTTCCCGCATCTCTGACCTTCCATCTGGAATCCCTCTCTTTCTGCCTGAGCAGGCCCCTTTATCATTTCCTGTAGCGCAGATTTGCTCACGAGATGTTCTCTGTGTGTTTGTTTGTCTAAAAATGTCTCTGCTGAACTTCATTTATGTCCTTCCGATGTCCAGTGAGTTTTTGATGCCACCGTGTAGAAAACGCCATTCGCTGCATCCTGAGAGCTTCCTCTACACAGCCACAGTGCTGTGATCCCGGGAGAGGATGAACGTTCAGTAACACCTTCCCTAGAGTTAATATTCCAATCTCTATATCTGTCTCCAGTGTGACTGTTATAGCGGGATATTTTTTATAAGTTACCTTATAAGATAATGTCTCTTGTCTTTTTTAAAAATACAGCATGTGTATATGATGGTGATTACTTGCCATTTTACGATTTATTTTATGTCTATGTCTTTGTCTATGTGTGGGTTTGTTCCTGTGAATGAGTGCAGGGCCCACGGAGGGCCACAAGAGGGCATCAGACACCCTGGGGCTGAAGTTCGAAAAGAGTTGCCATGTGGGTCCTGGAAACAGAATATTGGGCTTCATGTTAGAGTAGCAAGTGCTTTTAACTGCTGAGCTGTCTCTCTAACATTCAATTACATTTTTACTTTAGCTGCCTCACAAAGTATGAAACTTATAAAAGTAATGAGGTTCCATGCAGCTGATATTCATATACACACATACACACATCGTACACTGTTTAAGTCAGGTTAAATATATCTATACCCTCAAATATCTAACATCTCTTGATGATGAAAACACGTGACACCTTCTAGATTTTTAAATGCCTCAGCCAATGGTTATTGTCTACAGTCGGTGTCTTGGTTGCTGTCCTATTGATGCTGTAAGACCAAAGCAACTTACAGAAGAAAGCTTTTAACTTTAGGACTCATGGTTCCAGAGGGTCAGAGCCCATGACTGTCGTGAGAAGGGACAATGGCAGTGCGCAAGGTAGGCATGACTCTGGGACAATAGCTCAGAGCTTTCATCGGATAAGCATGAGGCAGGGGTGGAGGGACAGTGCTACCTGGGTCTGACATGGGCTTTGGACACCTTAAAGCCCACCCCAGAGACGCGCCCCTTCCATCAAGACCGCACCTTGTTGGAATCCTTCCCAAACAGTTCACCGACTGTGGGCCAAACATTCACATATTTGAGGCTATGGAGGCCCGTGCTCTGTGAAAGAAACACCTAAGAAAATAACACAGGGAGGAGGAAAGATGCATGTGTTTTCTTTCAAGGTGTTCAGACCATGATGGTGGCTCCACTGTTTTTGAGCTGTGTTGACGCAAAGCATCATGGAGAAAGGGTATGGCAAAGGAGAGCTCCTCACCTCATGGTAGCTAGCAAGCAGAAAGGAGAGGCTGAACACAACAAATGCCCTTCAAAGACTTGCCCCTGATGGTGATCCATACCCCTCACGAGGCCCCACTTACGAGACTTCAGCACCTACACATATTGCTACCGAATGACAGCCTGACTAGCAAGCTCACAGGAGGTGATGTCTACCTGAGAGCGGAGAGCGTGAACATGGTCCCTTGAGGCCGGGTGAGTAGCAAGGAGCCGGGGAGGCCGAGAAATACTGTTTCTTTGTTTCATTAGGAACTGAGCTAAGCCGGGCGGTGGTGGCGCACGCCTTTAATCCTCTCGGGAGGCAGAGGCAGGAGGATCTCTGTGAGTTCGAGGCTAACCTGGTCTACAGGGTGAGTGAGTTCTGGGATAGTCAGAGCTACAACAGAGAAACCCTTTCTCCAGAAAAACAAAATAAAACAAATAAATAAGTCATATGTCTGGAAGAACATTATATATATATATATATATATATATATATATATATATTATATTTATATATATATATATATAATATAAATGATGTTCTTCCAGACAGATAACTTACTTGTATGTATGTGTGTGTATACATACATATGTATGTATGTGTATATGTATGTATGTGTATGTATATATACATATATACACACACATATATGTATATATACATATGTATACACACATATATGTATATATACATATGTATACACACATATATGTATATATATACATACATACACACACATATATATACACACATACATACATATGTACACAAGATATATCATCGTTAAAGTAAAATACTTTGGTCAAGAATATTGCAGGCTGGACTTCCGTTCTCATTGCCACACGTAAGAAGCACAGACGTTCCTGCTGTCATTTGACTGCCAGGCCCCTTCAGCATGAAGACCAGGACTCTGTCAGAATCTCATTCCTAGGACTGTTCCTTAGAGGATCTCCACTGGTGCTTCTTTCTTGAACTGGCTAGTGAACTGCGGGCTAGGACAGGGGGACTTCCTGCTTGTGCAATTCTCACCCATACCAACCAGTGGTTGGCATTTTATTGAAAAACTTTGAGTGCTGTCTTGCTGGCTTCAAAGCTGACATGCCTCCGGCGAATATAGTGTTTTTCCTGTTTGTGATCCATCGGTGGCTTTCAAAGGCGCCCTGCCTATTTAGAAACGAAGGTGTGGGCTGTAGGCGCGCTCCTCATGGAACGGTTGTGATTGCTCTAATTCTTTGCAGCGAAAGGGATTAGGAAATACGTATTTTCCCTTTAAAATTTTGAGATGATACTGAGAGCTTCCCATTCAGTAGTCTCAAAATCACTTCCCCATGCTGTAATGGGAAGGCACCAGGACGGCGGTGACATTTTTACACACGCTGCCTCTCCCGTAGTGAACAGAGAACATTTTCAGAATTATATACTCATCACCGCTGTGGAAAAATCTTGTAAATGATGGTCAGGGCTACTGTTCAAGCTTCTGTTGTGATTATTCTATAACATTTTCAACTTTGGATCCTTGTGAGCATGTGAGTTGGAGTTCGGCTCTCGGTGCTTTTAGCTTCAGTAGTAACGGTAGAAATGTGAAGTGCAGCTTAGTTAACATGCTTCTCTGACTATTTTTCACATTTATTTTTGATTTTTAAAAGAAATTTGTGTTCTTTTCATTTCTCTATCTTTCCCTTTCTTTCTTTCTCTCTCTTTCTCTCTCTCTCTCTGTCTCTCTCTCTCCCTCCCTCTGTGTGTGTGTGTGTGTGTGTGTGGGCCCCATGTGTGAGTACAAAGTCCATGGAAGTCAAAAGATAACGTTGGGTGCCCTGGAGCTGGGATTACAGGCATTTATGACCCTCTGAAGTGAGTACAGGCAGCCAAACTCAGCTCCTCTGGAAAAGCAGCAAGTACTCTTAACCACTGAGCCATTTCTGGAGCTCATGCTGTAGGTATTTTTAATATCATTTTAATTTTGCATCCATTAGATAGGTTTTCAACATATACCGAGGACCAACTGAGACATCCAACCTCCCAGAGTGAACAACTATTAGATTATTGGACATTCCAGCTGGGCCTGATGGCACAGACCTTTAATCCCTGCACTTTGGAGCCAGAGGCAGGTGGATCTCTGAGTTTGAGGCCAGCCTGGTCTACAGAGTAAGTTCCGAGACACCTAGGGCTACACAGAGAAACCCTGTCTCAGAAAACTAAACCAACCAACCAACCAACCAACCAAACAAACAAACAGCAGATTATTGGACTTTCCATAAGGAGACAGCTATTGCTGGTCTAGCCAGGCCCCAATCTTTATGCCACTCTAATAAGTCTAATAAATATGTATTATATATGAAATTATAATTCTATCACTTCTGTTCCTTTAGAGGACCCTGATACAAACTGCTGTACCAGCGGTAATTCTAGAACAACAGAAGTACAAGCATGAATTTTTTTTTTTTTAAGTATCCGGAACAGGTTTTCTAATTTGGTGACCCCTCCAGTTATTGAACCCTCTCCTGGAAGTGTTGAGAGCACTAAAAGCGTTAGTGTGAGCTATTTAACAAACTTCTGCTCAGTTTCACCTACAATTATTCACCTATTGTGAGAAGCAAGGAATTTAGTGACTCTACACCTAAAACTTTTCACACTTTGTGGAAAAAATAATGGTTCTAGAAAGAGCTTCTAGCATCTCTGCGTGAGTTGGCAAAGGAAGAGAATGGGCTCTCTAATGGCGTGAAACGGACCCCTCTGTGGACAGGAAGTGGAGAGAAAGCAGCGGCTAGAGATCAGGAGATCAGGAAGTAGTTGAGCACAGGGAAGTCTGCGGTACCAAGTCCCTGAACCCAAGGAGCACCTTCAGATATTGACACGGGAAAAAGCTATGAAGTGCTAACCAGAAGGCCTCATGGATCCCAAAGCACCCGGGTCCTCATCTGCTTGTCCCTAATGAGACAGAACTGATCATAGCTGACCTGCTCCCGGGCCTTCCCAACCCGGGCACCCTCAGACAGCACAGCACTTCCTTGAACCTCAAAGAAGATATTGACACAGATATGGGTTTTTTGTATGCAATTGTCATATAATGACCCAGAATAGTCAGGATTCTCTAAAGGAATCTGACTGATAGAATGATTTCACTTATTTACTTATTTGTATAATTGAATGGTATACAGGCTGTGCTCTGGGGAGTCCAACAATATTTGTCTGCTGGTGGAAAGGTCAAGGACCCGGTAGTTGTTTAGTCCATGGGACTGAGTGTCTCAGCAGTCCCAGCCTGGTGCTGATGTCCCTGGGGATTTCCAGACAGCTGCAGATCTTCAGTCTAGTCTGCACTGAAATTCCGAAAACACCCTTCAGCACGGCTTGGTGCTGCCATGTCCTGTGATTAAAGACAATGGGAAACTACAACAACCCAATCCAGGCATGATGACAGAGTCCAGACCCTCCAGCTGACCCTGAGAACAAAAACACAACCGGGAACAAGGATTGTGTTGACTGACACCTGGGTACCTTATTCATGTCCCACACTGGCTCCCAATTTCCAGGGGAGAATCCTGAGGGATAACAGACTACAAACTTCGTCTGTGGTAAAATGACCATGAAAGGCTCTTTAAGGGAGGATTTTACCTTGGCTCAAGGGGATTCGATCTCTCTTTGTGATGGAGGCATGAGCCCAGCAGGCAGCTCCATCTGTGTTGACATGCGTGCTAAGCATCTGGTCCAGGAAGCTGAGCCCTGAACCACCTGCTTCCAGCGACCTGCTCCCACCGGCCAGGTGCCATTTCTTAAAGGTCTACAGCCTCTCGAGAAACATCACTACCAGATGGGTGCTAACCATTTCAAAACACATGGGCAGCCTAAGCATGTTTGCCAAGTGAAAGAGTATGACCCTACCTCGCCCTGCCTGTACTGTACCAAGACCCACTCTTCCTTCCTTCCTTTCCCGAAGAGCTGGCAGCCCCTCACCCATTGTCTGCAGTCGCTTTTCTTGGGGGTAGGCAGCCCCTCTCTGACCTCCTCAGATCCTCCAGTCTCTCTGGGATGAAACCAGATCCTTTGTTGCCTCGTCCCTGGCAGTGGAGGACTGATACCTTTTCGTCGTTTATGAAAAAAAAAAATGTAAATGGCTACAAAAGCTATTTTTATAATGTTTTTATCCATTCTGTGGCTGACATCAATAACACATAACGGTTCCATTGACATTGTATCGCATCCTATGGGCCCAGTGACCTGGTTCAATGTCAGGACACGAGTCTCGTACATCATCTCCGTGGCGGAATTGCAGCAGACCCATTATTGACTCTCCCACCCCAGAAAGGCTCCAGAACCGACCATTTCAAAGTTTGCCTCCTTCCCAATCTTTCATTTTCATAACCCTTTCCTCTCGGACCATGGAGGCGTACAGGCTTTACCCTGGGCTTTTAAAATCGCCTGCCCTTGGACTCGACTCTGGGTTCAACGATTCTTAAAGGTTGGCGCAGGTAGATGCATACGGGACTGGGCGTGTCCCATCGTGGAAACTCGAGCTGTGAATGTTCAGAACAGTTGCAAAGAGAAAAGCTTTGGACCGGGCACTTGGCTCAGATGAAGTGCAGGGTAAAGCTCCTGACTGGGGGCGGGGCCTCTGACCCAGCATTGACACTGGCCCACCAGGGGCAGTCCTGACTGGAGGCGGGGCCTCTGACCCAGCATTGACACTGGCCCACCAGGGGCAGTCCTGACCGGGGAGGGGCCTCTGACTCACAGCATTGACACTGGCCCACCAAAGGGAAAGGTTAATCTTGCAGCAGCTAGCATTGTTGGGATACTTTGCTAAATAGTATTGAAGTCAGGACAAAAAAATACCAAGATGTGTGTACCGGCAAGCTCTCCGTCCTAAACTTTGGTCCTAGGTTCTACAAGCTGGGTTCCACCTGTGGAAGAAGAGAGGGGCCGTACGAGGCCGCCACGCACTCCACCAGCCAGACCCGCTTCATCTTCTCAGCTATGCACAATAGGAATAAACATCAACTTTGCAGCTTTACATGGGTTTAAGGGACCCTTTGCTAATATTGCAATATATCTGTCATTTGTCTCACTAGTAAGCCTGTTTAGTAGTCAAAACTGTAGAAAATTGAATATACACTTACTGTACGAAAATGATATGCTTGGTTAGTGATAGTTTAGAAGAAATAAGTACATCTATCATAGAGGAGCGGGTTGTCAGGTCTTTATATGTAAGAAAAATATTGAACACAAATCTGATAAATGTTGGGCGCCATTCGCCAAAGTTGCTGGGCAGAGTCGGCTTCACGGTAAGGTCTTCTAAGCAAAGGGGAAGGAGAAAGGGAAAGGTAGATGACAGGAAGAAGAAAAAAAGAGCAAAGGAAGCTGGGAATTGCTAGAGGGGGAGCAGAAGAGACAGATGGGTAGGTAGACCTCCAAAATGGTCAAAGGAAAGACCAGGGACGATGCTTTTGAAGTCACACCCAATTATGTACAGCTCTTTCTGTTGGTTGGAATGACTCTGTGGATAAAGGGCTTGCCACGCCGAGGCCAGGAACCTGAGTTTGAAACTCAAGACTGTATATAAGAAGTGGGATGTGGTAGAGTACCTCTGTAATCCTGGTATCTCTATGGCCAGGTACTCCTCTTAGGAGAAAACTGCATTTGCTTCAGAAATAAGGGCGTTCCTCTGCTTCCGGTGAACCCTCCACTACGTGAAAGGGAAATGTAGAATCAGGATTTGGCTCTATCGCAGCCACCAGGGCAGGCAGCTGAGCGGGAGCTCACCATGGCCATTAGTAGCAAGTTAGATAGTTCAACCTAAGCAGCTTTACTAGTGATAACTCAGGAGGCCGAGACAGACTCATAAAAAAAAAGTTCCCAGGTATGAAGAAAATTTTATAATACTGAATGCTCCAGGTGGAGAGCTGGTCTTGGGGGTGCAGGGGTGTGGAAGGGCAGAGCCTGGGGGTGCAGGGGTGTGGAAGGGCAGAGTCTAGGGGTGCAGGGGTATGCAAGGGCAGAGTCTAGGGGTGCAGGGGTGTGGAAGGGCAGAGTCTGGGGGTGCAGGAGTGTGGAAGGACAGAGTCCAGGGATGCAGGGGTGTGGAAGGGAGGAGTCTGGGGGTGCATGGATGTGGAAGGGCCGGGCCTTGGGGTGCATGGGCATGGAAGGGCAGGGCCTGGGGGTGCATGGGTGTGGAAAGGCAGGGCCTGGGGGTGCATAGGTGTGTAAGGGCAGAGTCTGGGGGTGCAGGAGTGTGGAAGGGCAGAGTCCAGGGGTACAGGGGTGTGGAAGGGAGGAGTCTGGGGGTGCATGGATGTGGAAGGGCCGGGCCTTGGGGTGCATGGGCATGGAAGGGCAGGGCCTGGGGGTGCATGGGTGTGGAAAGGCAGGGCCTGGGGGTGCATAGGTGTGTAAGGGCAGAGTCTGGGGGTGCAGGAGTGTGGAAGGACAGAGTCCAGGGATGCAGGGGTGTGGAAGGGAGGAGTCTGGGGGTGCATGGATGTGGAAGGGCCGGGCCTTGGGGTGCATGGGCATGGAAGGGCAAGGCCTGGGGGTGCATGGGTGTGGAAAGGCAGGGCCTGGGGGTGCATAGGTGTGTAAGGGCAGAGTCTGGGGGTGCAGGAGTGAGGAAGGACAGAGTCCAGGGGTGCAGGGGTGTGTAAGGGCAGAGTCTGGGGGTGCATGGGTGTGGAAGGGCAGGGCCTGGGGGTGCATGGGTGTGGAAAGGCAGGGCCTGGGGGTGCATAGGTGTGGAAGGGCAGAGTCTGGGGGTGCAGGGGTATGGAAAGGCAGAGTCTGGGGGTGCAGAGGTGTGTAAGGGCAGAGTCTGGGGGTGCAGGAGTGTGTAAGGGCAGAGTCCGGGGGGGTGCATGGGTGTGGAAGGGCTGGGCCTTGGGGTGCATGGGTGTGTAAGGGCAGGGCCTGGGAGTACATGGGTGTGTAAGGGCAGGGCCTGGGGATACATGGGTGTGTAAGGGCAGGGCCTGGGGATACATGGGTGTGTAAGGGCAGAGTCTAGGGGTGCAGGAGTGTGGAAGGGCAGAGTCCAGGGGTGCAGGGGTGTGGAAGGGAAGAGTCTGAGGGTGCATGGATGTGTAAGGGCAGAGTCTGGGGGTGCAGGGGTGTGTAAGGGCAGAGTCCGGGGGTGCAGGGGTGTGTAGGGGCAGAGTCTGGGGGTGCAAGGGTATGGAAGGGCAGAGTCTGGGGTGCAGGGGTGTGTAAGGGCAGGGCCTGGGGGTGCAGGGGTGTGGAAGGGTAGGGCCTGCCAGAGCAGCTAGATTGCTGTGCTCGTCCTGGGACTAGGGTCCCCTGATAAAATGCCTGTGAGCTCTAAGGGCAGGAGGACTGTGAATGTGGCAGAAGTCACTCTGGGCAGAGATGGACTGTGGCTGGGCCTTGAGAGCTGAGCTAGGACCCCAGGGTCAGTGTGTCTATCCACATTTATCTGTAGGACAGACACAAAGCATCTGAGGAGAACAGCCACTGAGATGAGGCTGGGTGGTGGTGGGGCAGTGTCTGGGTGTGGGGTCAGGAACTGAGATCAGGTGCACACGGCCTCCTCTGGGAGTTGATGGATCGGGAGAACAAGGTTTCTGAGACAGACAGAAGAAAGTCAAAAGCGACCTTAGAAAGAGCAGCCAGTAAAGAGCGGAGATGGGTGGCAGGTGCGTAAAAATCCAGCTTTGAGATGACCATTCCACATTCACAGAGCTCCCCTATGACTGAGGCCCTTTTGTGGGCTGATCCCTAGGGCAAGAGGGAGTTCAGAAGAGCTCAGATGTCAGGGCATGGTCAGGGCTGAGGAGCACAGGCAGCCAAGGACAGTGTGGAGGGGGTCCACCAGACTTCCCAAGCTTTGTGGAAAGAGGGGAAGGAACTCCAACCACAAACCATTCAAGTTCAGATGATGAATAGCCGTTTGTTCATCTGTTTGTTTTCCCAGCACCCACTCCCTCTGGCAGGGCAATTTTGTCCCTAACTATAAGCAAGAAGAGCCTCTGTCCTGCCGTCCCAGGCCAGCCATAGAGCTCCCCATAGGATAGCCAGATATGGCTAGAAGAAGCCCAGGCCTTCTTCTCCGGTCAACCTCAGCCCTGTGGGCTCCCTGCCAAATGGCCCCAAGCCCAAGCCCACTTCCAGATCTCCACTGACCTTGTCCTCGGATGCAACCTCCCAAGTGCAGACCACACACCCTGGCTCGGAGTCGTAGCCAAGGGTCTGCAGTTTGCAAGTGGAGTGGACAGAGTGTGGATACGCAGCCTGGTGTCCATGTGTGTGAGGGAAAAGAAGGATCTTCGTAAGGCAGTGGATAGCAAACGGGGAGGAGAATGGGTGGGAGCTGTAGGGGAACTGGCTTCGGACATTCTCCGTGTGTGGCCAATGCACCAGGGGCTTCGGGGAATTCTAAACTCGAGTCTGACTTTTCGAGTGTCCCAAGTCTGTTCTTGTCAAGATGGGAGGGCACTGCCTGTTTTATGTAGCAGCATCTAACCGCATGGTTCCGTTAGGAATACTCGAGTCCGTATGTCGGGCCAATGATGGTAACCTTGAAAGAATGTCCTCTCCCTGACCACGTGCAATTTGTTCTTGGGGGAACAGAGAATCCAGATGTACCGTCCGCCTCCCACAGAAACAGAGGCTCCCTGAGCCCGCGTCCGCAAGCATGATCTTGTCTTTCTCATGTAAACAGTCGGGTTGTGTGGCCCGAAGACAAACAATTGTAGTCTTTCATTTTTAAATGTCAGAGCTGATGGAAAGATGTTGGCTGGAATCATTGTAAATGAAGGCATGTTAGCAGGACGAGTCTCTGCTTAGCCTTCTTCACTAGACACTCTGATCGATAGTTCTAGAGGCTCCTTGGGAAGCTCTTCTCTCTTTTTAATTTCGCCAGCAGATCTCTGCCTATCATCATCGGAAAACCTGTGTCTGTTTGACAAAGACATCAAGAGGACCGTGCCATTCTGATGCTCAGGAATCCAAGCTTTAGAAGCTTTGAAAGCTGCACGATTTCCTCCAAATGACAAGTTCTTGTTCTTCAATGGGTGTTTTCTCAGCTGCTAGAGCCTAAACCCTAAAAGCCAGTGGGTAGGAGAATGAAAGAGATGTGAGGCACTGGACCCGGGAGAAGCAGCTGTTCCTGAACCTCTAAATTGTACCTTTGAGGAGAAGGCTCTAGATCTGATCAACTCTTTTCTATAATGCTTAATGCGTCCAGGATGACCCTAAGCTATTCAGCTCAAGCAAGAAGATCCCAACTCCAAGGAATTGCTTCTGAGCGGATTGTGTTGCTGTGAGCCAAATATCTGACACGAACAACTTAAAGGAGGGAGGATTTATTTTTATCTCATAGCATCAGAGGGGTCTGCCCATGGCTGCCTAGCTCCCAGACATACTGCAGAATACCATGACAGCAGGTATAGGGGGGGAAGAAGAGATTTGTCACCGCAGGTTAGATGGCAGCAGAGAGGCCTGGGGAGAGGTGGTTTGAATGAGAATGTCCCTCATAGGCACAGATATTTGAATACTTGGTCTCCGGTTGGTGTTTGACAATGTTTAGGGGGTACGGCCTTGATAAGGGAAGTATGTCATCATTGGAGGAAGGCTTTCTGCTTCACATGCATGGTTAAGGATGTGAGCCCTCAGCTTCCTGCTCTGCCCAATATGGCTGCCTCTTGCTGCTATGTCACCTTATCCTGATGGCTAGAACTAAATTTTTCCTTCCTGAAATTCCTGTGCCTGTGATGCTTTTCACAACAACAGAATCCTAACACACACACACACACACGGGTGGGGAAGGGGCTTAAAAGAAAGGGGCCAGGGATAATACACCCACCCCCAGAAGGATGACCTCTAGCAATTTACTGCTTTGAGCTTTGCTCTACCTTGGAAATTTTCACAATTTCCTAAAATAGGCTCAACACCCCAGGACCAAGTATTCGGCACATGAGGCTGGGAAGACCTTACAGACTCAGTCTATAACAGTGTTGCAATTTAGTTTACTCTACCGGGCTCAGATTGGTGGCAGTGGGCTTTCCTGAAGCTCTCTGAGTGCTTCAAGATGTGTGTGAAGTAACATCTAACCCCCAAGAGCTCAGAGGCCACGCACTGCTTTCCAGGCCTTCCTAAAATCCTCCTTTCTTCTAGCCTTCTATAAAAAAGAAAGTCTTTTCTTGTCGCTCTGGAAGAGGACCAGAGCTCGTCTCCCAGCACCCACATTTGTGCAGCTTACGACTGTCTCTAACACCAGCTCCAGAGGATGTGACACCCTTTCCTGGCAACCTCAGGCATCAGTGCACAAACGTGTGCAAGAGAGTGTGTGCACATGCACACACACACACACACACACACTAAAATAAACCTTAAATAATAATAAACCTTAGGAAAAGAGCATTTATATCAGCCATCATACCAGAGTCTAATATTTATAAAACATGTTTTAAAATTTCCAAAAAAAAAAAAAAAAGATAGATCTGATTTCTCAGATTCCACAGAACCCAAAGAACTTCCACCCCGAGTTCCTTCCCCCTGCCTATGAACCACAGTACGGTTCGAGGTTGGCTCAGTTTAATTCTATTTGGCCAGGACCAGAGTTGTGTCTAAAATACCCTCCAAGCTGATGGCAGACTAAGCCTCCAGAGGAGAGACATGGGACTGCATCTAAATGTTGTGGTGCTCCAATTGCCCTCCCGGCATCTCCACGTTGGAAGGTTCTGGCAGTGACTGAGGGTGGAGGCGCTGAGGGCTTGTGAGTTCGTTCCCCAGCTCACTGGCCCCCTTTGCAGATGACGGAAGGTGCCAGACACTACAGAGTAACATGTGTGGTGCTGCAGCCAGTCACCGATGCTGTGTAGTTATTGTACATTAAAATAGACTGAGTCTGGGTATGGAAGCAGAGCAGACCCTAGCTGAGAAGGGAGACATCACCTCACACAGCCTGGGCGCCTGGGCGTGTGCCTGGAAGCAGATGCCAGTCTTAGAATGTGGCACTTGAGCCAAGAAGTATAAATAAACACCTCCCTGCAGGGAGTGAGAGTCTCTCCGAGGCAGAGGAGGATAGATGTAAACCAGAAACTGTGATCAGAGGAACCTTCTTCCACTGGGAAGGATTGTGATTATCTTTTCGAAACCAAACCACGGTCATGCCAGTTCTTTTGGGGGAGGTTATGGGTGGTTGGGGTACGTAAGGGATGGAGTGAAGGAAGAGAAATGAACATTCCAAGACTCGATCGAGCAGCTTGTGGGAGTTGGGAGTCAGGCAGAGCTAGGAGGGAGAAAGCATGAAGTGGCTGTGGTGGGGGAAGGGGGGTATGCCTGCCTTGCCCTCCTGGTTTTCCGTGGGGGGGGGAAATCCTGGCAGCGGATAAGGCCAGAGATCTTAGGAGCTTTGAAAAACTACAATCTATAGCCACCATCTACATGGTTGTAATGGAGATGCTAAGGAAATGGAGGCTTTTGGAGAAGGCCCAGCTTCAGCGGAATGAATTGGACTGGGCCAGAGGGAGGCAGCCTCTCAACTCTCTCTGGCTGCACTGCTGAGATAACAGGCGCATGCATAGATAGAAAGGAATCAGGGAGAGCACTATCGGTGGCATAAAGGTAAGGGTGGGGGACTGGAGAGATGCCTCAGAGGCGAAGAGCGTACTGACTGCTCTTGCAGAGGAACTGAGTTCAATTCCCATCACCTACTTTGAGTAGTTTATGGCTTCCTGTAACTCCAGCTCCCAGAGATCCAACAGACTCCGTGGGTACCTGCCCTCATGTGTACCCGTAGACAAGTAAGTCCTCCTCCTGATGCATGCAATTATAAAGAAAATAAATCTTTAAAACTAAGTAACACTAGCCAGGTGTGGTAACATACACCTTTAATCCCAGGACTCGGGAGGCAGAGGCGGGCAGATCTCTGAGTTTGAGGCCAGCCTGGTCTACAGAATGAGTTCTAGGACAGCCAGAGCTACATAAAGAAACCTTGTCTCAAAAAAACCCATAAGTAAACAAACACATAAACAAATAAATAAATAGATGTAACACTAAAAGCAACTCAAAGGCTGAGGGAGGGCTGGCCTAGAATGTAATTCCTCCCTGGCCCCACCGGCTCTTACAGTCTTGGATCTTACGGCACCAGGGCAAAGCAAGACTTCAAGATTTGGGGGATGGGAAGGGATTTTAGGAAACAAGCTTCCAGGCTCTTTATTGAGCTGGGTGTCAAATTCCAGCTTGGACTCTGGTTTGAACTTGCTTTGTTGCTCTAGCGGCTGGAACACCTGTACCAATGGCAAGACAGAATAAAGTAGGCTTAACTTCTCTATGAAGACCACGAGACTGGCTGTCCAGCCAACCAGATGGCCATCTTCCTTCAGGTCTGATATCAAGTTTCCTGACCTCTCTCCGGAGTGGCAGAGCACAGCTGCCACCTCAGAGACGCACCTGTTAGGGTGATTCCCCAAACTTCTCTTAAAATACGTTTAAATCCAAGAAAGTGACTCCCGGGGCAAGGCCGTCTTGAATACGAAGTAATCACATGTCTCTTGCAAACTTATTTTTATACTTCTCTTTTGGAGCCAGAAGCATTGGGACCAGCTAGTTAAGAGGGAACAATCACGCTTGGGTCGATGTTGATGCTGCCAGGATTCTCAGGGTGACAATGGCGCCAGCATGTGTGCCCCTGCTTTTCCATTTGGTGAGCCCCAGGACCTTGCTTTTCTACCTGGTGAGCCCCGTGCCCCTGAGTTTCCACCCGGTGAGCCCTGTGCTCCTGCTTTTCCACCTGGTGAGCCCTGTGCCCCTGCTTTTCCACCTGGTGAGCCCCTTGCCCCTGCGTTTCCACCCGGTGAGCCCCGTGCTCCTGCTTTTCCACCTGGTGAGCCCCGTGCCCCTGCCTTTCTACCTGGTGAGCCATTGCTTTCCCACCTCCACTGTATGGATGGCTCTGCCATGTTGGACTCCAGGAAAGATGAAGGATGGAGAGTCAGCAGGTCTGTGGAATGCATCGCGGACGACTTTCTGTGCAAAATGGCATCTCGTAGGAGATGCTGATTGCTCTGTAACACCACACTCACATTCACACACACACACACACACACACACCCCCTACACGAGCATGCATATACCCACATCCTCTCCCAAGTAACAAAAATGCAATATGGAGGAAAAGAAATAAGGCCTGCAAACATTAATATCAGCTGGAAGCAATTTATCCCAATCGCAGTCTGTTTAGAAATATGAAGAGAGCAAGAAAAAAAAACCCAACAGTAATGATATTGTCTGACTTTTGTCTTTGACAGATCAATAGACGAAACAATGAGAAAATGTGAATACAGTATTTTATCTCACAGAGAAAAAGGCTTCCTACATTCTAGATTCCTAACATCTGTGTAAAATTTATTATAGATTGATTTATGTGAGTCAACAAAAAATACCAACAAAACTCATAAAATACCCAGAAACATATCTTTCACACCTAACCAAAATATAAAGTAATAATGAGAAAGAGCTTTTTTTTAAAAAATAATTATTAGTTAGCTAAGCAACATTCAGTATCTGTCAAGTAGAAATTCAAACTTTAATTGCATATTTATATAAAAGTATCATGTAAAGCTATTAAATCTCAGAAACGGTTCTTCTCACTGAAAAATTTTCGATATTATGTAGTTCACAGTATAAGAAAACTTTAATAAGTTAACTGTTAACTCAAGGGCTTAGATGTATAACCACAGAGTGGTGTCCAGCTGTGGTGGCACATCTGTTCTCTCAGGGCTTAGGAGGCTGAGGCAGGAAACAAAGAGTTTGGCTAACCTGGGCTATGTACGTAAACTCTTGTCTCAAAAGCAACCAAAGATCAAGACTTTTAAAATTTTATCTCTAAGGCTAACCTGGGCTACATAGTGAAACTCTGTCTCAGAAACAACAGAAGAGGCTTTTAAAATTCCATCTATCTATCTATCTATCTATCTATCAATCATCTATCTATCTATCTATCTACCTACCTATCTATCATCTCTCTATCTATCTATCTATCTATCTATCTATCATCTATCTATCTATCTATCTATCTATCTATCTATCTATCTACCTATCTATCATCTCTCTATCTATCCATCTATCTATCATCTATCATCTATCTATCTGTCATCTATCTATCTATCTATTATCAAACACTTTGGTGTGTATATTCAGATTTCCCTCTCAACATTTTCATGATGGTTTTGCCCCAGATGCCCCTGGACTGGTGAGATGAAGAGACAGAAGGGCAGAGATAGTGATTGAATTATCTAGGTCTGAAATTTGTGTCCCACTGAGGGTTAAGGCAGTCCTTTTCTTTCCTAAAGGTGAGAAGCCTTCAGCTCTGATTGTAAATAAGACATTAATGAGAGCATCAAAAACAACATTGAGATTGCATAAAAAATGAGCAGTTCACACCTTTTTTTTTTCAAAGTTAACTTTGTTTCGGCTTAAAAACCTGATAAATGTTTTCAATTAACAGTTACAGAAAAAGAAAATTATATTGCAAATTCATGCAAAATCTTCCTTCAAAAAAAATCACTTGCCTAATTGCACAAATCAATTCTTCAGACTGAGAAATTGGCTCCAAAATAGACTGTACAGATGTTTTCCAAATTGTTGCCTAGGTAAGGTGGGGTTCTTGGGGTGGTCTGCCCTGGGTTCTGTAAAATGCAGCAAGGGCCATCAAATCCCAGTCTTGGAGGAACCCGTGTTGCTCTGCCAAGAACTCAGCCTGATGCATAGGACATCTGAGCACTGAGGAGACGCCCTCATAATCCTTCCTCCTCTCATGCAAAATGAATAAGAAACCCTTTCATCAGGGAGAGTTGTGAGGCATGTTAGTTCTGGAGAAATCAGGAGCTGCCCCTGGAGACATGGTTTGGAAGTTAAGAACACTTGTTCTTGCAGAGGACCTGCTTTGGTTCCCAGGACCCACATGATGGTTCATGATTATCCAGTTCCAGAGAATGAGGACACCCTCTTCTTACCTCTGGGGCAACAGGTATACAGGCATTGTACATACATACATTCAGACAAAACATTCATATGCATAAAATATTATAAACAAATCTAATGAAAAAAGCACCCAAGCAGTGACTAGCAGATATTGAATCCTCTGTTATACCAGAGCCCAAGTTCATGTCTGTCCTTGTTTCTGTCACCTTTGTCGTCATCATCACCACCACCATCACCACCACCATCATCATCATCCCATCATCACCATCGTCATCATCCCATCATCACCATCATCACCATCACACCATCATCATCATCATCATCATCATCACCATCATCATCACCATCATCATCATCATCATCATCACCATCATCATCATCACCATCACCATCATCACCATCACCACCATCATCATCATCACCACCATCATCATCACCATCATCATCACCAACACCATCACCACCACCATCATCATCATCCCATCATCACCATCATCACCATCACCACCATCATCGTCACCATCATCATCATCATCATCATCACCATCATCATCACCACCATCACCACCACCATCATCATCATCCCATCATCACCATCGTCATCATCACCATCATCATCATCCCATCATCACCATCATCACCATCACCACCATCATCATCACCATCATCATCACCACCATCATCACCACCATCATCATCACCATCATCATCACCATCATCATCATCACCATCATCACCACCATCATCACCATCATCACCATCATCATCATCCCATCATCACCATCGTCATCATCACCATCATCATCATCATCCCATCATCACCATCGTCATCATCCCATCATCACCATCATCACCATCACCATCATCATCACCATCACCACCATCATCATCACCATCATCACCATCATCATCACCACCATCATCATCATCATCACTGTCATCATCATCACCATCATCATCATTACCACCACCATCACCACCATCATCATCACCATCATCACCATCATCATCATCACCATCATCATTATCATCATCACCATCATCATCACCACCACCATCACCATCATCATCACCATCATCATCATCACCATCATCACCATCATCATCATCATCATCACCACCATCACCATCATCATCACCATCATCATCACCATCATCATCATCACCATCATCACCATCACTTATATCACATCTGGATAGATCTTGATGTGCTATTGCAAGGCCTTCATGCTAAACTCGACAGGCTTTAGTGACTATTAGACTTTGGAGACTGTGTCTCTGCTTCGGACCCCATGTTACGTGTGTGCCGTTGAGTTGGTGAGTTTAGTTTCTGACTTCCGTTCTCAGCATTGCACACTTCACATACTTGCTTACCTCACAGTCCACGACTCTTCCAAGTCTTTGAGGGCAAAGATTGAGCATACCTGTCATCCCAGCCAGCTGAGAGCGGTGGCAGAGACGGAAGGAGCTTGAGTTTGAGAGTCTGTCTCAAAAAAAAACAAAAATAAAGAGCACGCGAGTCAATCATTCAATCAGTCACCAATCAAGGAAAACACGAGTACAAAGACCCTGGCTGGTTGACCGGTTAATGTGGGCTAACTTTATTGGTGGAGAGTATGTGCAAAGGATGAGGAAACAGAGAAAGACAGTGGCATGCGTACATGCTCAGAGATCAGGTTGTCTCCACCTTACCCTCTCTAGGGGCCCGTGAGGAGCTGAAGGCTTGGACATCACAACCTGTCAAGCTTACGGATGTTGCTCGTTATGTGTTGTAAACTCTGTAGGCCTGTGTTTCCCCTTAAAGAACTTGAGACTGCCTTTTATATTTTATTACCAAATGCTGGCTGGGCTTTGGTGGTTGAATGGTACATTTGTTAATTCTATCTACAAGAGTACATCAACAAGACCATTCATTACCAACCTATGAGCCCAGGGCATGGATTCCTTGAGTAACTCCCACACTTCTTACATATAGCGAAACAAACCTATAGCGAGAATTCACAGTTCTCCCATCATAATGCAAAAGCCTCAAGAAGTTCCAAAGAAGGGACGAGAAGAGAAATTTCTTAGAACAACCCTGACTGGAAAAAAACGGTACTATGAATATCCCTTGATCCTAATGCAGGGTCCAGAACAGAATCACAGCAATGCATGGAGAAAGCCATGTCCCTGGCTGTGGGTCCCTATACAGCAGTATCCACAGGATGCATTGAGCCTCATGCTGAGCAAAGGTTTTCTGGGCCAACTACTATTCCCAGTGAACCAGCCCCTTAAAAAGTCATTAACATAACATGTACAAAAATCAGATGGAATCCATCTTAAAGCTTCATGTATGACATTACATTTTCAAATTACCAGAGAAGAATGTAGAAGAACCACTTCAAAAAGTATTCCTAGGTCAGGGCTTTCTGAACAGGACTCCAGTGGTTCAGAAATAAGAGCAAGGATTGCTCCTGTGGTTGGGATGTATTGTCAAAGATATTTCTTGGTTGGGGGTA
Source organism: Cricetomys ansorgei (assembly GCA_026225945.1). Classification (NCBI taxonomy): domain Eukaryota; kingdom Metazoa; phylum Chordata; class Mammalia; order Rodentia; family Nesomyidae; genus Cricetomys; species Cricetomys ansorgei. The sequence goes on along the minus strand of JAMJFZ010003296.1, from coordinate 3,411,773 downwards.
GTGGCTCATGCTTGTGAGGCCAGCATTTTGGGTTGGGGGTACTGGTAGAAGGATCAGGAGAATTTGAGGCCACCCTTGGCTACATACTGAGTTTGAGACTACCCTGGGCTACATGAGACCCTGTTTCAAAATGTCTTTTTTTTTAAAGCTTCTACACAGCAAAAGAAATAGTCACCAAGTAAGGAGAGAGTCTACAGATTAGGAGAAATCTTTGTCAACTGTCCATCCAACAAAAGACAGATGCATCGGGCTTATAAAGAACCTAAAGAATTAAGCAACCAAAAGGGGTTAATCCAGCTAATGCCTGGGCTGTGGATGTTAGCAGTTTGCAAATGAAGATGTATAAAGGACCAGTAAGTACATGAAAAAAAAAATGTGTTCAACCCTCTCAGCCATCAAGGATGTAAGCAAGAATGCAGAGTCTATAACGTCAAATGCTGAGGAGCACACAGAGAAGATGGTTCTTTAGATGATTCTTCGTTTGCTGCTGGCGGCTTAAGTAGACCGGCTATTAAGGAGACCAGGGTGAAAGTTCCTCTCTTTCCATGTGATCCAGCCACACCACTCCCGGGTAGACACGCAGTCAGCTCTGCAGAGGCACATGCGCAGTCCTGTCTACTGTGGCCCTGTTCATTCACAAGAACCAAGAGGTACAATTACTCTCGGGGCTTATCGACAGAAAATGTGGGTTATATGTTCAATGGTATTTCATTCATTCATTCTCGACAGTTTTGATCAACTATTAAGAAAAACGACGTCATGTTGCTTTTCGGAATATGTCAGCCCCAGGAAAAACAGGTGTTGGATGTTTTCTCTAACACATGAAATCTAGAGAGAAAGAAAGACATGGAAGTAAGAGAGAGACAGCTAGGATGTGGAAGGGGAGGCGGAGGGGGACGGAGCGAGGAGGATGGCTCGGACTCGGGTATCACACCATGCGCGGCGCGCTTTAGTGAAGCAGGGAATACACACGGACATGTTCAAGGCGAAGAATGATAACCTGGTTCTATGTTTTGTTCTGTATGTCAGCTGTGTGGTTCTAGAGATTTGGGGTAAAGACTGACGAAGCTTGGTGGCCATCATTCGTGCTTCTCTGGTCTGTGGTGGCCTCTGCTTCCCCAGCTCTATGAGGCCTCTCAGCCTCTATCACGTGACTCCAGGTCTGGCTACTGGGGAACAGGATTCCAAGAGAATGGAGCCTGAGCTCACTCACAGCACGGTTTCCTCAGCATTCTCTTGGACAAAGTGAGTCACAGAACTAGCCAAGCGGGGCTTCCAAGTCACAATCCTGGACTTGTGAGTAGAAGAAGGGAACCTATTCTATATGTCACGCTGTAGTCACAGCCCTTCCCATCCAAAGTCAGATACACCCTCATAAGTACACACACACACACACCATACATTCACACATACACACATACACACACACCATACATACATACACACACATGCACATACACACACACAACACACATACACACATACACACACAAACACACACACATACAAATACATATACACACATACACACACACACACACATACACACACATACAAATACATATACACACATACATACACACACATACACACATACATACACATACACACATGTATATACATACACTCACACATACATGCACACACATACTCTCTCATACACACATCCACACACATATACACACGTGCACACATATACACACATGCACACATACACACACAGTCATACATGTACATACACAGACATACACACACACACACACACACACACACACACAGACACACACACTCACATTCTCTCTCTCACATTCACACATATGCAGACATTCTCATTTCTGTGCTGGGAATTTGCCCAGTTTGGGCCTGTCTTGTGTAAGCTGTCATGGTCTCTAGGAGTTCATATATGCATCTGTCCTATTGTATCTGGTAGACACAGCTTCTTTGCAGCGTTCTACCTCCATTGGCTCTTCCAATCATTCCACCTTCTGTTCTGCATATACCCATGAGTCTTGAGGGGAGAGGCCTGATAAAGACGAACCCATTAGGGCCACAAAGTCTCTCATTCTCTGCAAGTGGATCTCTGTATTAATTACACACACACACACCCCATACATCTCCTGCAAAATGGAACTTCTCTGATGACAGTTGAGTGGCACATAGCGTAAAATACAAAGGAAAAGAGTTTTATTGGCTTACGACTGGAGACAGGGAAGTCCAGGGGCAAGGGGTAGGTACATGGTGTTGGGTCCAGTAAGGGCCTTTGTACTGTAAGGGGGGACAACGACGGGGCATGTGAGCACAGTCAGGAGAGACGGAGCGAGGCTGAGGGGTTGGACTTATGGCCAGCACTGTGTAGGAACATCGTGGGGAAATCCACCTGTTCATGAGGCATCGCGCCCACAATTCAATCAGCTCCCCCCAGGTCAGTCTCCGAACACTGTTACTTTAAGATTTAAGTTTCCAGCAAATGAAGTTTGGGGCCCAATGGTAGCAATAGAAAGCCATTCGGTTATCCTCAAGAGCACCCCGTAAAGCATTCCTTTAAAGACACAATTCTTTCATTTCCACTGGTGAGCAGGACCCTACTGAATGGACATACCATGGTGTGGTAATCGGCACCCACTGAAGGACACTGAAGATTCCAGTAGGGGGCAGTCACAAGTCTCTGATCACCTGTGCACGGGTTTGATGTAGGACACAAATGAGTTTTTAGAATTCTAGTTCACAGCACCCACATGAGGTTGTTCACGACAAACTCTAACTCCAACTCCAGGAGACAGACCCTCATTTGGCTGCCACGGGTACCTGCACTCACATGTATTTACACACACACACACACACACACACACACACACACACACACACACAAACACACTAAAAGAGAAAATAAGTCTTTACAATTTTCTAGGGTAAATGTCTGTGAGTTAGGCTGTTGGATACAGGGAACGTATTTGTCCACATTTATAAGAGGTGAAACATGCTTTTCCATAAAAAAATTACTAGTTTATATTTCCACCAATGTTTGTGAAAATTCTAATTCTACTTTGTCTTCCGCAATGGCCGATATAGCCAGCTTTTTTAATTTCGCCCGATCTAATAGGTGAGCAGGAATATTCATCCCCATTTTAACTGGTGTTTCCCTAGTGGCCAGGAAGGAACATGTTTTCTCTGGCTTGTTTACCATCTGCATTTCGTCTTCAGTGGACGTGTCTGTGTCTTCTTCTGTTTTCTCATTGAAATTCTTGCTTTTCTTTTGAGACTTGAGTTCTGCGTATACGCGACCAGGAATCTTGAGCTGCATACGTTGTTTGAAAATACCTTTCCCATTCTCTCTCTTTTCCTTCATTTTCATAACAAGATCTTGCATGAGGCAAATCCAGCTTACTCTTTTCTCAGTAGTTTTGAAGACTTTCTCACATGTATTTTTGAAAATATAGTAATTTCATATTTAACTACGTGACTGATTTTGAATTAACATTTTGTAAGATGTAATGCTTTGATAGATGGGCGGACAAGGAATGGATGGGTGGCTGGTGGATGCACGATAATGTGCGGGTGGATGGATGGTGGGTGGGGGGTAGGTGAGAGTGTGGTGCGTGGATGATGATGGATGGTTGTGTGTGTGGATGGATGTATTCATGGGTGGATGATATATTGGTGACGTATGGATTGGCAGGAACACGGACATATGATTTACAGGACCATTCATCCATCCGGTTGGTTTTGTTTCTTCTTCAAAAATCAGCTGGCTGTGGCCTGGAGACACGGTTCATTTGCTAAGAGCTGAAGATCAGTTCCCAGCACACATGTCAGGTGACTCAACATAATTGATTGTGGCTTCACTATAGAGAACCTGGTACCCTCTTCTCAGGGCACCTGAACTCACACATGTGTGTGTGTGACACACACACACACACACATACACACACACATACACACACACATACACACACACACACATACACACACATACACACACACACACATACACACACACATACACACACACACATACACACACACACATACACACACACATACACACACACACATACACACACATACACACACACACATACACACACATACACACACACACATACACACACACACATACACACACACACATACACACACACATACACACACATACACACACATACACACATACACACACACACATATACACACACACATACACACACACATACATACACACACATACACACACATACACACACACATACACACACATACACACACACACAGATACACACACACACATACACATACACACACACACATACACACACATACACACACACACACATACACACACACATACACACACATACACACACACATACACACACACACATACACACACACACACACACACACACATACACACACACGCACACACATACACACACACAAGTCTATAAAAAAACCAACTGGCTGAACTCGTGAATGGCTATTTCTGGATTCCTTCACTGTCTTAGCTGGGTCCTCTTGTCTCTACACCAATACCCCCAAGCTGTGGTTACTACAGTCGCACAGAAAGTCCTGAAGTCAGGGATAGTGATTGCTTCAACTTTTATTTTTCTCTTTCAGAGTCATTTGGGCTATTCTTAGTTTTTTTGTTTTTTTCTTCTCATATATATTTTCTGTGTCTATAATTTAATTATCTCCACATTTCCAAAGACACAATTGATTTCCTAATACAGTTTCTGTATGTTATGAACTTCGCTGAGCTCACATTTCTAAGATATTCTTGTAGATTCTGTATTTTCTAGAACAAAACAGTATATGAAGTAAATCTGCTTCATCCAGTCGATTGTTTCCTTAGGTTAATGGAAGCACTCCAGCTCTCTTTGGTTATTACTGCCTTAGCCTCTTTTTTCATCTATTTTCTTTCAAGTGATTTGCAGACAGCAGATAGTTTGGTTAATTTCCCTCTTAAATTCATTCTGTCAATCTTTGCCTTTTAATTGAGAGCTTAATCCATTTACATTTAATGCAACTACTGGTAAATAGGATTTATGTCTGTCATTGTGCTACTTGTTTTCTATATATATCTTCTATTTTTGTTCCTTAATTCCTCTATTATATGTCTTAGACACATCAATATTCTTATACACCAGTTTAATGCCTTCACCATTTATTTTACCATATATTCTAGTTATTTTCTTAGTGGCTCCTCGGGAAGTGCCATGTAAAGTCATATCAGTCTATTCAGATTTATGCTAATTTAATTCAACTAGTATGCAAAAATTCTTTTCCCATGGTTCTTCACTTCCTCCACTTTATCCAGCGATTACCAAAAGTTATATTATTATACATGACAAAGCAGCAACATAGAATTTAAATTACCATTTTCTATAGCTATTTTTTTCAATCATATCAGAAGAAGAAAAAAAAAAGAAACGAAATAAAGATATTGGCACTACATTTTATACGTACCGATGTAGTTACCTTGACCATTTTTTTTAATACCATGTGTGTATTTAAGTTACTCTCTAGTGTTCTGTTATTTCAGTCTGAGGGCCTCCCATTCATATTTTTTTTTTTTACAGTGTTGGGCTATAGTAGTAAACTTTCAATTTTAATTATCTGAGAATTCTTTAATTTCTAATTTGTGGGGCCCCTCTCTCTCTCTCTCTCTCTCTCTCTCTCTCTGTAATATTTCTGCCTCTCTCTTTTCCTGTCAATCTCTCTCTCCTAAATGAAATTCTTTCTTGATAGCTCTCTCTTTGTTGTGTCGCTGCCTTCCAGACACGTGAGTGGTTCACGATAGGAAGCCACCCAATACGGATTGGAGATAAGCCTCAGCTTATCCAGCTGCTCTTTCCAAAGGCTTGGCTTTAGTTCCCAGCACCCCCACTGCGGCTCACAACTCTCTGTAATTCCAGTCCCAGTGATCTGACGCCACCTTCTGGCCTACACGAGCATCGTACACGTGTAGTACACGTGCAGATGAGCTGGCACACGTATATACACGAAATAAAAATATATGAGAAAAGATATATTAAATGTATATGGCAACTCCTGGAATCAAGCCTCTTCCTCTTCCCTAAATTGATGGGGCTTTTTGGCTGATCATAGCTGTTTAAGGATTTCCTCCCTGTGTTATAAAGTAACTTTGTCAAGTCTGCATTATTTATTGTGTGTCCGGTTAGGTCTCGGTCCAGTTAGTTTAGTGGTCAATTATGTAATTGGATAGAACTTTCCTTAAACGTTTTGAATCGATAATCTTTGTCTGCAGGCTCTGTGGGGATGCTGAAGTCTGCCTTCCACACACCGCCCAGCAAAATGACATCTTGGACTCATTTCCTTTCTGTGCACAGTCGCAGGGTCCCACAGGTGAGAGCACAGGGCCTCTTCAGGTCTTTCGTGAGTATACCCAGAGCTGCCTGTGTGTCTGGATTCTGAAGTCTGCAAGAACGTCATAACTTTCCAAAATCCCTCTAGATAGCCCTTTTACATTGTTCGATGTTTAACTCGATTCATTGCACAATATTAAAACACTTGCCTGTAAATATGTCCGACAAATTTTCCCCTCAAAAGAGACTTTTTAGCATTCGTGAGTTCTAAATCAGTCAAATAAAAACAAGATTCCATCCAGGCATGTCAGCGAATACTTGTAAACTTAGTACTTGGGAGGCGGAATCAGTAAGATTGACGGGCATGGCCGTTCCAAGCAATATAGCGAGACCTTATCTACCAGAAGCCAGGGGCTGCCAATCCAATGGTGTAGCTCAGTGGTATCAGACTTGTCTTGCCTGTGAAAGGCCCTAGTTTCACCCCTAACATGGTGCCAAAAGAAAGCAAAGGATATACAGCTCAGAAGTGGGGTCTTCGAGGGTAGCATCAGGTAGGTCAGATGATGATGGTTCTTTGACCCCTGTCTCCTGTTGGTGTCAGAAGTATGGGTTTGTTTTTCGCAAAATTTCTAAACTGAAGACCAGAGCTGAAATAAGTTATAGAACCTCAAGGTTTTCTCGTCTCAGTGATGCTTGACCACGTTTTTGTATAAACAGTGTGTTGTTGAAAGCCCTTGACTCATTTCCAAAGTTCTGAAACAGTTGCTTTTGACTGATGGCTTTTCCCCTTTGGTTTTACACTTTGGCTGGAGAATCCACAGAACTCCTGACCACACCCATTTCTGTCAGTTTTTTTTCTTCACATATGTTTTGTCTCAATTGTTTCTGGCAGGGTCAAAAGTGCTATAAATTTTGGATAGAATAAATTTCACTCACACTGTAATCACTATTGTCTGATATAAACAAATCAACTTTTCTAATGTTGGGCCTAGGATCCCAGTCCCAGTGGCTACATCTACAGCATACTGCCTACACCTAAGGCTCAGAGATCATTTGGAAGAGGGGGTAAAAATTGTGAGAGCCAGAGGAACACAATCCCAGAAATGTCAGAAACTACACCCAGAAAGTCTCACTGGCATGGCTCCCTAAATATGAACTGAGCAAAGCCGACACTAACAGACACCCTAAAATAGCCAGGGGAACTCTCATGAGGCCTCAGCCCTACACAGAGGGCTACAGGCAACTAAAGAATTCCAAAATGTCTTCTCCAGGGAAGAGCAAACCAATTAGTCATCCTGAAAATACACATATAGTAAGTAATGTATGTTAGTTATAACATATATGTAACTTCTGAGCAGATTGTATTTATATATTTAGGAATACACACACACACACACACACACACACACACGTGATAATAATTGAAGATAAAGCAGCCATGAATTTGAAAGAGAGCAGGAGGGGGTGGGCACATGGAAAGTTTTGGAGGGGGAAAGTCACGGGGAAAATGTTATAATTTCAAAAAAATCCCTGAAGATTAATGTTTTCATGGTGCCCTAGTTACTTTTCTCATAACTAGGACAAAATATCAGACAGAAACAAGAGACAGAGGTTTTATTTTGACTCGTGATTTCAGGGGACGTCAGTCCATCCTGATAGGGAAGCCGTGTCTCCGTCTCCTTCAGTAGGGATGTGAAGCAACTTGTTACTGTGGCTGGCAAAGATGCAGAGAATGCGGCCCAACTTGAGGCTAAGCTTCAAAGGCCCACATCTTGTGGCTTTTGTCTGCCAGATAGGACCATGCCCAAATGGTTCCAAAAACTACCCAAAACAGAGACCAGCTAGAGACCAAGTGTGAATGTATGGGTCTGTGAGGGACATTTCCGTTCCAATCCATATGATATAATACGCATCCTGTGTCCTTTACCTTAAATCTGTATCTATTGTAGTACACTTAAAGTAATTTTCAACTAAGCATGGTTGCATATGCCTATAATTCTAGTACTCTAGAAGCTGAGGCAAAAGAATAGTAAATTTGAGGCCAGTCTGGTCTATGTATATAAACCTTGAGGTGAAAATTAAAATACGGCAAGTTTCTTGTTTACAGCACATAGTTGGTCTATTTTTAAAATTCATTCATCTCAACCTGTGGGGCACGACCCCTTTGGGGGTCAAATTATCCTTTCACAGGTGGCCTAAGACCATCTGCATATCAGGTATTTACATCTCCATTCATAACAGTAGCAAAATTGCAGGTTTAAAGTAGCAATGAAAATAATTTTATGATTGAGGCTCACCACAACATGAGGAACCGTTTTAAAGGGTTGCAGCAGTAGGAAGGTTGAGAGCCACACTGCTTTGGAGATTCAATGTCAGCTGGGCAACGGTAGTACACACTTTTAATCCCAGAACTCAAGAGGCAGAAGCAGGCCAAGCTCTGTGAGTTCAAGGCCAGCCTGGTCTACAGAACAAGTCCCAGGACAGCCAGGGGTACAGGGAGAAACTTTATCTCGAAAAACAAAAAAAAACAAACCAGCAAACAAAGAAGGCAATTTTAGACCACATATGTGTGAAATAATTATTGATATATTAATTTTAAGTAAGTCATCCCATCTTCTATTTAGTCATTTAATCTTTCTATTTTATTTCTTTTTGCTTTTTGTCACTGTGTTTTCTTTTTATGGTCTCTCTATAGAGTATTTGAGCTTTTTAGCTGTTTTTTTTTTTTTTCGTTTTGATCTACAGTGTATTTGAACAAGTAGTCCTCTTTCACGGTTGTGCTCAGTGCATGGTATTTATCAGTTAGTCTATCTGTATTCTAGTTTGCTTCCTGTTGCTGTGAACACCATGAACAAAGCAGTTTAGGGGAGGAAAGGGTTTGCTTCATCTTGAACTTCGGGGTCACCGTCCATCACTGAGGGAATTCAGGGCAGAAAGAAACAGAAACCATAGAAGAACAGTGCCTACCAGCTCCCTGGTCTCTGCTCAGCCAGCTCTCTTATGCAGCCAAGCCCATCTGCCTAGGGCACTGCCACCTACAATGGACAGTGGGCTGGGCCCTCCCAGTCAGGATTGTCTTGATAATCAGTTGAGACAATCTCCATAAACATCTCCCCAGGCCGGTGTGGGCCATTCCTCCACTGAGCTTCCCCTCCCCGAGAACTCTGTGTCGTGGCAAATTGACACATACGGAGACCAACCTGACCATCTAGTACTTGCATGCTTCCGGCTAACAGGAAGTGTAGACATCTTACATTTTATTTTCCTTCTTATTCAACATTTACAGTGGCTGTACTCGTTGCTTGCGCATGCGGGTGGCAATCGCGTCACTCCGCGGAATACGGTTTGCGCCCCCTCCCACGCAACCGTTTAGAGAGGTAAAGTATACTTTATTGACCCACCGCCTCGCCTTACGCATGCTTTTCCAGTTTTCCCTCTGCCCCTCTTTCCCCGTTTTCTTTCAGTTCAGTGAATTTCCTTCTAGGGCGAATCTCACAGCGGCAAAGCCGCTAAGTTTTCCTCCTCTAGCATTCTGACCTCCTCCTTGCGCTGAAAGGGTTTCTTTAGTCGATGCATATTGTGAGGGTTGGCAACGATTTAGCCTTCGGAAAAAATGTTGCATTGCTTCCTTCTGACCTTTTTGCTTTTTGAAGAGAAATCTGTTGCCTTTTGAGTTCTTGAAGCTCATTTTATTATCACGAGCAATGTATGTATTTATTTCTCTGGCCTGTTTCGAAGTTTTAGGTCTGTGTAATTTTCGGATGCTTAATTGTAACGCATCTTGGCATAGACTTAGTTGTTTTTCTTTTTCTTTTTCTTTTTTTTTTTCTTCTTGTTTTAGGTTTGTTTAGCTTTGAAAGTTTATGCTTGTTGTCCATTTGGAAAGCTTTCAGCTATTATTTCTTTTCAATCTTCCGGTAGTCCTTGCCTTTCTCCTCTCTTTCTGAGACTGATTACAAAACTGCTTCCTTTGTGATGGGCGCACAGGCCACCAACTGGAGGCTGCCTTGAACCCGGCTCTTCCTTTCCGTCTCTCAGCGCTTGCTTTCCGAGCTATGAGCCAGCTGTTTCTCACGTTCTTGCCTAGACTTGAGGCTCGTGGGAGGTGGGAGGGGCAGGAAAATCACGCTTATCCCTCTCAGAAGGACCAGGAGCAGGAACTCTTCATGTCTCGTGAATATTTCTCCTACTCTGGAGACGAGAGATAGAAGAATTATATATTTTGGTTGGTTTGTTTTCCGAGACAGGGTCTCTCCGTTGTAATTCTGGCCGTCCTGGAAATCACTCTGTAGACCAGGCTAGCAGAAGAATTATCTTTTAATCCAACAAGTTCACCACCCTCTGACATCTATGTAAAATTTCACAGCAAACTGGTCACTGTTTTCTTTAACATTTTTTTTTTTCTTTCCGGTTCTTACCGTATCACCAAGCTGAACCGGATACCACTTTCAAAACTGCCTGCAAACCATCTTTCCAAAACCTACAAGTAGATCAGTGTATAGTTGATTTTGCATGTTACTGCAGGAATGTATTTTTTACTGTTGGCCGTGTTTTAACAAGTGACTATTTTTCTCCCTCCTTGAATCATTTCCTAAACATTTTTTTTTATGCTTTTGTCAAGTTTCCTTGATCTTTGTCCAACTTTGATAATCCACCCAGTACCGGTGACAGACGCCAGGTTCCGTATCTCTTAGCTTTCAAGACACAGCCATTCCTAATGGGAAGTTTTAATGCCCATAACCACATGCAATTTCTCATGTGTGTAGGGCTCAGGTGGGTAGTTTTGCTCAGGTAAAGTGGGGCCTACAGGGAGGCTGGCCAGTACAGCATAGCTGCTGCTGAAAGGCTTCACCAACTTGACTCTTCTCTTCATTCTCTCATTTTCTTCCAAAAGAGGCTGGGATTGTGTCTCAAGAGATCTTGAATGCTGGGCTGGAGAGATGACTCTGTCGCTAAGAGCATTGGCTGCTCTTCGTCAGGGTCTAGGTTCTATTCCTAGCACCCGCATGATGGATGGCTCACAGCCTTATGTAACTTTGGTTTTAGGGGATCTGACAGCCTCTCTGGCCTCTGCAGACACCAGGCATGCATGTCATATATAGACATACACACAGGTAGAATACCCATACAGGGTATGGAGGAGGGGGAAGAGGAGGAGGAGGAGAAGGAGGAGGAGGAGGAGGAGGAAGAGGAGTAGGAGGAAGAGGAGAAGAAGAAGGAGGAGGAGGAAGAGGAGAAGAAGGAGGAGGAGGAGAGAAGAAGAAGGAGGAAGAAGAGGAGGAGAAGAAGGAGGAGGAGGAGAAGAAGAAGGAGGAAGAAGAGGAGAAGAAGGAGGAGGAGGAGGAAGAGGAGAAGAAGGAGGAAGAAGAGGAGAAGAAGAAGGAGGAGGAGGAAGAAGAAGGAGAAAGAAGAGGAGAAGAAGGAGGAGGAGGAGGAAGAGGAGAGGAGGAGGAGGAGGAGGAGAAGGAAGAAGAAACCTAAAATTAGTGAAAGCCTATGTGCTCTCTTGAAGCCTGTCTCTGGAACCCACGCACCTTCTCGTCTATTCTGTTATTTGAACCATGACACGCAGCTTATTCATGCTCAAGGAGGAAAGGAAAGTCGTCTCTGTCTCTTACTGGAAGAGGTACAAAACTGCACTCCAGGATCTCAGACACAAGGAAGGAAATATTGGGGTCCCTTTTATAACTGGTCCATACGCTCAGTGATGGTCTCATACAGGAAGTAAATAAAGGAAGAAAGGAAGTTTAAAAAAAAAAGGAGAAAGAAAAAAGAAATAAAAATGGTCAGAAGCTTTTCCATGTAGCTGGATCCCGAAGGACCTAGAAGCTCAATATTGAGATCAGAATCTAGGAAAATAAAACAAATCCATGGACTTTCAATGTAGCATGGACGTTGGAGACGGCCTTTGAAGAGCACAGGAAAACTGCTAACTTCAGTGTCTGGGGACATTCTGGTTAGGATCTCTACTGGTTTATTAAATCCCAGCTTTAAAGTTTAGAGTATTGCTAGTGCCGAGACTTCAGCCTGCTCTCTCACGAATGCTCAGAGAGCATGCTGGGAAGGGCTACCCTATGGATAGACATATGAGGGAATACCATAACTAGGGAACCGGAATAAGAAAAACAAGGAAATGGAAAGGGAGGGAAGGGAGCCCGTGGATGTCGGCGAGGCGGGGCTGCGGCTGCAGCCCTGATCTCCAGGCGTTTGATGAAACATGCAGCTTCGGTAGGAAGTCCATCCTGCAGGACCTGGAGACTGGGCTGCATCCAGATTGCTCCTGCAATGTGTTTTGAAGAGATATTGTACTGTCCTCTGCTGGGAACTGGGAGCTTTCTCAGGAGGTTCCCCAGCAATCAATGATCTCAACAGGTTTCTCACCATGGTAGGAATCGAGGGCGATATATACAAGATTCGGTTACAGCCAGATGTTGTGGGGCATACCTGTAGCCTCAGCACTTGGGAGAAGGAAGAGGAAGAGGTAGGAGGAGTCCAGAATTGGAGGCCAGTCTCGGTTCCATAGGATACTCCAGGATAGCCCAGGCTGCATGACGGCATGTTTCAACCAAACAAACCCAAAAGAGAATGTCATTGGCTTTTGGCAGCAAAGGGAGAGCCCCCTTATTAGAGGACAGGCAGGGACAATGTGGATGGTACTTCAGTAGATGGGGCTGTATCCATAGAAACCATGTAATCACAGATGCTGTAGTATCATCTGGCCCCAGCGAGTCCTTAAATGCCAAATGTCTTTTTATTCATTCTGAGAATCCATTCCAGACCCCTGTAGGCCTCTCTGTGTCTCTGAGATACCCTAATACACTGTACCTGGAGGTTAAAGTCCATTTGTGTTATGTGCCTGGAGCTACCTCGAGTCTACCCTGGAGGTGATCGTAAGAACCACAAAGCCTGCATCTCGATAAGTTTCTCAAATTCTGTTGTACTGGAGAGTTTGGAGCCTTCACGGAATGGCCCCAGGCACTGTATGGTGTGCGCAAGTCCTGACAATATTCAAAGGTAGAAAAACACACCGAAATGGTGGCAGACATGTTCGTGTTGGGGCTTTTAGTGTCAGAAAACACTTGAGGGCGGTCTGGAGACATGCAACAGTGGTTAGAGCACTTGATGCTCTTGCAGAGGACCTGGGTTCAGCTCCCAGCATCCACATGGTGGGTAGCAACCTTCAGAAATTCCAGGTCAGGGGGACTTGACACCCTTTTCTGTCATACATGGGCATCAAGTACATGGTGCACAGATATACGTGCAGGCAAAACACTAGTACACACAGGATAAAATGAATAAGTCCTTTTAAAAAGCCAAAATACTTGGGGAGGTGTATTTTGTGGGAGAGGTGACCCCAGGCAATTGGCACAGTCACCATGAGATTCTCCAAATGGAAATCACGACATACTTCTTTGAACTTTAGTTTTCCTATTTTTTTTTTTTAAAGAAAAATGTGAGATTAGGTCATCATCTCTGCGCTCCTTTCTGGAGAGCTGACACCTTCAGTGTGAACGAAGTTAATGATGAGAGACAGCATTTTAATGTTAATTAGATAGTCCATGTGTCTTCCTTCAACAGAGAACCATTGCTCTTTTATGTACCAGATGAAAGCGGAGCCCTTGCTTGGAGGAAAACAGTGTACACAGTCAGAAGAGAAAGCAGTTTCCATTTCATAATTATGCTGATGATTGTTGCTTTTGTGGAAATGAAGGATCTTGAGAGGGCAGGGTACTTGAAGCTAACACAACTGCATGGCAGGAAGCCTCTGAAGAGTCGCTAAGACCCTCTTTTCTCTCTTTTATAAACACTGTTAGAAACTGTAATCTCAATTAGCAAATAGACTCTCAGAGGCGTGCTTAGTGGCCTCATTAGATAACCAAGAGGTGGTAGCGATGGGTCTACCTAGGGAGAATGGACCGAAAAGCAAAATGGACTGAAAAGCTGCCCCTTGCCACAGTGTCTCCTGCACCGTGCAAAGCCCCTGGCCGGAAGACAATGCGCACACGAGACAGGCAATTCTCTTCTCCTTTGAACCCAAAATGCCTCCATGGGCTCATATTTTGAGCACTTGGCCCCCAGCTTGTGGCAGGTAGTGGGACCTGCTAGTGGGAGAAAGTCATTTCTTTCTGAGGGCTCTGCCCTCTTCTGGTTTATTCTGCTTCCTCTGCTTCCTGCCGGCCATCATGTGAACAAGCACCAGCGCCTTGCCTCCCCCTGCCATGGGCCGATTTGGCTCCCATCTCTTTGCCTTCCCCGTGGTGATGGGCTGACATCCCTCCAAAGTCCTGCGCCAACATCAGCCTTTCCCAGCTCCGGTTGTTCCTGCCGGGAGTTTTAGTTGCAGCAATGTGGACATAACAATGTAACTTCAGGTTACCTAAAAATGAAGATGAAGGAAAAAAAAAAATGCAGACAACCTCATTGTCAGTAGCAGCTCAGTTTTCACACCTATAAAGTGAATTTGTAGGATTAACTCAAGGGTCTGCAAATGTATTACACATATATATTTCAAGGGTGTGTGTGTATTGGACTCAGTGGAGAACTCCCAGGAATGGGTTAGCTCCTTCCATCATCTGGGGTCCCGAGGATCGAACTTGGGTCATCAGGTTTGGTAGGAAGTGCCTCGACCTGCTGATCTATCTTGCCTGCCCCAAGCTTAGGGATCTATCAAAAGGCTTCAAGGCTCGGTGTTCCCAGACTCCCAGGGTTCACAGCTGGGTTGCAGGGTGTTATGGGGTTAGGCTAAGGATGCCCTCATGTAAGTACTGCGAATGTATCTTGGTAGGATGAGGCAGAGGAAAACTGAAAAGCTGTGGACTGAGCTGGTTCATTGATTTATCAACTCTTCAGTGCTTAGCCAATGACTGGGTAAAGGAATGCCATTCACGAGGAAGATGTCAAGGTACCACTTTAGACTAGTTCTAGACGCACAGAAATGTCAACAAAAGAACTCTCATCCACCCTTCCCACAGTCACTCCTAATGTTTACATACTATGTTAGCTATGGTTCCTGTACAACTGCTTCCAACTTTAATATGGATTTCAGAAGCGTTCTCACTAATCCTCTCCCCCTTCTGTCTATACAAAGATGTAGTTCAGAACATTAAGCTGCACTTCAGAAATGTTCATTCTGGTGTATGAATTTCCCTATTATTTGTTGAATGGGTAGATTATTAGTCAAAGACTGAGTCGCAGCCCTTCAGCATTCAGAAGTTCAAGGGTCTGTGAGAACACACCATGCATGCAGAAAAATTCATGTAGCCTTGACTATAGATCTTTAAAAACATAGCCTGTGGTAGTGGCAAGCCCTGTTAATCCCAGCACTTGGAAGACGGAGGCAGGTCAGTCTCTTTTGTGTTTGAGGCTAGCCTGGTCTACATACTGAAGTGAATTGACTGCACAGTGAAGTAAAATCCAGCCCAGTCAGAGTTATGCAATGAGACCCTGTCTCAAATACACACACACGCACACACACACACACATGATTGAAGGGTGCCAAGCTGGTAAGAAAGACTTTGAAATCCATACCTGATTTGTGACTGGGCAATCCATGTGGGTGACACTAGTTAGACACTGGCTAAGCGTTAGCCCATGTGCTGATGGATTCTTCTGGGACGATCTGGCCAAAATCAATAGTGCATTAGTCCAGTCAAGCAGATGACTGACAAGTGGAGTCGGGGAGTTATCTTTCATCAGAGACCCAGTTTACATTCTTTTTTTTGTCATTGTGCAGATTCAGCTCTGAGGAATGCAAATGAGGCATACATATTATCCATAATGAGGAAGAATGATCCAAATAAAATCAAAAGTTTTTAAGCTATTGTCATCGGCTATAACAAGGGTATGGAGAAATGGACTGATGAAGGAGTTAAGGGTTTGTAGTTCTGGCCATGGAAACACGTTTACTGATGGTCCGGATGGCTAAGATGTTCAGCACGCTGTTGATAACGGCAAATTAGAACCAACGTGCCGTTTGACCAGGAAGCAGATAATGTTATAAAAGAATATCTAGAGACATGCTATTGCCACACAGAAATAACACAACCAATCATAATTAGTTATGTATGTATGTATATATATATATATATATATATATATATATATATATACACACACACACACACACACACACACACACACATATGTGTGTGCATTTGTGTCTTGAGAGTCATTTTTCCTAAGTCTATTTCCTACACGAAAATGTTTATCGAGACAATTTAGATAATCTTACAGCTTGCCTGTGTGAGTTCTTTACTTTCTGATCTCGGTGGCACACGTCTGTAATACTAGCACTGGGGAGGCTGAGATAAGTGGACCTCTGTGATATTAGCGGCCAGTTCACTCTACACAGTTTGCTCCAGGCCGCGCTAGCTACATAGTGAGACTCTGTCTCAAAGAAAGAAACATTTAAGTAAGTAAGCAAGCAAGGAAATAAATAGTTAGCTTATTCTGGACATCTCATATAAAGGGTGTTACTTAATATCTGGTGTCCGTTCTGTGGCTGTGTTGCCTTGACACGTAACACCTTTCCTTCCCAAGATCTATCTGTGCTGCAGATGTGTCTGTCAGCACTTTCTTTATTGGCTGAACTGTAGTATTTTCCTCTTTGGGCACGCTGTATTTTATGGGCCCACTCGCCACTCGATGGACATTCGCCGCTTCCCTTCCACCAGCTACCGTGAATAATGCCACTGTAACGTTTGTGTACAAGTGCTCATGCTGACATCAATTTGTAAATTTAGGGAAGCACTGCAGGGTCTTCGAGAAATTCTCTAGGAATAAGGAAATGACTGAGCAAAAGAGTTGCAGTGTCTGCGTTTGCACAGAGACTGCACCCTGAAGGAAAGCTGACTCTCCCAGCAGCTGTCAATCACCAACAGCTCCCCAGATATGGGCGGGACTCCGTGCCCGCCTCCTCTCCCCACGCTGGGATTTTGTCTGGCTTGAGCTTGTTCAGATCTTCTGCATTCTGTCACAAGTGCTGAATTCCTTTGTTCAATTTTTAATTGGTTCCCTTTTATGCTATGAGTTCTTTACAGATGCTGTGGTGAAGTCCCAAATGAGATACATGTTTTTCAAATTTCTTTTTTCCCTTCACATTCTTTTTTTTTTCCCCCATTTACTTATTTATTTGCTCGCGTGTGCATGTTTGCGTTTCCGTGGGAATGCATGTGTACATGTGTTTGATCTTTAAGAGCTTAGAGAGACGCAGTAACATCATCTGCAAATAGTGATATTTGTACTTATTCATTCCCAGACAGAGAGTTTTTACTATAATTTTCCTTACTGGGCTGTCCTGCCTGGAACTCTTCGTGTGATGGTTCATAGCGTACCGTGATCGTATGTGGTCTTATGTGTTTTATTTATTTATCCTGGAGGAATGCATGCACCCTAAGCGGGTGTTCTATCCTAAGCTGGGTTCTCATGCCTTTACCTCACTTCTTATTTTGAGCGACATCTCCCTAAGTGATAACAGTTGGCCTTGAACTTACTCCGTAGCCCAGCCTAGCCTTGTTCTTGTAATTCTCCTGCCTCAGCCTCCCAAGAAGTTGGGATCACAAGCCTCTACCAACAGGCCTGGCCTTTTCCATTTTTCTGCAACCCAAAAATTTGTTCTTCAAATGTTCTACCTATGTATGTATGTGTCTGTGTATCTATGTATGTATCTATCTATCTATCTATCATGTCAAATGACAAAATACAAATTTAGTTTAAAAAATTTAATTGACTTTATTTGTAATTCTGGAAGCAAGCAACACTCAGGTCCATAAAATGAAGTGTTCTGATTAGCTGAACATGAAAGATTTTTTTTTTTAATTAAAGGATAGTTACATAATTTCTCATAATTTCTTTTTCTTCCCTCCAACCCTCCATCCACTCCTCTATCTTGGCTCCCTCTCAAATCCATGGACTGCTTTTTTTTATTGTTAAATTATTGTATGTAACACACACACACACAAACACAGACACGCACACACATACACAAACACAGACACGCACACACACACACACACACAAACACAGACACGCACACACACACACACACACACAGACACAGACACGCACACACACACACAAACACAGACACGCACACACACACACACAAACACACGCACACACACACACACACACAAACACAGACACGCACACACACACACACACAAACACAGGCACACACACACACACAAACACAGACACACACACACACACACACACACACGACACACACACACACACACAGACACACACACACACACACACACACACGCACACACACACACACACACACACAGACACAGCACACACACACACACACACACACACATACACACACACACAGACACGCGCACACACACACACACACACACACACACAAACACAGACACGCGCTTGCACACACACACGATGAGTTCATTTAGTGCTACTTGTCTGTGTGTGATATCAGTGTTGACCACTTTGTATTGGATAACCAGTCAGGTCTTAGCCCCACACAGACTAAGTCTCCTGTTCTCAGCATTCCTTAGTTGCTCGTCACTTCCTGTCTAGGGGCAGGGCTTTGTGACACTTCTCCTTTTCACGTTAGCGTGTCTGTTAGCATGTCCCTGTTCAGACTTTGTTTAGGCAGCCTTACTGTTGAGGTATCAAGATGTCATAGCTTCCCTGTTGTTTCCAGGAAACATAATCTCGCAGCGAATGTCCTGGTCCTCTGGCTCTTACAGGCTTTACAGCCCCGTTTCCTCAGCCCTTCCTGAGCCTTAGGTACAGAAGTTGCATTGTAGACGTGTCCACTGGGGCTAGGCACCCTACACACAATTGTTCTCTGCATTTTGACCAATTGTGGTTTTCTGTAATTTTCTACAAGGATTGTGAAAAGGAGCGTCCTTGCTGAGGCTGGGGGCGTTACAGAGGCAGAAGGGCTGCAGAAAGCAGAAGTGGAGAGCGATGGGCTGAGCTTCCAGAGGCTCTGTTCCTACAGGTCGGGAAGAGGAAGACAAGACAATGGGAAATTCGGTGTCTGGTGTCCTAGTAGGGAGGGGGTTGTTCCCAAGTCACAGCTCTGCAGTTGACAAGCTGGGATGGGGAGGGGGGCGTATTTAGTACTAACCGAACAAGTTCAAGTGGCACCCAGTAGCATGTCCTGAGTGTCTGTGTAGAAGGAGAGAAATGGAATTATTCTTTGTAGTCATTTAAGCAAGAAGACTGTTCCAAGGCATGTTCTGGAGCCTGTCCCAGACCTAGCCCTTAAGACCCATCAGTGATCTTTGCTAACCCAAACCAAACCTGCACTCAAATAAAAAAGCCAATTTGTTTGTTCACTTTATGGAAATGCTTAAGGGAAGCCTTCAAAGCCCTAATGCCACCAAGGTCTAGTCTGGCCCCATTTCCTCTGAAACGGCTCCAGTCTTCTCAGACAGAATTGCCTCCTGTGGTATCTGTCAACTCTCAGTCATAAGCTTCAAATCTACAAACCCAACTGAAAGAACGTGTTTCCCAAGAGTCCCATCAACAGTCCAGTGTTGAATCCCCTAGCTATAACTCAAATCGTGTACTCTTCCTGCCCTAACATTATATAGAGAGGCCAGTGGTCTGATGGTACAATGTAAGGACACAGGCCTATTTCTACAGTGAAGAAGTAACGTGAGCCTTACTTCAGACACAGGGACCAAGGGTATGAGGCTCGGTCACTCTAAAGGGAAACGGGCATGCTGTTGCCACATGCAAGGGCAACGTGAACGATAAGGTCCTCCCTATGCCGTGACACATAAGAGTGATCAAGAACCTGGAAGGATGAGGTAGGATGACCATGAATTGTGGGCTAGCCTGGGAATGTGGTGAGACTGTGACAAATATCAGCTACAAAAACCAAGAACAAAACAAACAAAAATCACAGGTCTTTGCTACATCAAATGGAGGCATTTTTACCTATGGACACTCTTCTCCATCTGTAAGATCTATTAACTCATGTCTTCCTTACTCCACCATCACCCCCAGCACACACACACACACACACCCATTAGGCACAAAGTGCTTGCTGAACTAACCAGAAAGCTGTCAATCACGGGGCTGCATATATATTTAAATCCAAACCACGTGTACAGACTAAAAAGCTGACCCAACGGATGAGTCATAAAAGTTCTCTTCTGATTGTCCATTAATGAGCCAGCTGACCTCGCAGCCCTGATACCAGGGAGAGAGGGTGCATTGCTTATTCTCTATTGCTGGGATGAAACACCGACCGAAAGCAACTCATGGCGGAACGCGTTTATTTTGGCTTATGGTTCCAGAGGGAGAGTCCATAGTTACCCTTCTATTGTTGTGATTAAAAAAAAGAAAGAAACGAAAATGAACAAGGCAGCCTATAGGAGAATTTATTTGGAACTTAAGGTTCCTGGCTGTTTGAGTCCATGATGGCAATTTGGAGTTCAGTCAGGAGCAGCAGCTGAGAGCTCACACAATAAACCATACAACAGGAAGCAGGGAACTTCTCTGTTTGTCTGTCTGTTCATCTACCTACCATGTTGAGAGACACAATTACAAATTCAATTTTTTTAAAAAAAAAAAAACTTAACTGCCACTCAAAATGGGGCCAGTCTTTTGAAGCTTCAAAACCTACCTCTAGCGACACATCTTTGGCAAAGCCACACCTCTTAATCCTTTCCAAACAGCTGGAGACCAAGAGACTTACAGGGGATGTTCTCCTTCAAATCACCACAGCAGGGGCCTTGGTAGTAAGTAGCTGGGGCAGAAAGCTTCAACCACAAATGAGAAGCAGAGGGAGCAACCCGAAAGTGGGGTGAAGCTGTAAACTCCCAAAGCCCATCTCAGGGACACACTTCCTTTGGCAAGGCTAAAAAAAAAACTCCTAAAAGCCCAATAACCATCCTAAACACCACCGCTGCTCGGGGACTACATATGTGAACTGATTCATTGAAAGGACTTCCCACAGCCAAAGATGCCATGGGGTTCTCTGGTGAGGCAAGTAGAACTTACTAACGCCTCCCCAAAATAAATAAGTACAAAAGAGCTTTACAGAAGGTTGATAGTGAATTCAGTGCTCAGTGATGACAAAGAAATGAGAAACAGGAAAGGGTTTAATTATTTCATTACAACTGATGCTTTCTCACAAGGCAAATACACAAAGAACCCCTCAGCAGCCGTTCTAGAAAGTACAGGGTTTCAACATATGTGAAATAGAACCAAAATGACCCCGTTTCAGTCTAAAAGGATATCTCAAAACACGCCGTGGTCTTCATTCTTTTAAAGATCAACTTTTTTTCTTTTTTTTTTACTATAAAGGCAATCTGTTTAAAAACCAGTCACAAAAATAAGGTTTAATTTAAAAAAATCCTGTAATTTGAGATAAAAATGTATGTTTCTAATATATATATATATATATATATATATATATATATATATATGTATGTATGTATGTATATATGAATTCCATTATATATTAGAATAGATATTATACATTATATATATATTAGAAACATACATTATACACACACACAAATACAATTGTGACCTAGAAAAAAGCCTAAAAATTTAAAGCTAAGCACCATATTTAAAAAGATAAAAAATGGACAGAGTAAATCGAAGAATACAGAAAAGAAAACAACAGGAAAGGCAGGAAACAAAGAAACAATAAAGAAGCCAAATTGTGCCTCCTCTCTCCCTCCTTCTCTCTCTCTCTGTCTCTTTCCCTCCCTCCCTCTCCACCCTATCTTTCTTCTGCCCATCCTTCTTTATGAATAGAAGAGAGGACTGGAAAATTAAACACAAATGGAGCATTCATTTGTTTGCTTTGAGACAAGGTGTCTGGATGTAACTCTGGCTGTCCTGGAACTCACTCTGTAGAGCAGGCTGGCCTCGAACTCACAGAGAGCCGTCTGCCTCTGCCTCCTGTGTGCTGGGATTAAAGGTGTGTACTACACACCTTTCACTACAAGTTTTGTGCAGATACAAACATAAAACCTACAGTAACAATCATATAAGCGGCGGAGAATACTCGGAAGCTTGCAACTTCAGATTTGAAAGTGTAATGAAAGGCAGTATTTTCTAGAAGAAGAATGACCTCTGAAAACTGACTCGTGTGAGAAGACAGTCACATATTTATACGGATGTATTTATGCCAATGGAGTTGTACACATAATACATAAAGAATCCCCATAACCATCTTTAATTAGTAACAGAATTACATGTATTATTGCTAAGTATACATGCAACATGAAAGACAAGTCGTGGTATCACTGATCACAGTAATTAAAAGAAGACAATCTAGGCAAAGAACACGTACTGACATATCACACAGAAATGCACAGCTAGCAACAATTACAATATTAGGAATCACTGATCAAATACAAACAACTGTCTCAATGAAATCTAGGTCTTTAGCCTATAGAATGGCTACATTAACATTGGAAGGATGCCAGACGTGGGGGATGATGTCAAGAAACTGTCTCTTATACGTTGCTGGCAGAATCTGTAGCAGTAGCTACTTAGACAACACTTCAACTTATAAAGCTGTGTACACATCGAAAGACTGAGGGATTCTTATCTAAAAGGATGCTAACAGAATTACAATCGCCCCAAACAGAGGAAAGCCTAAATGTCCATCAAAGGGGCAGCAATTAAACTAATTTTCTACATTCGTATAATGCCATATTACTTACCGATTTCAGAATAAGATGCCAAGAGACAGGGCATGCCGATAAATCTCAACAGATATTACTACTTTAAGTGAAAGTAGCTAACATTCACTAAAGGTTATTATGTGATTCCATTTAAATTAATGCTAGCAAAAGCAAAACTAATGCATCATGACAGCAGCGCTGGCAGTGGTTGCCTGAGGAAAGGCTGAGCGGCGATTGGCTGGGAGGATGTATAAAGGAATTTTCTAGACTAGAGTAATGGGAGCATCTGGAGTTTTCCTGGGTATGAATATTAGCTATACTTGTCAAAACCCATCACTTCATACATTTAACGCCTGTGCATTTCGAGATGCTTACTTTTTTTTAATCTCACTAGCAGTATCTTTATAACTGGTCCTATAAAAAAACATCAGAGAAACAAATACGTAGTGATGTTTCCATGCACATGCACACATGGAGGAAAATCACAGCCAGTCCTCAGTGGTTCTTGAATTCTCCGCATCGTTCTAGAGACACCGGACCTGTCTGATCATTTTGAGTAATGGAGAGGCTTCTCTTCAGACTTGGATCACGAGCTGTCCTGGGTAGTGAGAAAGCATCACCTGTCACGTGTTGTCTCCTTGGTCCTTGGTGCGTGTTGTTGATTTGTGAGTATGGGGACTTGGAAGGTGTAGCCTACCTGGGGAAAGTGGTTCCCTGGGGGTGTGTCTCTGTGGGGCTACTGTTCGTGGCCTTTTCTGTCGTGATCTCTCACACTGTATCTTGAGCAACGAGAAAAACAGCCGCTGTCACACATGCTCCATCTCTTGGATGGTCTTCCTGAGCACATGGGCCAAGCAGCTGGGAAGGAACCCTCTGAAACCGTGAGCTGAGATAAATTGTTCCTCCTTTAACCTTTCTTAGGTAGTTTGGTCACAGCTAAACAGAAGACACCACTATAGACGTTCATTTTTGCCTTCACATGTGCACCAGGGGCAGGGAAGGGAGACCCGTGGGCGGCAGGGAGGGAGGGAGGCAGTGGATACCTGACAGGTATGGGGGTGGGGGGCCCATGGAGCAGACACTGTGGCACCTACTGGGAGATCCTCAAAACCTTGATTTTGCTCCACTAAGCACAGTCTTAAGACTGTGGGAGACTTGGACTCCTTCCTAATCCCAGGAGATTCCTTTTCCTTTCTTCTGAACAATGGAAACGCATCCCCCTTGCTGTGCTGGTTTGGGTAACAGTCAGGCAACACTCTGTCCCCCAAATGTAGGTGAGTAGCACTCGCCCCTAACAGGGTAGGAGTAGGCAGAGAGATCTCCAGATGCATTCCTTAGGATAGACAAAGGAACAAAATAGAGAGGCATCTTAGATGGTATTGAATCCACAGACTAGCCACCTACGAACGTCTCTCTATTCTAGACTTCTAAGTGGGATCGCGAATGCCTTTCTTGCACACATTCTTAGTATGTGTTGACTTGGTTACTCTAGCATTGACGGCTCCTAAATGTCTTAACTTCTTCCTTATAAAATGGTTTTGATAGTTCTGTTGAGTCACGGGAAAGTGTTTGTAAATACTAGATGGGGGCGCTGGGTTCTGCCCTGAAGTGCTCTCCCCGCTTGCAAATGTGAAGAATGGGTTCAGGAGAGCTGATGCTGATACCGCCTGAGGGAGGCAGTGTCACCCAGGCCTCTTAACAGAGGTGGCAACAGAGAGACGAGAATCACCCCGCATACTAACAAACACAATCTACAAAGCTCCCTCTGGAGAGCCTTCTCTGGCTTTGACAACTGGACTCTGGCCTTCTTCTCCTTGGGCTCCGCTCTGTCAGGTTCCATTCAAATATATTTTTCCTGGTGGAGTAGAAAGTCTCAGTCTGACCCATCTCGAACTTCCATGGTGCTTAGGGCCCATGGAGCCCTGCTTGAACAGCCGCGCTGCCCTGCAGGTCTGGAGGAAGACATCATCAAACCGCTGCTACCCCATGGGGAGCAGCTAAGATCTCCTTCAGCCCTCCTCTGTCCATCCATCCATCTGCACGCACCAGCCACTATGAGACACAGAAACATGGCAGACGGGAACCTGAGAGCACCCCAAGCCACAAGGTACAGGCGCACACAGGAAGGTCAGCCAGGCCTCTGGCTTCTTGAGGGAGTGGCTGGGTTCCCAGGGCTGACCCTGCAGAGCAGATAAGGCTTGCCTGCAGCAGAAGACTCCCAGTCTCTCTCTTTCTTCTTGCAGGAGGCTGGGAGGAGTGGAGCAAAAAGCCCAGGAGGCTCACAAGTAACCCAGCTCTGCATAGGGTTTTTTTTTCCCCTCTAAGGAATTCAGGGATGTTTTTTTTATGCGTGTGCTTTAAGGCTGTTGGCTTTTGAAGGTTGTTTATTTCAAGGATACAGGGAGGTGATGGGGATGGAGGCGGAGCCATTCTCGGACAATAGCCATTGTTTCTGCCCAGACTCTGAGCCCCTCCTCCCTGGATACCACCCTGGTCCTTGGCCTCCTCTTAGGTCTCTCTGCACCTGGGGAGCTGAGGTGGACAGATTCCTTGCAGGTTGTGCGACTCTAAGACTGGCAGAAGGACATAAATAATCAGCCACCGGTCTCTAGCTTGACTATAAAAAGCGTGCATATGTTGTGTGCAGGTTTTCTTAAGGTAAGGGACAGAGCTGGGCAAAGCGACTTCTGGAACTGCCCATATGGGGAGGCGTCTTTCGCTGGTGGCTCTGCAGACAGAAATTGCCCATCTGCGCTGCTTGCAGGTGTTTTGAATGATTATATTATTAGCTTTGTCTGTTCAACTTTGCTTTTTTATGGTGGCTTTAGAGTTGCAGGAAAAAAAAAAAGAAGAAGAAGAAGGAAAGAAAAAAGAAACATAAAGCAGCCATCTGGCTCTCGATTTGTGATCTTATTCTCTGTCAGGAAAGAGGAGAGAGGCAGCCCCTTGCTAGCTATCTTAGGGGGTGGAGCAGGCCGTGGGCAGCCCTGGATTCCATTCTGCCCTTAGCTCAGGGAACAGGTTTGGGGTAAGTAAAATTTCTCATGTCGCAGGGGAAGCTGGCTCATCTCCTTTCTCCACCCCCGCTCCACCTGGAGGCTTTGCCTTGGCATTCACCTGGCTGGTAGAATTGCCAATCAATAACACATCCCTCAAAGCCACAGTGTGGCTGGGAGATCAGGCTGTGCTTGTGGGTGGTGGGCCTGGAGACCCATGCCTGAGCCGCCCCCTGCCACGCATGCTTCTGGACCTTAATTTGATCTGTGCTGTGACCTGTGTAACTTTGCAGGGCATCTTGACTGCAGGTAGCAAGACAAAGATTTATTTGATTATCTGTGCATGGGTAATTCATCTGGGAAATGCTCTCGGTGTCAGATGGCGCATGAGTGGGGTTATTTAGGGTTGTGCAGCCGTTCCAGGGCTGGGAAGGTGCCAGGAACCACCAATCCAGCAAGGTCAGGAAGCCTCCACACCACAGGGGACACCGGGTGAATCCCTAGTCCCTCCAGCCAGAGAGTGTCACCTGCCTTTTCATTGCTTGAGACAAAGAGAATTATGTTGCCCCCTCCCCCCACTTTTTCTTTCCATAAAAGAAGGGGAGGTAATAACCTGGATGGAATCTGAAGAATCAAACAAGCAGTTCTCATCCCACCTGGCTCTTGTCTCTGGTGCATTGCGATCAGAGGGACCACTGCAGAGAGAGCTACTGGCAGCAGACAGCTGCTGGGAAAGGGAGGTTTTTCTTTAAGTTTCCTTGAGGGTGTGGCCTCAGGTAGTTTGACCATGCTGCAGTGAACCCCTACTCATCCAAAAGCACAAGGGTAACACCTATAAGGCTTGGTGGGTTCAAGTGGGGGGGCAACACAAAATTGAGTGGTTCTTGTCTAAGATGGTGGCTGATCTCCGGTTTCATCCACTTTTCCTCAAATGATAGAGTTTTGTTCCTCTTTGAGCTGCTTGTGCATTCTGCGTTCTCCCCATCCATTCTTCCTGCTGCTGTGAATTAGGCAGCCATGATCCGGATCTGCACTTCCAATGGATAGGAGGAGCCCTGCCCAGGAGGCTCCCTGGGAGAAGGCTTCCTGCTGTCCTGTTCCCTCTCTGCCTTGACCAACTTCAGGAAGTGAAGCAGATCCATTTCTTTCTTTTTGTGGGTTCATGTGGAGAGCATAAAGCAGAAGCTACAGATCAGGGGAGGCAGTCTTCCATTGCCTTCTGGGAGTCCAGGCAGCTGCAGGTTTCCTGAAGGGGTACAGAGACTTTGAAGGTGCTTTGCGAGGACTGGCAATGCCAAGGGTAGGTAAGATGTTGGAAGGAAAAGCTTCATGGTGCAGGTGGCATGCTGACACCCAAGTCCTGAGCCTCAGGTTTGGCTGTGGGCCAGTGAGCAGAAGCAGGGGCCACTGAGGACTGTGTAAATGTGGACCAGTACTATCCTACTCAGAGAACAAAGGAGACCCTCCTTACAACTTCCATCTGCATCACACCTCACAGATTTTGCCAGAGGAATGATCTTGTTAAGGCTCCAGCTGAACCTTCGTGTTGGGTATGGTGGTTGCAAGCTAAGCCTCCACGGTCTGACAGAATCATAGTGACAGCCACTGAGTACTGCTAAGTTCTCGAGTTCACATACTCATGGGCTTCTCCGATGTCAGAGAAAGTGCTGGAAGATACTAGAAAGTCATCTACAAAATCATGGAACTCGAAGGTAGACCAGAGCCTCCCTTCTCGGTCCCTGGAGGAGGAGGAGCTGGGAGCTCGGCTCCGGTCCATTCACCTTAGAGAAGCTTAACAAGACTGACCTTGGAGGGACCCTGGTCTCCTAGGCTGCGAAAGCCGAACATCACTGACAGCTTTAGGATGTTCACATTCAGGGATGAAAGTGCACGCCGAGGTTTCAGGCTACCCCGGTTTGGATTTTGTTGCTACTTATTAGCTGTATGACCATATATATTTAATTTGCCCTTTTCCCTCTTTTCTCTATCTTTCCTCTCTCCTTCCTTTCTCCCCCCATCCCTCTACTCCATCCTCCTCTCTCCTTCACTTCCTCCTTTCCTTGCTACATGCTTACCTCAGTTTCCTTACCTGCTAATCAGTTTCATCGCGAGCCCGTACCCGTTGCTGTGATTGGTGCGCATACTCCCGTCAAGACTTCCCGTCGTATAATTACTGTTCAGCCAGCATTAGCCGTAACTATCCTGCTTGCCGTTATTCTCATTAAGTCTGCCCCCGACCTCTTTTCTCCAGACCTAGAGACAACGCGATGTAGATCGTGTTTGTTGTCCAGTGTGACGAACTTCATCCTTACTGACGTCCCTTGAGCTGGATTTTGTGTTCGCTTTTTCTTTCTGAGCTCAGCTTCCCATCGGCTTGTCATGGTCCTCTGGTTCATTCTGCCCATTGGCACCATCGCGGTTGAGGATCCTTGCTTCCCTCTTTCCTGTGCAGTGACACTCCCGGCAGGGCCCGCCTCTCTGGTAACAGGAAAGGATCCTAGACCACGTTCTTCCATATTCGTTGACCCAGAGCCCAAGTGTAGAAGCCCCCACCTCTCCCAGAAGAGATGTTTCTGAGAGAGGTGCTACAGGTTCCAAGCTGACCAGGAGAGCAAAGGCCTGCCGTTGGTGGAGAGATCGCATCTAACACTCCCAAAGATTCTCAAATTCTTCTCAATGACCTATATGCCTCCAGCGCCTTCCAGGTTCTCAGTATGCCTTCCCACTAGGTTGACCAGTAAGCTTGAATGCCTTTCCCTTTGCATAGGGCTTTGCTACAGGGTATTGGACCCAATCCAGGGAGCCATCATGGCCGACTGTATGCAGCATGCACTAGTCAGCCCCAGGTGGCCCCTGTGCTAACTGCTCATTCATGCTCTGCCCTTGCTTGCTCTTGACTTTGACTCTCCTGGCTGCAGGGAAACATGCCTGGCGCATCTTCCCCTTTCTTACCGGCTCTCTTTTTCTTCAGCTCCGTAATCTTTGGGGACCTGTCCCTATTCCCTTGAAGTCAATGATTTCAATTATAATTAGCACTCAGGACTGCTTTCTAATCTATTCCACCTCAGAACTCTCCCTCCGAACATTCTATGCACTCAGCGATTTTTGTGTTTTTTTTTTTCTTACTTCCTATTCCCAAGGCAGAAAATCAGATTGACACAACTCTCGTATTGAGAGGAATGCCGGCTCCTGGTCTCTCAGTGCCTCTAGGAAAGGGCAGGGAGCTCCACGAGGCTTCCTTGGAGTGCTGAGTCGGCAGGAAGCATCAGGGAAAGCCGCTTGTCACGCGTGCGTGCGCGGGTATCCCTCCATCCTGTGGCCACTCTGGCCTTCGCATTTTGCTTTGTTCTCCTGAGGATAAAGGAAACAAAGAGTACTTTACAAAGGCTTCAGTGGGGGAGAGCAGGACGTGGAGACAGCCACGTGGAGACAAAACTGGCCCAGAATCCCAGCCAGGCCTCTGTGACCCCAAAGCTTACACCTTGCCGAGTCTTTTGGACATCAAGTGTCAGTCAAAACGGTTGTGACAAACTGAAAAGATCAACCCAACGCCGAGGAAGAGTTTCTTTTATCATATATTTGCTTGGAGGCCTTCTGAGCTCTGAGAAGATGGGTGACCTGAACACTGGCTGTCCCTGCGCATGGAGCCCACAGAACAGTACGGAGACTCGGCGTCACATTTACTTCTCTCCTGGCTTCCTCACAATTGCCCTGACATCTAATCTGAAGGACTGAAAAAAAGACTATTCTTCTGAAGCAGCACCCCGTTAACCTTGAGCTATAGAAGGGGGCACCGAAATAGAAAAAGAAATGCATTGGAGGGCAAGGATGCTACTCAATGGTAAAGTGCTTGCTAGAATCCTCAGTGAGAGGGAGGCAGTGTGTCTCAGTGGTAGAGCCCCTGCCTAGAATCCCCCAGTGAGGGGCTGGGGGCATGGCTCAGTGGTAGAGCCCCTGCCTAGAATTCCCCAGTGAGGGGCTGGGGGCGTGGCTCAGTGGTAGAGCCCCTGCCTAGAATCTCCCAGTGAGGGGCTGGGGGTGTGGCTCAGTGGTAGAGCCCCTGCCTAGAATCCCCCAGTGAGGGGCCGGGGGCATGGCTCAGTGGTAGAGCCCCTGCCTAGAATCCCCCAGTGAGGGGCTGGGGGCGTGGCTCAGTGGTAGAGCCCCTGCTTAGAATACCCCAGTGAGGGGCTGGGGGCATGGCCCAGTGGTAGAGCCCCTGCCTAGAATCCCCCAGTGAGGGGCTGGGGGCGTGGCTCAGTGGTAGAGCCCCTGCTTAGAATACCCCAGTGAGGGGCTGGTGGTGTGGCTCAGTGGTAGAGCCTCTGCTTAGAATCCCCCAGTGAGGGGCTGGGGGTGTAGCTCAGTGGTAGAGCCTCTGCTTAGAATCCCCCAGTGAGGGGCTGGGAGTGTAGCTCAGTGGTAGAGCCCCTGCCTAGAATCCCCCAGTGAGGGGCTGGGGGTGTGGCTCAGTGGTAGAGCCTCTGCTTAGAATCCCCCAGTGAGGGACTGGTGTGTGTGACTAGTAGTATAACACTTGACTAGCAGGTCCAAAGTCCTGGTTTCCAAACCCAACACAGCAACAAAAAACATGTACTGGTCTTGAACTGAGACTTCTGGTTCCTGTCTCAGATTGGTGCAATTTCTCTGCGTAACAGTAGGAAATTCTATTACCTCTCTGTCAACCCTCAGTACTTGAGCTAAAACCATAATTCAATTTCTATAGATGAGAAAAACAAGTCAATTAGAAAAGGCACATATGTCTGGAAGTTTGTTGTAGGTTATAAAGCACGGTGGGGGAGAAGTCTGCGATACACAATTTTCCATTTCCCTAACGTGGCGCACAGTCAAGGGCACCGCTTCGGTTGTCAGAGCTCAGGTCCATGGCTTCCCTGTCAACAAGCACCCACCATTGACGTCCCTGGAGACGGGGTATGGCCGCTCCCGTAGAAGTCTTTTCAAACACGGAACATTTGAAGACGCGGACGCTTGTGTCCTATCTCCTTGAAGGAGGCACGTTAGTTATGACTTGTAAGAGGCCAGACAGTTAGGGCACGACTACACAGAGAAACCCCAGTGTCCAGTATGACTTCACCTACTAACCCAGGGATTTCTGCTGGACCATGCTCATATCGAACGCATAGGATCAAATATTAGTCTCTTATCGGTGGGGATTCTGGGGACTGGAGATCATCACTGACTGCTCTTCCATAACATGTAAGTTCAGTTCTCAGTACATGCATCTGAAGGCTCACAACAGCCTGTAACTCAAGCCTGGGGAGGCCCAGTGCCCTCTTCTGGCCTCCACGGCGGCTGAGTTCAGTGTACATAACTCCAAAAGAGACACACATGCGTATACACACACATAAATGAAAATAAGTGGGGATTCTGAATCTGGCGCTGGACCCTGGCCTCTGTAGACAGTTCTGGGGACATGACTGTGTAAAATGTACGCTCTGCAACTTGGAGCAGTGGAGATACGGCATATGGCATTTTCTTTTGCGTCCTTGATGGGTAGAAGGAGAATATAGCACCCAGTTAGATTAGAACTGGGTCTCAGAGGTCAGCCTGTATAGCAAGCTTTCTACCTAAGGTATCCCTTTGTCCTAGAATTTCCCCAGTCAATGCTGTAAAGGTCCCTCCTGTAGGGGACACTTTAATCCCGTTACCTCGTCTCTACATGTGAACTTCAACCACACAGACCAAAAAACCCCTTGGGAAGCACAATTGATTATCATGGCTGCTATAGTTAGCCCTCCCCAGTGCTTACAACGCCCGAGGCTACAGAAAGAGGGGAGCTCTAAACTGTCCTTACCACCGCCCCTGTGCAGTAGGGATTTCTGCAGCAATGATGGAGAAAGTCAAACAGCTGGAGAGACGGTTCTGTGGGCACAGTGCTTGCCGGTCCACCGCACGGACCTGGCTTTGGATTCTTAGTTTCATGTAAGAGCCAAGCACAGAGACATACATCTGTAACCTCAGTGCTGAGGGTGGTGCTGGGTGGGGGTGGGGATAAGCTAGGGGATGGGGATAAGCAGATCCTGGGAATGGGAAGGTGGCTCCCCGGCCAACCAGTCTAGCCAATCAGTGAACACCAGGTTCAGTAAAAAGAAAAGAGAGAAATTAAGGTGGATTGAGGTGGAGAGCAATAAAGTGGGCAAGCCCATGCGCAAACACACCTGCACATACATGTGGACACACAGGTGCGTGCCTGCCTACGTAGGCAAACTCGCAACCTTCTTTGCTGGAGTCCTTCAGGATGAAGGCAGCGTTGGAGTCCGAAGCTCCCTTCGTGTGCCCCTAGAACGGTGAACAGTGCCTTTATCAAAAGTCACCTGCAAAGCACAGCCGGTAACAGAAACTGTGGCTCCTGACACAAAACCAAATAGACACTGTGTCCCATCCACTCGCCCGCCTATGTGGTCAGCACTCTGCCCGAGGTGTGTAAATCACCACGGGGGACCAAGACAGAGCCCGCCAGAAGAGCGTGGCCCGTGTTCACCGCCCACCACAATTCAAGGTGGGGAGATGGGAGGGAGCAATAGAGAAGCACAAGGAAATTTGCTGTTCCAATTAACAGAATTATTTGTATACATCCATTTCATTCAGCAGGGTAAACTCAGCTGTGACTGTTTGGAAAGCTTGGGAGTCATCCAGTGCGCACCATGCAGCTCTGACATAAGACTCGTTTCTCCTCCCTGTTGGGAGGCTGCAAGTGCAGAACCAAGGTGAGTCTGTGGCTCTCACGGGGCCTCAGCCTGCCTGCAAACTGTTTCTCCTGACCCGTGCAGAGGCGTGGCTTCTGCATGTGAATAGCTCACCCCATGGTGAGAAGGGTTTGGAAAGATGGTCTGTGAATGGAAGCCCCATTCCACCGGTGGGTCTGTCAGAAGATTAGAAAAAGGAAGCCCAGACCCACAGGACTTCCTCCCTATGCTCATGGACACTGGACTGACGCCCTTCCGGGCTGCCACTCTCTGCCTTTCCTGGCCTTGTCAGAACCTTCTAGAATATTGATAGGCACCTTAAGAGTTCATCTGAGCTGGGGAGTTGAAGTTGAAGAAAGCTGCAGTTTAGAATGTAGAATGGGAACAGGGTTCATTGCCTTGGACAAAAACATTAAGAAAGGAAAAACAGATTAAAGGGCTTGGTGGTTTATGTTAAAATTGTTGAACTGAAGCCATGAGACAGACATTGTCTAGCGAGCAGACTCTTCTGGTCTGCCTTAAATTACACAACCTAATGTCCTAAAAATAAGCCCGGATTTGGGATTCTACCCCACGGCCGATCCCTCACTCTGTCCCCTCCTTCTTAACTCTTCTTGTCTCTTTATTGAAATATAAACTCAAAGAAGAGGTGATTTAACCTCGGACACGGCGATGAGAAGGAGTCTGGCCTTTCGGAAACGCACATGTGAGTATTTGTGCGATTTGTCTGTGTAGAAGGTTCTGGGGACAGGTGGCAGAACCGTATGGAAGGCGCAGACCGTGACACCAGCTGTATTAGTCTGGTTTGTGTGACTGTAATGCAATAACGGAAGCAGGTTACTTTTGACGTTTTGGGGGCTAGAAATCACGATAACAAGATTCAGGCTCTGGTGAGTACTTTTGTGGCCTTTGGCTGTGTCGTCTCATGGCAGAGAGCAATGGCAGGCCCTGTGTGAAGGGCAGCACTTCGGCTTCATTCAGGAAGCAGGGCGGCAGCGGCTTCTATAAAGACCCCTCCAGTAAGAGCTCCCGCCAGGCCACACTGTTGTGGGACAGCCTGTGACCCTCCTTGCTTTGTATATGCCTCCGGTCACCTTGCGTCATCAGAGGGGGGCACCTCCATTCCCATGTCATCCCTCAGAGCTAGGGTTGTCCCTCTTCTTGGTCTCTCTTGGTCTCCCCCCCCCCACCTACCATCCCTCTCTCTGTCCTTCCGTCTCTGTCTGTCCTTCTGTCTCTCTCAGTGGTCTTTCTTTGTTTCCATGTTCTCTCTCTCTCTTCTCATTTCTGCTGTCCTTTCCTCCTGTTCTCTCTTTTTCTCTTTCTTTCCACCCTACCTGCCATTTCTCTCTCTCCTCCCCTTCTCTCTCTCTCTCCCCCCCCCTCTCCCTATCGTTCTTTCCTGCCAGGCCATGAAGCTTTTGTCCCTTTGCAGAGTCCTGCTTCACTCTGGGATTTTCTCTCCTCATTTCCCTCCCCCTCCCCATTAACAAACAAACCTTTGCTAAAACTCACCATGTCCACAGACCTAAAGAATTGTTATGGACATGGGCCTAAAGGTCTTCTGCTGAGCCTGCCTGGAGCTTCCCCGAGCTTCAGGCTCCCACACCAGGATGGCACTCCCAACACACAACGGGGTGGGGTGAGGGACGCATTTGGAAGCTTCCAGTTTCCTGCCTCCCCTGCGCCTGTTGAAGCTGCACATTTGAACGTCTTAAACGGTGGAGGCCTAGAACTCAGGAACCGAACCGGTCCAGCACTGGCTGCACTGTGGTGCTTACTCAGAAGGATCCTTGGGACATTTTTTCCTCCCTCTTCCATCCCT
Organism: Cricetomys ansorgei; assembly: GCA_026225945.1. Lineage (NCBI taxonomy): Eukaryota > Metazoa > Chordata > Mammalia > Rodentia > Nesomyidae > Cricetomys > Cricetomys ansorgei. The sequence continues at coordinate 3,377,288 of JAMJFZ010003296.1, read as the reverse complement.
CCCTCCCTTTCTTCCTCCTTTCATTTTCTCTTGTTTTTAGATCCTCCAGAATCCCAGAGGGAACCTCAGACATCTACAAAGGACATCCCAGCCCAATCAGATCATGGGACTCTGAACGATGTGAGCATGAATGAGTTCAGGACTCTCGGCTATAGACGACATTCTTACTACCGCTCAGTCCTCATTGCTGCTCTTATAACCGAGTAAATCATTTCATAGTCTAGAGCATTCTTTTGTGGCTGAAAAACATGAACTTGCCTGCGGTTTGACCTGCCATGGATGTATCTGCCTCTGTGGATGTGCACAGCTTATCAGGAGATGGCCGGATCTTATACTTCGAGGCCCGCCCTTTCAGGATGTTCTTCTCAAAATTTGGCTTTGTGCAGAGGAAGTGTTTTAATCACGACGTTAGCACAGGAGTGCATAAAGTCCTCCGATCATATCCACCTATCATCCTCCTCGGTCTCCTTCGCTTCTGCCTTTCCTGCCTTTCCATACCGCTTCCCTCACCCTGCCTCTACGTTCTTTGCCCCAGATTCCACGGAGGGTGGATAGCACGCAGTACCTGTAGTTGAGCTTGCACGTTGGTATCTGGGGGTTGCCCTGCCGTCCGTGGGGTGGGACAGGGACAGAGACAGAGACAGAGACGTAGCAAGTGAGGGAGAAATAAAACGAGATGCTCAGGGGTCTAAGAGCGGCAGGTGTGGATGAGGAGAGCCTGTTCTCCTCGTTTTCACGCATGAACTTAACTTTTTAAGACGTTAGGGAAAAAAAGTCACACAAAGAACCTGTGTGTCCTGACAGTAGGGTTCTGCGGTTGGGAGAGCGGGACTGCAAACGCGGGTAGCCTTCCCACCCTTGCGTGTTTTCTGCAATTGCTTTCTTCACCGCAGTTAGTTTTGGTTGCAGGCGTCTTTCAGCTTGGTTGCGTTTACTCCTACTTCATTGTTTCGCGGTTGCTGTAAAGAGGTGATTTATCTAACTTCTTCGTTGGAAAGTTTGTTGTTTGTGCGTAGGAAAAAGGAACTACAGGTTTTTAGATTACGAACCTGCACCATTAAAAAATTGAAAGTGATATATAATATTTATATAATAATAGTAATCCATATATATGGATTTATATATGGATATATATATATATATATATATATATATATTCTAGATAGTAGTCTGTTGGATAAATATTTAGCCAAAGCTTCTTTCTGTTCTAGAGGTGGTCACTTCACTTTCATTATATATGTAAAATATATATTATATATACAAAATATAATATTAATAAACTTAGGATATTATATATACTATATTAATAACAGTATATTATAGGATATTATATATAATATATATTATAAGATATATATATATTATATATAATAGTAATATATACCATAATATAATATCCTATAATATACTGATATTAATATAATATATAATGCTATGCATAATAATATATAATATACATACATTATTATATATAATATGTATCATACATTGCTAATACAATATTATAATAATATCGTATATACTATAATAATACATAATATTATATAATATATATTATATGTCATATATATAAAACATTAAGCAACAAAGGCGTGAACAATAGCCACATTCAAACGAAGAAGGACCAATTGCCAGGAAACACGACAAAGTGTTCATCATCCTTCACCATCAGGGAAATGTAAACCCAAATCCACATTGATATTCCACTGCACTCGAGTCCGAATGGCTGTCAACAGAAAGGAAATTAAACACAGGCAAGGATGCAGAGGGCAAAGGGAATTTTTCTCTGATCCTGTCGGGAACATCGTGTAGCCAGGATAGAAGTCAGGATGGAGGGTCCACAAAAACGAAAAAGAGAACTTCCCTGTGATCCAGTTCTGTGGCTTTGGTGTATACAGCCCAAAGAATCAAATCCAGCATATGGTAGAGACCCCTATACATCTGTATTTATTTACAATAGTCACAACAGTCAATGCACAGAACCAGCCCAGGTGTGCGTCCACAGGATAAGAAGAATGTGGTCCAAAAGAAGTTTTACTCAGCCACAAAGAATGAAATGATGCTGTCTGCGTGGGGGAAGAAAGAAGATTATTGTGTTACACAAAATAAGCTAGGCTCACAAAGACTGTCATCCGCCCTCTGTGGAATCTGGGACAGAGAGTACTGAAGGAAAAACTGGGGCTATTGGGCACATCAGGACAGGAAAGGCAGAAGTGGAGCAGGCTGAGGAAGGGTGACAGAGATGGATACGATCAGAGGACTTTATGCACATGTATGCTAACGTCATCATGAAACATTTCCTTTGCTCGTAAATTTTAAGAAGAATGTACAAATGGGCACCTCTCAAACTGTAGAGTTTAAAGTTATCTATGGATAAGCTGTCACACAAACACAGAGACATTCACTCCAGATCAAACACAGGAGAGAGGAGTGTCAATAGGTTAGAAGATACGACTGGCAATTGCAACTTAAGATGGTTCAAAATGGAAAGTTCCATCAGGCTAGCCCTAGCCCAGCACAGGGGTTCCTGCACAGCCCTGTCTGCTGTAATGTGGATCACAACAGCCAGGTTATAAAACTAAACTAGATGTCCATGGACAGGTTAATCGATGAAGAAAATGTGATCCACACATACACAATGGATATATTCAGCCCCATAGAATAATGAAATCACATCATTGTAGTTGAAGGTTGCTTCTGCAGCGGCTCAGCAAGGAAAACACGGAGGCATATTTCATAGGTGCAAACCCTGGCAGACCTCATCAGAGGGAACTACCATCCTGGCCAGTGCCATTCTCACAGTGGAACACTGAGTGTCTGAACTCGGGTGTTTTATTCATTCAGAACTCGTCAGGTGCAGATCATAAGCAATCAGACATCCTCCACAGACATCCGACACCTGCAGACAACACAAAACGCCAAGACCTAAGACAGCCCCTCACCCAACAGTGCTCCAAACAATTATTTTATAAGTAATTAAAAATAAACTTCCAAAACATGTCATACTCAAGGAAATGAATGGAACTGGAGCAAAAGAGGCCGGAATCAGTTTCCTCTCTTGTACAGCATCTAGATTTTACAAAGAAAGAAAGAATGAAAGTAGAAAGGAGATATTTGGGAAGACCCATGGGAAATAGGGATGTCCCGGGGTAAAAGAGGCAAAGAGAAATACGATCACGTTGTCTACATGTGAGAAAGTACACCCAAACCAATCCGGTTTTACAACCACACTGCAGCAATTTAAGGAAGAAAAAATTAGGCAGAACCATTGTCTCAGTGGTTACAAGCACTTGATGCAGAGGACCTGGGTTTTATTCCCAGCACCACATAGTGGTCAACAGCCTCTTATAACTCCAGTCCTAGGGAATTACATCGCCCTCTTCTGGCCTCTATAGGAACTGCATGCATATGGTATGCACACATACAAGCAGACATATACACATAAACATAAAATCAAAAGAAATCGTTCTTTAAAATTTTTTAAATTAAAAAAAATGTGATAGTAAGAATAGAGCATGATGTACTTATAGAAAAAAATGTTTCTCAAAGATATGGTATCGATTTTTAAAACTATACAACCCGGATATTGATAAATGACAGAGAAAACCATGAAATGGCAAATTCTCCGTATCATGGGAGATTTCCCAATGCAGGCACGCTGCATCATGGTGAAATGAATTGTAGTCGACTTGAAACGTGAGATGAGTCAGGGCCACACATGCTGCTGGTGTGGACGCTTCCCTTAAGAGTCTTTGCCTCTTTATGTTTCGATTCTGCTCAAATTAGTTCTCCAAAAGTTCCCGTTGACTTAGGAGGAAGACCCCAGGAGGCTCAATGGTGATGTCCAACATCTCAGAGTGAGACACGGACACAGGGCAGGTTTGGGGCACAGATGTTTGGCAGAGCCCAGCCCGCACACCCTCGTTCGGAAGGAGTGCCTGGTCTGCACTCTGCAGGCCCAGCGAGGGTCGTCAGGGGTGCCCTGTACACATCATGCTTCCTGTTTATCTTCCCCCGAGGCAGCACACACCCCTGGGAGAAAGGTTCAAGGGTTTCCCGACACGCAGAGCCCCTAAAAGGCAATATTTTGATGATTTAAGTATAAGTGATCGGAAACATGTGGGTTTCATTTCCTGTAGAATACACTTGGGTCTGAAAACGAAGGGGAAGCATGCTTGGCAAAGCACATCCCCGCTTTCCTGAGCCCCCTGAAGTGGTTTAAGATGTTCAGTGAATGCGAAGGGAGGCTAAGCCGCCCCTTCTCCGTCTCCCGCCGGGGGCTCCCAGTGGTGTGCTCATCAAATCCGTGGGAACGTGCTACTGCTGTGGCCTTGACCTTGCTGAGAAGGGGAAACAGAAGACAGGGGCTGGGCAGGGAAGCTAAACGATTCCTTAACTACTTCTGCCTGTCCGAGAAAGAGGTCCTTAGGCCTGCAAGTCCTACAAAGTCCCACCCGTCCTCAGAGGTCTGGTCCTGCTCTGGTGATAGTTGAACTTGGCTGTCGTCATGGCCCACTCGGGAGGAGAGAACCTCAGCTGGGGATTGCCCCCCCTCAGAGTGGCCTGTGAGCATGTCTGGGGGTCATTTTTTGGTTGTTAGTTGACGTAGGAGGGTCCTGCAAAAACAGGCTTCGGGATTTGGGCTGAGACCTGGCTGAAGTCCACTGCTAATTAGAAGTCAATGCGGGGCAGATCTGAGTGACCACATTCGCTGTAGGAAACGGGGATGTTTTCTTTGAATAGCGTTTTAATGAACGAATGCCACAGGGCTCATTATTTCTCTCGTTTCAATCACAGTGACTTCAACGACAATATCAGATTTCTGTATTTACAGAAAGCTAACACACGTGTGCATAACGATGCGATCTGGTATTTATGTACCGAGTTGTTTTTCTTTAACATAGGGATTTGGTAATTATTACTCTAATGATTCATGAAAATGTAAACGTGGATCCATAACGAATGGAGAGGCCGCTCTGTTGGTGCTTCCGGAAGAAACCGGCGCTTTAGGGATCCTGACTGGATGCTTCGGGAAATTTAGCCTCTGTCGGGAAGGAGATAGCGCGGGGCAGATGACTGATAAATTCATCTTGACTGGGCTAGAGAGACAGCTCAGTGGATAGGCACATGCTGCTTTTCCAGAGGACACATACTCAGTTCCTAGTGTCTACGCGTAGGCTCGCAACCACCTGTGACTCCATTTCTAGGTCTGATGTGAGGCCTTCTTCTGGCTTCTGTGGGCGCCTGCACGCATGGCAGGCACAAAAACTCTCATAGGCACGCGCGCGCGCGCGCGCGCACACACACACATAGACACATGAACAAAGAGATGAACCTTTAAAAGTTACTCTGACAAAGTTTAGAAAGACCTACTGAGGACAGGCTGCTGTCATTTAATCATCTTGTCTTTGAGGCCAGGACGTGAAAGAAAGCGTTGGCTTGTAAAGGCACAGCCATCCCGAGCAGAAGACCGAACAGCTGTGCTGGCTGGGTTTCTCGCAGCTGTGACTGCACGCCTGAAGCTGTCTCCTTATGAAGGAGAGAGGTTAACTTACAGTATGAATGGCTGGAAGTTCAAGATCAACGTAGATAATGTCACGACAGGGGCGCGTTTGACACAGACAGGGAGAGATCACATGGTGAGACAAGCCATTGTGTGTGGGAAGAACAAAGATCTCTTATAAAAAACCATCTGAGAAGGAACGAACTACCTTAAAATAATGGTGTAGACAGTGACTTCCCGCCAGGCCCCACCTTTTAAAGGGCCAACCACCTCTTGCCATTTCCATCCTTGAGATCAAACTTCCAATACATGAACCTTCAAGGGGTATATTTGAACCAGATTCAGACCAAAGCAGAGCCCCAGATCTCTTACCTGGGGGTCTGTACTGCTCTCTCTACATCTCTCTGTACCGATAGAGTCTACCACTCCAAGAAGCTGTGCTGACTTCAGAGGCTCCTACAAAGAAACACACATAATCCTGCTCCCATGAGGCTGCAGGCTCAGCCAGAGCACAGTGCCACCGAGGAGACTCAGGATGACAGGGTTCTGAGCGGGTCTCTGCAGCTGAAGGAAGGAGAGGGAAGCGAGCTAGGCCAGGTGCCTCGTTGGGGCCTAAGCCTCCTAATCTGACAGATCTGTGTTTACTAGTAAGCATAGCCCCATGCGAGGGTCCCAGGTGGATGCCGAAGTGACCTGTGTTAAATGATTATCTGGGCCTCGTGGCTCCATTCCTAACGGAAGCCTGTTTATAGACAAACTCAAATCCAACAGCAACAGGGCAGGTATGGCGCAGGCTGCGAGCTCCACGTTCAGCTTCAGGTGCTCTCAGTTTCTTGCATCTGTAAAAATTGATTAGGAGGGAAGGAGGGAGGAAGTTAGGGAAAGGGGAGGGAGGGAAGGAAGGAAGGAGGAAGGGAAGGAAGGAAGAAGGGAAGGACAAAGGAAGGAACAAAGTCACCCCTACCAGGCAAAGAAAATGAGACCTTCTGAATTATTGCCATCCCCTACCTCATCAAACACCTCGGTCTTTTCTGCTTTAAAGGAGCAAAGTGCTACTCACCCAAAACAAACAAACAAAAAAACCAAACACACACCAGGAGTGGAGAGAGACGCAGGCACCCAGCCACGACTCTGGACCCCACATTCTCCTACTATCTGGCTTGAGGGTCACACGTAGCTATGGTCCTTGGAAGGTCCTCTGGATCTTCACAAACCAGAGAGCACCCTGGGGTGAGAGCCCAGAAGTCACCCCAGACCTAGAAGACCCCTGAGCTCTGAGCTGCACTTTGAACCCCTCTCTTCGCCGTGGGCAGCTGTTTTCAATGACGTCTCAAGTTTTGCATCCCGGTAGCTGCCGTTCCAAAGCACTCTGAAAACCAATTTTACACTTAATAAAGTTTAACTATTCAATATTTTTCATTTTAAAACTAAATAACAGACATCGAAAAGAATAGTTCTTCTTTAATGACACCCAGGTCATTCTTTTAGACTGCCAAATGACATCCATGGTGCAAGCCTGTCTCCTTAAGTGCCACATACCCTATTAGTCAAGTTTGTTCATATTTACAAGAATTTGGGGGGTGGGGATTGTTTTTCTGCTATCAGAAGATCCAACATCTGTTTCTCCAGGGATCCTCCATGTGTTCTGCGGTTTACAACAATCAAAACCGCTGTTTTCAAAATAGATTTGGATTAAACTCAATGTACTAAGACTGGTTATCACGGGGAACCCCGTGGACACATCTGGGCTTCGCTCGCAAGTCAGTTTTCCAAACGGGGAGACTTTCTCTCCGGTAAGTGGAGGTCATGTAATAAGAGCTGAGCTCATTGGGCGTGTCAAAATGAGGTTGCAGAGGTGCCGTGTGTGGGGAGGGGATTGTGTGTGTGTTGCTGTGTGGAGCATGGTATGGTGGTCCCTTGACTCTGGCCCTCTAGAGCCATGGCAGTTAGAGCACATGCAGAGTACTTTGCATCCTGGCAGGAGATGCTCGTTTGGCCATTCCACCTCAGTTGACACAGTTCAGCAGGAAACCATCCACCCTACACGGTCAGTGTGCCACTAGCCCCACAGTAGCTGTTGGGGGTTGAGGGGTGTGACCAGGGAAACTGAGGACCTGAGGATTTTTTTTAATGTATTTAAAATTTTTACTTTAATATCCTATACAACCATTGGCAATATTGGACAATGGGGACCAGATAGCTAGGACCCAGAGACCCCCAGACTGGCTCTCTTTGAACACCTGCAATGAATTCCCTCAGGTTTCTCCAGATCAGTGTTTTCTCCTGCCAATGGTCTCCCCCTTCTATATCCCTCCTCTCTCGAGCTTTATTTTTATTTTTCACATGTACGCGTGTTTTGCCTGTGTGCACGTCCGCTGTGCACTATATGCACGCAGTACCCACAGAGGCCAAAAGAGGGCAGCAGGCCCCTGAGACTGGAATCGCAGATGGCTGTGAGCCGCTTTGTGGGCGCTGCAAACTGAACCTGGATCCTTTGCGAGAGTACCAAGTGCTCTTGACTGCTGAGGCAGCTCTCCACACATCCCTCCAAGCACTCCGGAGCTCACAGGATAAACAGCACCACTATCCCTGAGCTGATGGCTCCTGTGCCCAGAGCCGATCCACACGTCAGGGCTGGGCAGCTCAGCAAGGGGCTTTTCTAAGGGTGCCTTTCTTTCACACACCTGAAAGTCACGTGACAATATACAAGTCCAGTGTATCAACGGGGTCACAGGGAACCTATGTAGTAGCCCAAGCAATTGTAGGTAGATGACCCTTCATGATCTATGAGGTGTTGACCCTAGGGCTTTCTGAGTTCAGAAATCCACAGATGTTCCAGTCCCTTCCATAGAGTGGTACAGTTCCTGCCTGTGCTCTGCCCACTCCCTCCTGTATGCTTGAAGCCATTTCTAGATCACTGATGACCCTATAGTTTAATATGTATAGTGTACATAATGACCAGTCCCATAAATGCATGCGTTCCCTGAGAAGCAACCGCTGTGTTTGGCATTGTACAGCGAATGACACATACAAAGTGCAATTTTTTTTCTAAATATATTTGATCTCACAATTAATTGAATCTGTGGACACAAAGTCTACCATATTGGGCGCAAGCTTAGCGTGCAACTCCTAGGGTTGTGAGGTGCCTTCTCACACACAGTCCTCACCCCATAGCGACTGGAGCGACCTAGACATACCGCAGATGCTTGGTGACAATCCATCCATACCGACCGATTGGCTTTTTGACAAGCCACCATTCCCGATGGTCTCCTTCGGCAAGGATGTCCTGCCGCCCCTGGTCTTTTCAGACTCCGGAAATCAATTCTGCCACTTGGCTTTAGCCTCCTCTCTCTGGGTTTCTGGAGGACCCGACCTTCTTCCTCCAGCAGGCTAGCCTAGGCGTGCTTTCCTGGTAGAAGGCAAGGATGAAGACTGCAAGCCAAAATACACAAGTTTCGTGGAGATTCAGCCTCCCTTACATGGCGCTATTTCTGCTTTCTTTTTTCTTCAAAGCTAGTTGTTGCAAGGTAAGCCCATCAGAGACCACACACGGATACTCTTAAAGCTGAAAAGGAAATATTTATGGCCAGACAGCAGCTGCTGCATAGGAAACTGGCCCAAATCCTGCAGCCCCGAGCCTTACAGCCCTTTGACTTTCATGCGCTAAAACCGTATCCTGGATGTCACGTTTCAGTTAGCAAGAAGAACCACAGAAGCCAAAAGAGCAAGGTATGTTCATTTAGGGATTTTCTTGGAACTATAGACTAGGCCTTTGTTCCCGTTTTGTCAGATGTTGGGGCCTGTATACTGGGTTTTCAGGTCAGGGTGGCGCCTCTAACGTGGCTTCAGCTGTACTGAGGTCTGGGGACCTGTTACACAGACACAAGGGACAGGGGAGGAAGCTGCTGCTTCAGGAGAGGAACTCAGTTACATGGCAATAGTGATAGGGACAAGAAGCGGGGGGTGGGGGTCCTGGGCCTTCAGTGTACCCTGGATCCTGAGAACTCTAGTACTATGTATGCCAAGGGGCTGGGGGGATGGTGGGTAGCAGCACTTGCCACGCAAACGGGAGATCGTGGGCTTGGATCTCAAACATCCACAAAAATTCTGAGCACAGCAATGTAGCCCAGTAACCCCAGTGCCAGGGCAGGGCAGAGGTGAGACAGGGACTGCAGGATTGCTGGTCTTGCCTGCTAGCCAGGCTAGCTGAGGACAGCACACTCTAGGTTGAGTAGGAGGCGCTGTCTCAAGGGGTACAGAGAGTGTGGCAGAGAAGGAACCCGGGTGTTCTCCGGCCTCCTCACAGCCATGCACGGACACACGCCACTCTTTATTCCCCTCCTCCTCCTCCTCTACCTTCTCCTCCTCTTCCTCCTCCTCCTCCTCCTTCCCCTCCCCCTCTCCCTCCTCCTCTTCTCTCTCTTCCTCCCCCTCCTCTTCCTCCTCCTCCTCTCTTCCTCTCCCTCCTCCTCCTCTCTTCCTCCCCCTCCTCTTCCTCTTCCTCTTCCTCCTCTTCCTCCTCTCTTCCTCCTCCTCCTCTCTTCCTCCCCCTCCTCCCCCTCCTCTTCCTCCTCCTCTTCCTCCTCTTCCTCCTCTCTTCCTCCCCCTCCTCTTCCTCCTCTTCCCCCTCCTCTTCCTCCTCTTCCTCCTCTCTTCCTCCTCCTCCTCCTCTTCCTCCCCCTTCTCTTCCTCCTCCTCTTCCTCCTTTGTCCTCCTCCTCCTCCCCCTCCTCTTTCTCCCCCTCCTCCTCTCATACTCACCTTTACGATCACCGTGATAATAAATGTCATAATCTGAGATGTAAATAGACCTCTCTCTGCAATGAGAACACGGGGGCTTTTTATTTGTCTATTTTGTCTCTATATTTCCATTCCCTTGTATATTTTCCAGTTATAAAAACCTGTATTTCAATGTGGATAGAGCATAGACTCGAGGAAGTGACTTGAGAGATATAGAAAAGTGGAGAGGGATAAAATAAGAAACTCACCTACGCTATTTTTCACCGCGTGTATCAGTGAGTTGTGAGAGAGTCACTGCTTCCTCGCAAGTGAGGGTCACCTGCAGATGCTTCAGTCTGTGGCGCTGTAAAAACTGGTGCAATCACAATGGACAGCTTTCTTTCCCTCTGGCTGGTGGCCACTCTGCCACGCCCTCATTTCCAAGTAGCCTTCAGCATCCCTCCAGCCCTGTGGAACACCAAGGGCCATGTGGATGCTTCTGGGGCGTGGCCCCCCTTGGCTCGTGCATCTGCCACATTCCTTGTGTCCTTCACTTCTGTCATGTGAGACGTGCATTCGTTACTTTCCTGCCGTCTGTTAGTACGTCGTACGATATACATCTGAGTGTTAAATAATAACTCTTTGGAAAAGGTAACTCAGTCCAAGAAGAATTTCACGTGCCACCTGAATGTTCCAAAGTCAAAGTGTTTAAAATGGGTACCCAACTAGCTGTTAAGTCTGGTGCTTTCCCCAAAACACTTTGCCGGTTTCTCTAGGTTCGTCACCATGGCTGCAGCTACCCATTTCACTGACTCTCCCGCCAGAGTCCCAGGCACCTCTGTCTCTTTTTCATAGTCCTCATTTGTTCCAATCGCTCTCCACACACGTTCTGTTTCTCTCCATTCATTTCCCAAGGCTTCCCTTTCTCCAGCTACTCATGGCTCACAGGCGGTACCTACAGATCGATGGTAATGGGAGGTTGTTAGGTTTGTGTTGAGCTCTTTTGTGACGGAGGAGAAGTGGCCCTGCATTCAGGAGCCCAGGGACCACCTCACCTTTTCTCTTCTCTGCTTCTTCAGTTTTTCGCTTCAGTCTGATGAAAGAATCTCAGCAGGCAGCAAACTCATGAAAGAGATTTATTTGGAGAGAGGAATCCGGGAGAGTGACTGCTTCCATTGTCAGAGGCGAAGTTTATATGGAGCTGGGAACCACTTCCGAGTGCCTACAGTGCTTCAGATGGGAATGCCCGGTGGCCATTAGCGTCTCCGCACACACTGGAGATCCGAGAAAGTGTTTTATCAAGTAGTCTTTCTTGCCTGAAGGTTTTGGCTCACTTGAGATTCAGGTACACGGTCCAGTGGGGTAGCAAGATACCGGCTAGATGACCTGATCGGAGAACACAGCTTGAGTCTACAGCCAAAGTATCAACTGCCTGGCTCTTCTCTGTCCACTTTAGATCTTAAGGGTTCTTACTCAGTCAAGTGAATGCAGAGCTGTGCATTGGAAGAGTCGGCTGACAGGATCACCTGAGGGCTGTTCCTTTAATGCATTAATCCATCCTAACACACGCTGACAGATGAGTGTATGTCTGGCTCTCTCTGCCCCCCCTCCCTCATATGTACCTCCCCTTTCTTGAGTACAGAGCATACAGGGGTATGCTCTCTTTTCATGGCTCAGGTTTTTCTTCCGCCTCAGTCTGTGTCTACCACCCCCCTCAAGGCCCCGTGAACGTGACCCCTCTCTTTGTTACGGCTATGAGAACAATTAAAATATCTTTGCTTTGAAAGCACCATCTAACTTGGTCTTGAGTGAATGCTACACCTTAGACGAATTCTTACTTTTTTTAAAAAAAATGGTGTCAGTGGGCCATGGCCCAAAACAGAGGCACTCGGTCAAAGCAGGGGGTGGGGGGATTGAGTGACACAATCCTCTGCCAACTTCCCTTTTTCGTCCTAACGGGTACCTGTTAGAGAATGCTGCCCACATCCGAGCAAGCTTTTCCCTTCCCTGTGATTGTCCTCTCGGGTCCATCACTCCACCCTGGAAACTCCTCCCCTGAGCACACAGGTGTGTCTCACAGTCCCCGACCGACCCCAAACCCATCAAATCAACAACCGAGACCAACCCTTCCGCGCCTGCGCCATATTTAAATGCACGTACTTGCACCTATGTGTGGTTACCTCATATTCTGGGTAGAATATCCTGGCTAATCAAATATGTTGCTAATTTGCTAACGCACCCACTTCCTGGCTTTGCTTCTAAGTCCTGTCTCTATATGGAAGTTCACATTTTCAGTGTGATAAAATGTATCAATCTGTTTCTTTTTTATTATGTTATTATAGTTTGTATCAGATTTGGAGAGATTTCCCCACAGCAAAGCTCTTGCACATATGTCCCTGCATTCTTCTCCACGAGCTTCGCGGTTCGGCTGTTCATATTTAGCTCTATAATCCACCTAAAGTTGGTGTCTGGGGGTGGAAAGATGGATGTGGGGATCACATTTTAAAGTTTTGTTTCCACATGAATATCGCTTTGGCCTAGAACTATTTATTTAAAAAAAAAAAAATCTGCTTCCCTCCATCGCTCAGCAATAATACATTTATTTGTGGATTTTCCTATTCTGAAGCTTTCAGACTTCACAGAGTTATTAGGAGTTGGTGTGACGCTGGCTGCAGAGAGGAGGGTGGGCGGGTCCTTCCAGCGAGAGTGACAGCCACGCTCGGCGCTCTCGTTTTCCCAGAAACCTTGTCAAAGTGACAAAATCTATGCCACCCGTTTTGACATCATTAGATTGCATTGAATTAAATGTATAGATCAATTTGGGGGGGGAAATAGCAACTTTTAAAAATTTAAGATTTTTTTTTTAAACCACGCACACGGTCCCTACGTTTTCGGTTTTTGTTATTTTGTTGAGTGATTTTGCGAAGACCCCACAAATGGATTTCATCTCTTGCCCTTGAGGGTCGCCATCTTGCAACTTGGCGGATTCTATAACGTACTCGCCTGCCCCAGGGAGGCACGGAGGCACTCGGCTTCCGTCGTCAGGTGATTTGGGGGGGTCCCTGCCTGTTGCCCTTCCGATTTCCTTAAGTTGCTGCTTGATCATGTCACTACCTATTTTACTTCCTGCTTTACTGTTCAGATGTTTCCTCGCACGGGGCAAACTTCCTGTTCCATGTGCCTTTATTTATGCACCGATCTCGGCCTTTACTGTTTCCATCTCAGAGTTCTTCAGTCGGAGCTGGGAGTCCCCCATGCCTCTCACCCACCTGTGCTCTGCTCTGACTTCTCACATCGTCTGTGGCGGGCTTTCCCGGCCCTCCTCATCGCACCCCTCGGCAGAAGGATCTAACTGTTTGACTTATTAGAACGTCTATAGCTCTCTGTGCTTTGCACGATGCCTCGTTACAAACACGGCTTGCAAGAAAGATCGTGAAGAAACGCAAAGGAAGCAGGTGCGCTTTCCAAATTTTTGAGAACATTTTCTGTTTAGATGTGTGATTTCTAGGCTGTTCATAGACTCTTCAGATTGCAAGTCTTTTCCTTTGTCTTACCTGGAGATCCAGCTTCACTGCCTTCCAGCTTCCAGGATTGCAGATGTCTGGTCTGGTGCCAGGAGCCAAGCTTCCTACCTGCAAGTGCACATGCGCACGCTCACATCTATCCTTCTGTGAGACCCATGAATCTTCCCTAACTGTTCTGGATATGCGTTCGCGAGGATGTACACTCCCTCATTAATTTAGTGCACCTTCTTTAAGCACTCGACGTTTACAGAGTTTTGCTGGCCCAGGGAACCCATGTGTTCTGTTCAATTAGCATGTAAGAGTTACGTGGTGTATATCTGCTTTTCCTTTCTCCACACTGTCTGTCACCTACCTGACTATTCTGGATTTATTCCTTTGAGCTTCTTTTCATCCTACCTATGTTCTTTTTCAATGTGACGCTGTTCTTTCAAATACTCATTTTCCTTAGTCTGTGGCACATGGATTCGGTCATAGTAGTGGTTGTTCCCTTGATGTGTTTCCTACGGTTTGGTTCAAAAGTGTGTTTAACCATCTATTAGAATAACTGATGTTAAAAATGAATACAACATGAAACGTCAGTGAAGATGAGAACCATCTAGAATTATTTTATATTGCTGGGAGAACCCAGGCTGATGACTCTGGGCAGTTGTATAGAGTCTATTGCATACTTGGGAATGCATGCAACAATTCCGCTTTCCTTTTTAACTGTGTGTCTGCGTGTGACATGAGTTTGGAGTGCAGATGCCCATGGAGGCCAGAGATATTAGATTCCCTGGAGCTGGAGTTACAGGAACTTATAAGCAGTCTGATGTGGTTGCTAGACATTAAACTTGGATCCTACGTGAGAGTAGTATGAGTTTTAACCACTGAGCCACCAATCCAGCCTGGAAATATACTTAAAATATGGCCGATCAATTTCACTCCTAAGTCTTTACTGAAAAAAAAAAAAAAAAAAAAAAACAAGTAAAAATGTGTAAGCAGAAGTTTATTTAAAAAAAAAGTATTTATAATCATCCCAAATTAGAGAACCTCAAAATGTTATCCACCTTACAAATGGATAAACAAACTATGGATCCCTTATATACATGTAGATGTAGATGGTACGTCTACACAATGAAATATTAGTCAGCAATGAACAAGATACATTACTAACGCAAGCGGAAACTCAAGCGGCCTTCATAATACTGAATAAAAGAAGCTGGTCTCACAAATGTCATGTGTTATAATCTTTATGACAGACATGTTCAAATATCGAAAGATGTAGCAATAGAAAGGAAACTTCTAGCTCCCGGAACTGAAGGCACAGGCGCATTTGACTATAAAGAGCTAACAACCAGGAAGAATGCTTATGTTAAAGCACTGTTCTTCGTATGCATTGTGATAAATCCAAATATGTGTTCATTTTATTTCAGAAATGTTCACTTGACTCTACATTGACTTCACAAGGAAAACAGTGGAAAATGAAAGCTCAGTGAAACCAGCCTGAGGTATTCCTTTTGGCTACAACCCTGAGTCATGAGAAATGAAGAATGGTAAAAACAGAAGAAATCTGATTAAAAATAGACTACATTTTTTTTGTAGAGCTAACTGTTCAACTTGGAGTGCTTTTACCAGATAAAGGGAAAGAAAGATGGTCACATCTGGCCACACCGTGTCAGCATCGTCAGGGAACTGAACTCTAAAAACTCTACTGACAGGCCAGGCAGAGATGGCGCGTGCCTTTCATCCCGGCTCTCGGGAGGCAGAGACAGGTGGATCTCTGTGAGTTCGAGGCCAGCCTGGTCTACACAGTGAGTTCCAGGACAGCCAGAGTTACAACAGAGAAATCTGTCTCCAAAAACAGAAACAAGATGGGCCCCGAAAAGAACAAGCGTCAGACCATCATCATGATGGGGTCCTGTATATGGAGCAGTAACAGAAATGTTTGAAACGGAAGCAATGCCCTCAAAGTTCTGTGAGCAGTTGACAAACGACATCCAGACCAGAGGCCTTTTGTCCAATAAACTCTGGGTGGATTGTAAGAGAGGAACAGACAGGCCATGTGTGGATCCTGAAATTTGATCTTACAGCCCCGCTCATCTTGGGGGTTGTTATTGATGCTAACAAGATGGAATGCACCCAGAAAGAGAAAGATGTGAGATTCCCTCGACCAGCAGCAATGAACTGTTTCGCAATCTGCCGACCCCATAAGTACCCGGTGGGATGGAGGAGAAGGGAGTAGCTCAGATGGAAAGATGCAGGGTTATTGACAAGGGGAAGAGTCCGGAGGATGCTACAACCAGTGAACTTGATGGCTTTGCTTTCAATCAGAAGCAAATTAAGCTGGACTTTGGACATAGTCTTCCTTGAGTGGCTTAGGGGTCCTGGGGCTCCTCTCCTAGTGTTCCACATAGGTCTCTCTACACATTCATATAACAACGGTGTGTGTGCGGGGTGGGGGAGGGAGCAAACAACCTATGACTCCTACAGTCACCTCTCTGGCCTGCTCCGCCCCCTCCCTCTGTCTTTGCCATTGCTTCCTTTGTGCTTCCGATTTTATCCTTTCTAGGGGATGAGGATCGGAGAGGAGAAGATCAGTGTTTAATAGACATTTTCTCCAGGTGTGTCTTAATTAACGCATTGGCAGTCTGCCCTTTCTGCGTAAATTGTTCTTGGGGAAGAAGAAAGAAAGGAAGGAAGGGAAGAGAGAGGGGGGAGGGGGAAGGAGAGAGGGAGAAAGGGAGTAAGGAAGAAAGGGAGAAGAAAGAAAGAGAGAGAAGGGGGAGGGAGTAAGGAAGAAAGGGAGAAAGAAAGAAGAAAGAAAGAAAGAAAGAAAGAAAGAGAGAGAGAGAGAGAGAGAGGGAGGGAGGGAGGGAGGGAGGGAGGAAGAAAGGGAGAAAGAAAGAAAAAAGAAAGAAAGAAAGAAAGAAAGAAAGAGAGAGAGAGAGAGAGAGAGAGAGAGAGAGAGGGAGGGAGGGAGGGAGGGAGGGAGGAAGGAAGAAAGGGAAAGAAAGAAAAAAGAAAGAAAGAAAGAAAGAAAGAAAGAAAGAAAGAAAGAAAGAAAGAAAGAAAGCAAGCAAGCAAGCCAGGCTGATCATGTCAGACCCCCTCTCCCTGGGATCGTAAGTAACTTGGTGTGTTCTCTCTGAAGGAAAGCAGTCTTTTGGGAGAAGCTCTGCTCAGAACTGTAAGAAAGGCCCCAGCCAGCACCCCTGGCAGCATGGTCATGTGCTGAAGGGCATGTTATCATTAGGTCTCACACACTTCATATCTGCTCCCTCATTCCACCTGAGTTTTAGAAATAAACCCACAGCCCGTCTCAGGAGAGATTGATGCTCGTTCAGTGTCAGAAGCCTGGTCCCCAGACGTCCCCATAAATTTGTCTTCTGGAAGCCCATAAACATAATTCTGAGCATGGAAGTTATTTAGATTTGAATTAATTGCTTTTTCGGTTGTTTTCAAATATGCAAATCAAAATAGCCAAAGAAACACGGCCATAAAGAGAGCAGTCCGTTCTCCTGGAGAGATTCAGGTGTGTCCTTTGCCAAGGTGATAGGTGTCCTGTCTTTGGAAAGGCTAAAGTGTGATTAAGGGGTTGACGTGGGGGGAGCACCTCCCTTCTGACTGACAGTTCCCTAGCAGAGTGGTCACATGCCCTGCGTCTTCAGAGTCTCTCAGATGTGAAGACACAACCGCGAAGTGGAAGTAAGGCAGCTCAGTTCCTCTTGGAGAGTGGAACTGTCTTTGAGGCCCTTAGAGCTGGTGGGCATGAAGAAAATGCTCTCGCTGCCATGGAATGTCGCCACGTGACACAGAACAGACAGTCACCGCTCCCTTTCTGGAGGTCAGACACATCTCTGACATAAACAAACGCCGTGTGGGCCCCTGACATAGATGGTGACCCCAAGAAACCCCCGGTCGTGGTGGAGGTGGGGGCAGAGACTCATCTGGAGACACGGTTTTCATAAACATCCCTCATTTGGAATTTCTCTGGAAGCTTCTGAGCTTGGAAAGATGCCCAGCTTGTACCAGCTCCTGTATAACAAGCCCCAGATGCTTCAGCTCTGCGTGCCAGGTGGGATTCTCTAAACTCCCCCTTCAGCCACGTCCTCGGAGCTCAATGCAGGGTGGAGGGGATGTTCTAGGTCAGCCACCCCATCCTGTCCTGTAACCGTTTTCGTGGTTCCTGCGGGACTCAGCCTCCAGCCCAGAGGACCACGCTCCCACTCCACGGTCTCCCTGCTGGGTAATCCCCACTCAAAGGGTAACATGAGTAGCCAGTATTTATAGGATTTTGTGTTCAAATCCTGCACCAAGACATGTGGAAGCTAGAGGGAGAAATACAAGCTCCACGATTGACTTTTGCTGTATTTCCACTGGAAAGTCTGAGGGGAAGAAACTTATAAGCGGGAACAGGTTAGGGTGCACCAGAGCACAGCCAGGCAAAGGTCTGGCTGCGGCTGGAAGCTGGACTCCACGGAAGGACTTGGAAATTTCCGGGAGAGCACAGTCCGTACAGTTGCTTCGTTCAGGGCTGAAGGGCTGAGTTTTCAGAACTCTGTATCAGACAGCCACGAGAAGGACTGTGCAGCCTCCTGGTGTTATGGAAGAGGTGGCTTCTAGAAGCATTAGCAGTGTTTTCTCAGCTCTAGGTGTGGGAGCCCAGACACACTGAAGGGTGTCTGGGCAAAGCATTAGCAAGATGAGGAAGCAGCCAACATGGACAGCACGGATTGGATATGTGGCCAATAATAGCACCTTCCTGATAACACCTCCAGAGCTTGGTTTTATTGCCCCATGTGAGGACCCTCCCCATCCTGGAGGAGGGCAGAGCTCCTGAAGCAGAGATGGGTAAGAGGTCACAAGTTGGAATGACTCTCTGCAGAGAAAGCAGCCATCCTGTGACAGCTCCCGCCCAGTTGGTGGGAGAAGGCTGCTCTTCCCCGGTTCCAGGGCAGGGAGAGCAGGACAGTGACCTTGGAAAGACCAGCGTGGTGTACTGGTCACCAAGCATCGCTGTGTTGCAAGGAGTGCCAAGTTTCGCTTGGAGGAACAGGGATCCCCGGGGAAGAAGCATCTATGTTCGCCCTGCCCTGAGCTTCTTACGACTGATGTTCTGTGTCCGAGGTTCCGGCTCCCACTGTCAGTCTCTCGCTGGGTCTGTGGGACATGCTAGAGCCAGGGCTGGAGGAAAAGTCCCAGGATTCCCTCTGGAGTACACATCGTAGACTAAGCACCCAGAGTCGAATTCTGGACTGTGGAAAGTGTGGGAGTGGGGTGGGGTGGTGGGGATCAGGGGCTTGTGAAATCGTGTTTTAAAAAAAATAAATCTATGAATTTTTGAGATAAAACCTACCTCTCACCCCATACCTAGTCTTGCAACATGCCTGAGGCTCCATCTCCACCGACGGAGAGTGGCCGTGCCTTTCACACAGGGCATTGGCTCTCTAGCTTAGGAGACTCCCTGGCCTCCGAAAACGTTCAAGACTGAGTTCGTAATATTTACATGGGAGATGGAGATCGGCAGCTGGTTGCCCAAAGACATGAACGCTCACACATTAAGAGAGGAACCCAGAGCATCGAGGCCTTGGGGGTCAGAAGCGGAGGGGTTTCACGCAGAGGAAGGAGCAATCAGGTAGCTACGAGGGAAGACTCAGTCTCACATCTGTCAACCGTGGTCTGCACAGTAAGACACTCGCTGAAATAAAGAATAAAGGTTAAAGAGAGAGAGAAAGAGAGAGAGAGAGACAAGAGAAAGCTTGGGCTGGGTGTGGCTCAGGGGTACAGCACTGGCATGCATGAAGACCTGGCTTCCAATCCCAGCATAGCATTTTTTAAAACCCAGAAAATTCACATAAAGAAGAAACGTGTTAGATTTGGGTGCAAATAGCCCACAAATTCTATATCCTTATCGTCCTAATTTCAGTATCATCCACGGGCCTAAGTAAACAAAGTCACGAGCCTTAAAATTATATCAACAAAGAGAGAGAGAGTGGCACACACAAGAGGTTGACAGCCCCAACCGGGGAAAAAGAAAGAAGGAAGGAAGGAAGGAAGGAAGGAAGGAAGGAAGGAAGGAAGGAAGGAAGGAAGGAAGGAAGGAGCAAAAGGAGCTTCTAAACTAAAATGAAGAAGTCGCATGCACTCGGCAGACACCGGGAGTCGGCACCAAGAGCCACCTCACAAAGTAACATGCACAAACATGCACAAACTTCAGTACACGCCAAAGGGTGGCCTACCTCATTAGCACTACATCCACTAAATAATAATAAAAATGACTCATCTTTTTTTCGCCCATCATATTGGAAAGGATGAAAAATTTGACAAAAGCCCCAAAATAGCTGAGACGTGGGAAAATTGACGTTCTCACACACTGTCACGGGAATGTAAATTGGCACTCCTTTCTGGAGGGCGGTTTGTCAACCGAAATTAATTTTTTTTAAAGAAGCATGTCTTGGGCCCAGCAACCATTCTTAGAGGAGTCTGTTCTGTGCTGATAATTGCTACAGCATGCAAAGGTAAGGTACGGTGACCTTTGTGCAGGGCTACGTAGGAGTGAATTTCCAGGGGGAACCTGAAGACCTGGGAACAGGTTGCACACGGGTACGCCTCAAAAAGGCACCTTTGAAATACAGACGCACATCAGGGTTGGTTTGCCGGGAAGACACCCTGTCACATACCTTCCTCTGTATACACCCTGCTCCTTGGCTGCCAATCTCTCCAGATTCCATGCTTGAGTCACCCAAGACCCTTCCCAGCTAAGTCAGATCACTCCGTCCTCTGGGAAGTGTCTCGTGCCCTTTAAACATATATGTGATGGACCTGGATCGCTTACACTACTGGGCATTTTCCTCTATGGCTCTCAACTTCAGTGTTTGAGTCTGAACTCATGCATTAGCTAAATGAGATGGACAGCAAGCTCCTGACAGAAGCCCCCTGTCGCCCACTGCACACACTCTTTTTAACATCAGTGCTTTGGATTCTGAACTCAGGCCCTTAGGCTTGTGCAGCGGGCTCTTTACTGAGCTATCCCCTGAGACCTGTCCAGTTATTTTTTTCTGAGCTTCCACTCCATTTCAGGCTCTCTGATCTCATCACCCTCTACAGTGATGGAGCTTATGTGGGGCGTCTCTTCCACCGGGTTATAAGCCCCTGCCGAGGGCAGATGTGCTCAATTCCAAATTTAATGCGAAGCTGAGCATGCGAGCAAAAGCATGCTTGTCAGAGGGAAGGAGAAATGAATAGGAGAATAGAAGAGGGATGTATAGAAACATACGGATGAACGTATAGATAGATGGAAGGTGGGTAGACAGATGGGGAATGGGGTGGCAGAGAAGACTGATGGGTAGATGTGGAAGGTCTGGACTCAGTACAAAGGTTAGCAGACATGAGCTGCTGAGAGGGAAAAAACAGAGGGGATGCGATGCCCCTGTGCCCATGTTAGCTGTCCCGCCTCACCCACTCCCCGGCACCGTGGCACAGAGACGCATGTGTTTACAGAGTAATTCAAGTGTCAGAGTTGGGATCATCAGCTGCTTCACACTCAAAGAAAAGCAAAGCCCAGGCCCATCAGAGCCAAAGGATTTGTTTCATGGGCCACGAAAATAAGAAGACAAGAAAGTGAAGAGACCAGAGGTGAAGAGAGATGCAAGAATTCCCTGGCAACCCTGGACCAGCAAAAAGGAAGAGGTATCACCTAGGAGACGGCCTGTCCTGGTCAGGGTTATCTTTGCTGCGATGAAAGACCATGAGCGAAGCAACTTGGGGAAGGAAAGGGTTCACCTGGCTCACACTTCCATGTTGCTGTCAGTGTTCGTCATCCAAAGCAGGCAGGACAGGAACTCAAACAGAGCAGGAACCTGGAGGCAGGAGCTGATGCAGAGGCCATGGAGGGGTGCTGCTTACTGGCTTGCTCCCCATGGCTTGCTCAGCCTGCTTTCTCATAAAACCCGGGACCACAGCGCAGGGGTGGCTCCACACACAGTGGGCTGGGCCCTCCCCCATCAATCACTAATTAAGAAAATGCCCTACAGGCTTGCCTAAAGCCCTACCTTCTGGAGGCATTTTCTTAATTGAGGCTTCTTCCTCTCAGATGCCTTTAGTTTGTGTCAAGTTGACATAAAACAGGCCAGCACACGGGCCAACCAGCACGCCTGGGACCACGAAATGGGCTCCACTGGTGTGTGCTGTCACAGAAGAGACGTAATGAGCGTATGCATGAGGGAACAAAGCCAGTATACCTCCTGTCTACCCTCTCTCCGGGGCCTCCTGCTCTCCAACTTCACCAGGAAAACGGCTGAATCGGGAGCCTGGGAAAGCAGACCACAGGTCACAGTGAAGCGGCATGAGGCGAGAAGCGAGTTTGAGGACAGGCAATCTAGGAACCTGCACACCCTACACAATCGAAATCAATAAATATTTAAATGTCTCCACAATGTCACATTCTTCGCCAGCCGAGCAACTGCAAATGAACTTTTACTTACACTATGAATAAATTATATGGGGCATGTGTACATTTTGTGTGTCTGTAGGGGGTGGGTGAGGAGGGAGCGGACGCCTGTGGACAACAGAGCCTTAAAGTAACTAGTTCTGTCCATCCTGCACGTTTCGAAGCCCAGCTTCTTCTCTGAGGAGAAAACTTTGGGTAAATCCCTAGGTTTTCTCCTTTTTAAAAATTCATATATTTTTTTTTTTTCCAGGATAGCTTTGAAGTGAAAACTGAAGGCGTTATTTGTAGAAGAGTTCTGAAACCCAACTGGTGGAATGGAAACCATGGTTGTTTCTAAGGGGCACTGAATGTTCCAGAAGAGGTGAGCCCAAGTGTGCTTTCTGTAGAGCACTTGTCATTGGGCAGCCAAAGACGTGTGCATCTCGTTGGCAGTAAGAGCTGCACGTCCATCAACCCCAGCCGAAGAGAGAAGGGAAGCTTGGTGTGGCAGATTTATATGAGTGTGTATTTTACAATCTTAAATGTTCAGTAAGTAGGGCTAAGTTAAATTGGGTGCATGGGTGCAACAGTCTATAAGGCACGCGTGTCATCGCGCATGCAAATATGCACCCCACTGTATTCTACTGTAATCTCTAAAATGAAGTTATATGCAATATTTCCCTTCCCTTAAAAACGTAGTTCTGTCAGTGACAGCACCTCTAGCCCAGGCCGCGGGAGAGGGAAGGACCGTGCTAATCGAGATGACCAGCCCGGCAAGGACATAGGACCAGCTGTGGCTGCTGTCCTGCTCATTGTGAGCTGGGCGATGAACTGGACGCTATTGCTCTCCTTTGCACTGGCAGCTCAGTCTGGCTACACGGTTCCCATGCAACCATGTCCTAGAGGCACGGGTACCAGGACCTTGCCCTCAGCAGCAGTACCGCTCACTGTGAACCTGTGAAACACATCCGGGTCAGCCACTGCTTTGATTTTTATTTTCAGTTTCTGACAGATTCAGAGTGTTCCTGGAGATTGGTTACTAACTTCAAAGGTGTAAAGCAAAGCAGGGGGCAGGAGGTAGCACTCATGGAGCCTCAACCAAGTGGCTTTCGTAGGCTCCGTGTGCCCATGGAGGACATCACCTACACATCCCAGCTTCTCTCTGGGAATGAATGGGTGGATGCCCTGGAGAACCGCCACTGCTTATAGCCCACTTACAGTTTTTGTTTGAACTTGTGCAATGTGGTGTAGTGTGGGGGTGGCAAGCTTCTTCCTGTACAGGGTCAGCATGCTAAGCGGATCCAGATGGTTTCTCTTGCAACAACTCAGCTCTGTTGTTGAGCACAGCCCAGACAACATTAGAAAAAAATAGAAAAAGTTGTATTCAAAGAAACTATCATTTACGAATCATGTGGTAGGCTGCAGTTGGTCTCTGGGTCTGTAAACTGTTCTACGAGGACTCAACTGGTGACTGTGACAAAGGCAGTGAAAATGTCTCTGGGCTGGAGAGATGGCTCTGCAGTTAAGAGCACTTGCTGTTCTTCCAGAGGACCTGAGTTCGATTCCCAGCACCTATACTGGGCTGTACACAACTTCCTGTAACTTCAGCTCTAGGGAATCTGATGCCCTCTTCTGGCCTCTGTGGGCACTACACTCCCATGCACATACTCACACCCAGGCACACTTGCACACACAGACACAAAGGTTTAAGAACAAAAGAGATGTCCCTGTTGCTCACTGTCATGGCTCAATTCTGAAATATCCACCACAGGCTCCCATATCTGAACACTTGATCCCCATCCTCTAAGCACCTGCGCTACTCTGAGAGACTGGGGAACCTTCAGGACACAAGGTCTACCTGGAAGATGCAGGCCACTGGGGGCAGAGCTTCTGGTTCTGGCTGACTGGCTCTCCTTCCTGCCTGTCATGATGTGAACACGCTACTCTCTTGCCACCTTACCAGGCCTTACCCACTGTGGAGGACTGACATCCCTCTGCACGAACAAACCGAAGCAAACCTTCCTCACATAAATTGCCTCTGTCAGGCTTTTGATGATGGCGACCAGCAAAGTAATCCAATATGGCGATAATGAAGATGAACCCAATACACATCTGTTTGCATCATTTCATAGAAAGTGTCTGCACTTCAGATATGAAAACAACCAGCTTTTAGTAAACACAATAGTGTCTCCCTGACCTAATCCTTAGAACCTGGAGTTATGTGAGTGGACCCCACCTAGCCACCATGGCCCTTACAGTAACATCTCTTTCTGGGTGGGGTCAGGGAGAGATTCGAGAGTAGATGAAGGGTCAGGAAGATGTGTCCTAAGAACAACAGGCTTGCCTGGTGCTGGTTTTGAAGACCGAGGACAATTGCCAACAGAGCCAAGGGTACAGGCTAACTGCTGGGAATGAGACGAGTTCCTCCCAGGAGCCTCCAGGATGGAATGCGCCCCTCTGAGGCCCACGAAACTGCAAATCAGCAAATGGTTTCATCCATTTGATTTGTGATCATTTGTTATAATAGTAATAGGAGACAAATACTGAAACTCCCTGAGGACTATTTAGACAATGCAAAATCTAATATCACCCATAATGTCACCATCCATTAATGTACAGTTAGCTTTTTCCCCCAGATTCTTCTGTATGCATGTATACATCCATATGTACATAGAGAGAAACCACTGAATAAAGACACAGAAGTAGAAAATACATCATTTACATCGAACATAATTAAAATCCTGTGTTATTGTATTTCAGATCTTAAGAGTTCTCCTGTGCCAATACATTTTCTGCAAAAACATGTTTTCTGGTATAGATGAGTCATGATTCACTCACTTCCCTGTCTTAATTGTTTCTGATCTTTTCACTGGGATAAATCCTCGCACATATTGAAGTTTTATGGTGTTAGAAGGTTACTGTTATAAAGGTTGGAACTATTTCTTCTCAGATTCGTCTGCTTTTAATTGATTCAAGGACACTTTTGATGGATAGAAATTTTGCACCTTAATGTAGTATGTGAGAATTCCTGCAGTACCTTTTTTTCCTCTCCATAGCTGAAGAGGCAAACTCCTCTGTGCGATGTGTTTTCTTCCAGTTCTTTGAAAGATCCACGTTTCCATCTTTGGTCTAGATGGTGTGGGTTTAATTTCCCAAGATGCTAAGCTGCTTTTCTACGGCCTTTCACTAAGCACCCTTCGTCATCGGCCGCAGGTATTTGGTCCCCATTTCCAACTGCATTCGTATGGAAACAGCTTTCGCCCTAGTCCTTGTGATGTCTGTATCATGCTCTTCTGTCTGAGAGTCTCCTGGGTATTGTTGGAAGGCTAGTTGTGGTGGTCCAAATGAAAACCACCCCCAGGCTCATGTATCTAAACCTACTTCCCAGTTGGTGCCACCGCTTGGGATATTCCAGAACCTTTAGGGGACTAAGCCTTGCTGGAGGAAGTACGTCACCGGAGGCGGGCACTGAGGGTTACAGCCACACCCAACTTCCTGTTCTCTCTCTCTCTCTCTCTCTCTCTCTCTCTCTCTCTCTCTCTCTCTCCCTCCCCCTCCCTCTCTCTCTCCCTCCCCCCCCTCCCTCCCCCCCTCCCTCCCCCCTCCCTCCCCCTCCCTCTCCCCCTCTCTCCCTCCCCCTCCCTCCCCTCTCCCTCCCCCCTCTCCCTCCCCCTCCCTCTCTCTCTCCCTCCCCCTCCATCTCCCTCTCCCTCCCCCTCCCTCCGTCTCCCTCTCTCTCTCCCTCCCCCCTCCCTCCCTCTCTCTCTCCCTCCTCTCTCTCTCTCTCCCTCCCCCCCTCCCTCTCTCTCTCCCCCTCTCTCTCTCTCCCCCTCCCCCCTCCATCCCCCCTCCCTCCCCCTCCCTCCCTCTCCCCCTCCCTCCCTCTCCTCTTTCCCCCCTCCCTCCCTCTCCCTCTCTCCCTCTCTCTCTCTCCCCCCCTCCCTCCCTCCCTCTCTCTCTCTCTCTCCCCCCCTCCCTCCCTCTCTCTCTCTCCCTCCCCCCTCCTCTCTCCTCTCCTCTCTCTCTCTCTCTCTCTCTCTCTCTCTCTAGTTCCTGCGAGTAGATGAAAATGTCGTCAGCCAGCTCCCTGTTCCTGCCGATATGCCTCCCCCACCATCGTGGATTCTAGCGCTCTGGAACCATAGGCCAAATACACGTCTCTGCTTGGGTCATGCTATGGTACCACCGCAACAAACCAATGCACTAGTCCTGCCAGGGGAGATTTACGTCTGCTTCTGTCCTGGCCTGTAAGCATAGGGGACCTGGGTGCTGAGCTTGACTTCACTCCTAACGTCTGAACTTCCCTTGGACTCCAGACTTCAACACTTGGTGTGCACAGCCTGGTGAGGGTCAAGTTTTTGGAGGAAACACATGTTCCCCTGTCTTTCCTCAAACATTTCTTGTTTCTCTCTGTATGCTGTGCTTCATTCTCATGGATCCTTATGCCAAGGGGTAGCTCCTGATGCACAGGAGTCCACCACACTCCTTCCAGGGGGTGCTTCTTGTGTAGTAAGCATGCAGATCAAGGCAATCATCACTAACGTATCTTGGACACAACCACATTGGAGTGTTGCGCCTAATATTTTGAGTTCGGTTTCTGAATTGTCTGTTGTGTTGGGTTTTTTTTCTTCTTCTCACTATTTTCAGGCATATAATGGTGCCTTAGAGTTTTTAGTATATTTTTCTTTAATACCTGCTAGCATAATGATGTTTCTTTGTAAAATGTGCCCAGTGGGTGGAAGGATGATGCACGTCTAGAATGCTAACATTTGGAGGGTGGAGGCAGGAGGATCTTGCGTTTGAGGCCAGTCTGGGCTACACAGAAATACCCTGTCACAATAAAACTACTAATTAAAAATAAGTAAATAGTGTTGGCCATTGTTTTCGTTTGATGCTAGTATTAGAATTAATGTTTCAAGTTCTCATTCATCACTGGTATCAATAAATAATTAATTCGAAACACTGTAGGAGCTTTGTTTTCTTCATAAATACTATGAATGGTTAGGGAAAGAAATAGTATCGCATTCAAAAGCTAATAGATCTCCTAGTCGAATTTGATATATTTAATCATTCTAAACCTATTTTATATATGTTTACCATTAAGTTTTACTTCCATACACTAAAAGTCTTTCCAGTTAATGACGTTTAATGTTACTGGAAAACAAAATTCTGCTTTCCTTAATTTTCCTTTTGGCTATTTTGGGCACACAGGAGAGCTGTAATATGTTGTGTTCTTTGATTTCCTTATTGGATGCTGTATTTCCACGGCTTTAAGATATCGTCAACTTTCAGATTGATCATAATTTTAAATACTTTAGAATGACAAAAAAAAAAAAAAAAACTTGATGTGTATGCCATGACTGTAAAATGCATCCCAACATCTGGGGATCCAAATTTTAGAATGTAAACGCAAAGGCTTCCCGGGCAAAGCAGTGGTCCTCTTGACACGTAAGGAGAGTATTGCCTCATTTTCTCCGAGAGCTTCCTCTTGTTTCTCTCTCACATGTTATTTTACTGGCTAATATTTGTGATGTTGCTCTGGGTTTTAATGAGAAAGCCTCCAGTAGGATGGCTTTAATTACCTAATTTTTCTTTAGTGTGGGGAAGGTCATGGGCCTTTTGAGAATCTGATGAAAGATGCGTATTCATTCTCTTCCTCCAGATAAAGGCAAGTGAGCACCCACACCCTGATTCCCAGTGCCTGTGTGTTCACAGGGCTCCCACCCAATGTGTAAAGCACAATACCCAGGAAAAATATCATTAATCAGAAATATATATATATATATATATATATATGTGTGTGTATATATATACATACATATATATGTATATGCATGTGTATATGTGTGTGTGTGTGTATATATATATATCACAAAAATAGGGCACAGCACGAAGAGGGACC
Organism: Cricetomys ansorgei; assembly: GCA_026225945.1. Classification (NCBI taxonomy): domain Eukaryota; kingdom Metazoa; phylum Chordata; class Mammalia; order Rodentia; family Nesomyidae; genus Cricetomys; species Cricetomys ansorgei. Next base: position 3,349,234 of record JAMJFZ010003296.1, on the reverse strand, counting down.
TCAGTTACCCACCCCAGTAGATGTATAGGCAGGTAAATGCAATGTAAGGCTGTACTGCAGGTCTGTTCCACAAGGTCATTGACATTCAATATGCAAGACCAACAGGTAGCCAGGTAGCTACATTAGTAGCCTCAAACTCAGGATCCTCCTGTCTCAGATTCCTGAGTACTGTGATTATAGGCATACACGTCTCCCCATACCCATCTGCTCAGATTTCTTTCTAAGTCCTTTTCAGCAATACCATGCCTGGCAGGGTTGGGGGCAAGAGATGTCAAATAGGGTATCCCGCAGGGTCGAAATGTCTGCGATTATTACGAGGCAAAGAAGAAGGAAGAGCGAGCCAGGCGATGAAATGCACAGCAAGGCCAGGGACGGATGGGCAGGGCTGTGGGATTCTCAGCTACGGGGGAAGCTGGAGATGTACTGTGGGTACCACTTGGGATGTTGCACGCAGATCAGCACAAGACCTTTATCTCTGTACAATGAGAAGCATGGAGAGGTTTCAAGCCGTTCCGCAGTTAAGTGTGGCCACGGTGACTGTTACCTAGGGAATGGACAGCTGCGTATGTGACTGGTAATGTGGAGACAGGTGACAGACACGCAGACTGCGCTCCCTGAGCACACCTGGCTCCGCTTTCCAGCCTGTCTTCAGAGTAAACTCGGCACTGCACAGAACCCTCTAGAACTGCCCAAAGTTTCCGAGGTCACAGATACTGGTCATTCCTAGGACTGTAATGCTGCCAGATTACAACTTCTTCACAAAAATCTTTCCTGTAGAGGCCTTGTTGATGATCCCTGATTCGTGTCACAGCAGGAAGCCAGGTGATGTTAGTGATCTGTGCTGTACCCACAGACCATTTAACGGGTGTAACCCACGCTACCACTGGAGACCAAGTTGATGTCTGAGACCGGCTCTGCTGTGGGAAACCACGTGGCTGCCCGAGGTCTGTGCTTCCTGCTGCAGCCGAGAAGCACGGGGATGTCTGTGATTCCAACCCTGTAGATAAGAATTGTCTTTGTTTGTTGCCTTGCTTGTTTTTCCTTTTGTTTTGTTCTGTTTTTGAGGGCGCAGGGGTAGATTTGGGAGGAACAGGAAGTGGGTGTGATTGGGATACATTGTATGAAATTCTCAGGTAATTCATAAAAATATCACGTTAAAAAAAAAAATCTTTCCTGGGGGACTGGAGAGATGGCTCGGCGGTGAAGAGCACTGCCTGGTCTTCCAGAGGAGCCAGGTTCAAATCCCAGCACCCACATGGCAGCTCACAACTGCCTGTAACTCCGGTTCCAGCGGATTCAATACCTTCACATACATGCAGGCAAAACACCGAGGCACATAAAAATAAAAAGAAAATATTTTTAAAAATCTTTCCTGGGAACACATTGGGAACAAGAAGACCTGAGAAGGGACACCATGCTCCAGTGAGCAGGCAGGCCAGTCGTGGGTGTCTCCTTGTGACCTAAGGCTGATCACAGACAGGTTTTCAGGGTGAAGGGCTGGAATAGCACGGGGAATCAGACAGACAGCCACCCGGAGACACGGTGCTCTCCCCAAACATGGGGTGTGGTGATGACACCAGGCCCTGGTTCCTTCTTCTGCCCTGTGATGGCCCAGTGTACAAGTCTGCAAGCTGCTTTCTCTGGAAAGAAAGAATGCTGTCCTACAAGCAGAGAGAATGGGGTCCAAGCAAAACCGTGCAGAGGCTGGACTGTGACCTGCAAGCCCATTGGCGGAGGCCTGGGGGATCAGATGAGGTCCTGCGGTGTCTGCCTCTCCCAGAAGCCAGCGCTCATGTCATCTTGCCCCCCCCTCCCCCCGCCCCACATCGACTCACATGAGAAGGTGACCAAGGGCATGGAAAACGGAACACAGGCAAAGCCAAGCAAAACCTCAGACTATTGGGAAAACCCGAAGCTCTTGCCAGGTCCCAATATTGTTTCTTTTTTTTTTCTTCTCTCTGACTCCATTTCCCCTTCTTCAGGATGCCGGGTCAAAGAGACAGGCTTCCTGGAAGAAGTGGGGAGAAGACGGCGGCAGGGCCCCAAGCCCAGGGATGTGAGCTTTACAGAAGCCGGGAAGGAGGGGCTGTGAGGCCCACGTGACTTAGCAAGCCCAGGTAACCTTCACTCAGAGTGTCAGATAACTGGTGCAGATCTACAGAACTTAGGGGAGAGAACCAGGACTTGATCCAAAGCAGTCAATCAACGCTCCAGATCGGGCGGGAATGACATGCACCCAGCTATCACTCACCCCTGCTTAGCAGCGCTCCAGACCCAACCAGCTGGAATACCCTATTTTTAAGCAGCAGCTCTTTAACCTTCCAGAAAGGGAGGCAGGCAGCCTTAGCAGGTTAGAAATTCGTACCTCCTATTAGTCACCCTCGCCATTACTGTAATGAAGGCACTGGAGGCACACGACTTTATAAAGAAAATAGGTTATTTGGGACTCATGAGTTCGAGCCCAGCCAGGGTCTACAGAGTGAGTTCCAGGACAGCCAGAGTTACAACATTCTGAGAAAACCTGTCTCAAAAAAACAATCAAACAAACAAACAAACAACAACAAAAAAAAAACAAAACAAAAAAGAAAAGATTGATATTTGACTCATGGTTTTGGAGGGCTCTGTTTGGGGCTGCTTGGCCCTGTATGCTTGGGCAGAATATTGTGGTAGTGTGCAGGAGAAGAGAGGTTTCACCTCAGCGCACACAGGAAAGCACAAAAGAGAAGGGACTAGAGACCCGTTAGAACCACAAAAGGCTTTCCTCTGAGTGACTTAACTTCTGCCAGCCTCATGCCAACATCTAAAGCCGTGGTTCTCAAGCTGTGGGTCACAACCCCTTGGGGGCTGACGACCTCTCGTAGGGCTCGCCTAAGACCATCTGCACGTCATATATTTACATTATGTTCATAAAGGTAGCAAAATTACACTCACAAAGTAGGAATGAAAATAAAGTTATGGTCGGGGCTCACCACAGCATGAGGAACTGTATTAAAGGGTCGCAGCGTTGGGGAGGTTGAGAACCACTGGTCTAAAGTCTCTGTCATCTCCCAAAACAGCACGGCTAGGAAGGGACCAATCACTCAACACTGGATCATGTCAGAATGTTTCATATTCAGACCACAGCAAACACTTCCTCTGGATGCATGTGTAAGAAGTGTTCATCCACGTGTTTGATGAAGGGGGCGTGGAATCCGAGCCAAGAACTAAAAGGCTTACTAAAATGTCATTATGATGGAGCTAGGATGGTCACTGATGAATTAACGGTCCATATCCTTGCCCACACTGGTTCTGTGTTCCAAAAAAACCTGAATCAGTTCCACGGTTTTTAGAACTGAGGCACGCTGGAATCCTGTGTGTTCAGAACGGACCCGGTTGCTGTTCAGGTTTTGGAGCTGCAATGCAGGACCGTCACAGATACAGGTTAAGACGGATGTGAGCCAGACTTCCACGCAGAGGCAGATAGACACATTCAAGGCCTTGCTGGCAACAGACTCGTGATATTGTCCTGCCTTGGGAGACTCAGCTCAACAGCTCAGCCCCCTAAGCCGTTCGGCTCCATCTTCATCCAGTGTGTCGTAGCCATGAGAGAAAGACCTGCGGTGAGTTTGGCGGGACAAAGAAGAGGGAACGGGGTTGAAGGCAGAGGGAATGGCTCTAGGTTGGGGAGAAGGAAGCTTGTTGATTCAGAAAAAAAGAATCTGTATGTAAGCGGAACTACCTCCCTCCCTGCACTGGGTCACTCCCGTCTGACCTCTGGGTCCTTCTTGGGCTGGATGTGCAAGACTTTCACACAAGACGTCATTCACACATCGTACTGGAGCTTCTCCAGTTTGAGACAAAAGAAACATCTAGCCCCATTCATTCTTTGGGTTTTTTTTGTTTTTATTTTTCTGTTTTCGAATGTCGCGTTAGGAATAAGGAATCCCCAGGACTGATTTAAACCGCACATCCTCGCCTCCCCTTACGCTCATCTCTGCTGCTGGAGTCTGTCCTCGCTGCCCGGAGCAGGAGGGAACTGTTAGTGCTTTTGGTTTTTCAAAACAGTGGAGAACCTCCTCGGACAGAGCGTGCCCTTCCTCGGTCCTTAGCATTCCGAAACGCACCTGTGTTAAAATATGAAGAAATAAAACAAATATAAATTATGCATTTTCCAACTTAATTTAAAATGCATTATGCTCTGCTTTGTTCTCTGGAATTAGTCTTATTAAGGGGACAGATCTGGATGGATTCATTTTGAGTCCGTGTATTCAGTTCTTTGTAATTCAGTGGCAAGGATTTCTGTCCCCAGGCATCAAATTAATTTTTTTTTTAACTGTAAGTAACACATACAAAATATAGACCTCTTTGTGTTATTTCTTTGTTTACCTAGCAAGCAACGTATTTCCCTCCAAGGCTGCCACCAAATCTCAAATCCTTCTATTCAAAAATACAAAACTTCCCCGGTGATCTTTAAAGCCACAGAACTATTGTCACAATATTGGCCTTGAAGTAACAATGGCCTCCTCCCTCCCCGGGTTTTTATTTTATATACGAGACCTTCACGCGTTCCCCGGACCCGGGGTCTCTGGTGGTCACTCCATACCACTGCTAGACACACCAGTGCCTTATGAACTGCTATTTCAGGCCTATTTAAAACATGCACCCAGATCTCATTTTGCAGTATTGTTTTAGTACAGTAATTCTTTGTTCAGCTTAGACGTTTTAAATCTTTATTTTTCCCCCCCTAAACTGAGCAAGCAAATCGTCTGCATTCTTAATTAGTCTTCTTTAAACAAAATATCCTTTCATATGCACTAATAAAGACTGAGGATGGCTCCTCTCTTGTTCAAATAACTGCTTGCTGTAGTATAAAATTGTGAGAGACACGCTGCAGATCAAGTTGCAGGCTCCAACTGGAGGAAAAGAACAAGCCATGCCATAATAAGCAGATTTTAATGATTTACTATAAATCAGCATTTTTGCCCTGTCAGTGAGATTGAAGAGGCAGACAGCTCCTCACATGTCTGCCGAGCAAACGTCTTCCTGATGAATCATGTGCCCTGAATCACTGATCATAACACTCAAACGCACATCCAAATAATGAGAGGAACATATACACAGGCTCCGGTGGTTGCTCGAAGGCAATGCCGCCAATCTATGTTTTGTCGGTGTGTGGTAGTTAAACCCATCCATTGATCCTCCAAGGATTCCAGGGAGGGTAATAGAAGTGTATATTACCGGGTTAAGCACTGATGCCCGAATGTAGACTGATCTGCATGAATGCCACCCCCCCCCCGCCCCCGCCCCGGGACCTCTGATGAGAGTCTAATCTAGTGTTGAAACGGGAAGGAGAAAAGGCAGGCTGGGATAACGAACACAAATGCAAAGAATCCAGCTGCAGAAATCTATCGAGATCCGGGGGCTAACTTCTGTTGGGTGAAAAGGCTCATTGGGTTCGGGGGCGACATTTTCCAATGTGCCCCTCCCTCGGCTCCCTGCTGCTTTAAGTTCCATCTTACCGCTTCCCCTAAATGACAGGACCGGGTGTCAGGTGGGTAGAACCCATCCCTGGGGAGAGAAGTATTACCATAGAATGGAAACGCCCACCTAGAAACTAGTGTAGGGGATCAAGTGGGGGACTCCAGGTCTCTAGAGCGGGTGCTGTGTTCATCTCTGGCTCAGTGGATGCTCAGGACACATTCCTTAACTAGACACATCCCCTGGGTGCAGCTGCACTTTTTCTGATCGTTGTCTTCCTCTGTCTGGGTCTCACCCCACTGTCGTGTGTTTCTTTTTGTCCTCAGAACACAGTCCCCCCTCCTAACGGACTGTGGCTTCCTTGCTGCAAGTTCGCCTGGTTAATTCGTATGAAGTCTTCACGATACCTAGCATACAGTATAGGCTTCGCAGTAAATCACCACCCTCGTAAGTAGTAGAAGAAAAGGAGGTTGGATGGATGTTTGGATGAGTATTTGAATGCAAGATTGGGTGAATGCACGCATAGACAAGTACTTGCTTGTATGTAGGTTCGGATGCACGGATGAATGGAAGTTGGGTGGATAGATGGATCCATGGACAGAGAGATGGGTGTTTGAATGGATCAGGGCGTGCACGAGTGTGTGTGTGTGTGTGTGTGTGTAGTTGGATGGATAGTTAGATAGAGGTGTTTGTGTGGACGGATGAGTGGGTGGATGGATGTTTAGGTTGGTGGACAGATATATGTTTGGATAGATAGGTGGATGGATAAAGCCATAAAGTGTTGACTCTCCAAACAAAACCAGGAAGCTATCCCTCTGAAACGCTACACTCCCATGGAAAATAGGAGGAAACTCTTGAGCTAATGATGACCAATGTATTTTAACCAGTTTATAACCCGCTTTCTTGGACATCTGAAATCCAGTGCTTCTGCCAGAGGAGGGCTCTTTGCCAACCGAAGAAGCATCCTGGGAGCCGACTTTCTAGGAGCAGAAGTCAATGCCAGAGACATAAGTCACTGTCCTTGGACATCATCTTGCCAATTTTTGTTTAGAAAATAGCTCCAAGAATAAATCAAAGCTACACTTTTACACCCTCCACCCTAACCTAGGTGGTAAAAAAATTAAAGGAAGAACTCCAAGATTCGTTTTCTGGAAATACTTTCTTGAAAACTAGAGCAGATCTGCTGGTCAAATTTGGGACCTAGTTCCCAACACTTCTCATGATTCAGATAAGATTGGAAATGGCCTCCTTCCCTTTGGAACAGTCAGGGATGATAAGATTCCTCTACTGCTGTTTTCATAGCTTGGTTATTGCATGGTTGCTAACCCCTGACCAAGACTCCCGCACACTCTCCTTCACAGACAGGACAAGGGACGGCTGACCCACAGCCACAAGTACGCATCTCATTGCTGGTGCTCAGCTTGCAAAGATGCTCATGCCATCCTTGCTCTAGCCTAGGGGCGAACCTTCTGCTGGGTTCCTGGAAGCTGATAAGCAGGCCCCCTCCCTGCCCTGCACCTCGCAGCTGTCACACTGCCTTTGGGGAAGACTGCTAAAGGAAATCTCCGCAAGCCTGAGAGGAAAGGAGTAGCTTGGAGCCTCCCTGGGGACTCCCTCCTGTATATGCTCCACACACCTGTCCCACATTTTGTGTCCCAGAATACACTGGGGTGTCCACAGCTTCACACCTTTGCCCAGTTGCCTGTGCCTGGAATATTCTCTTTTTCCCCCTGTCCAAATCCTTGTCCTTGAAGCTCTTCATCACTTCCAACACTAGGGTTCATCTGCTCTTTCTGTAGGGGGTGGAGTAAAACCAGACAGTCTGGGCTCCCCACTAGGTCAGGTGAGTCTTCCCTTTTTTATTTTTGTCTGGCGAGCGGCAGAGCACTCCATTGTCAAGGGTGGGAAGCATTCCTACTTCAGCAAGTATTGAGTACTTGCTGTATGCCTCCTCATGTTCTGCGTATACAGTGGTTTAACTCAGGGGAGGTCAGGGTCCCTTCTGGGTGGCTCCGTGAATGTGTGTGACCTGTGTCACCAAACAGGACTCTAGTTACAATGGCTTCTCCCTGGTAAATGCTCTGACTTCACCGTCTTACAACTCTTAGTAATCTTAAAACTCAGATCCTACATTTTCACCTTGCGAAATCACTGAACAAGGTTAGTGTCTTTTTTTAAATTTTATTTTAATTTTTTGAAGGTCTCGAATTCCAAGACAAGTGGAGCTGGGTGCAGAATCAAACAGTAAATGCATCAACCGATTTAGGAGGGTTAGATGTGCTGAGATGGAGATTTGGGGAGGCACCACTCATGACAGAGGAGTCAAGTCTGGGTGAGGGGTTTCTGAGCAGACATACACACACATACACACATACACACACACATACACACATACACACACACACACACACACAAACGGCAGGGGTTGGGGAACAGCCCCAGGCAGGGTGGCATAAACCAGTTAGCCCAGTAAGTGAAGTCAACTGACTAACACGGTCAGGTGGCTCGGAAAGAGCCCAGGCTTTTATTATCTGGACGTGTTGCCTTCCAGGAAAATGAGGAGATTTGAAAGTGGGAGGTCCTGTTAGCTGCTCCCCAGTCAACAGGAGTGGGAAGGAGTGCCCAGGACAGGCACTGTCTATCCCCCGGTTACCCTTCTGCTACGCAGACTCTGTTCTGATTAAGGCTCTTTCTCCTTTCTGTTTCCAACTCAAGTGTCTGGGTCTTGCACAACTGGCCCTAGAAAAGCAACCTGGGAGATAAAAGGAAGCCGCTAGAGGGACTTCAGAGACTCTCCACCGGGGGGCGCCACAGCTCCTGGGGGATTGTTTTTGTTGTTGCTTGTTTTTTGCTCGTTCTGTTTTGTTTTTGAGACGGGGTCTAAGGGTAGCTCCTGGCTTGGCATATGACAGTCTGGCCTCAAGCATACAGAGATCCGCCTGCTTCTGCTGCCCCCCAAGGGCATGTGCCACTGCTGGCCTTGGAAGTTTGAATGTAAGTGCTGTGGTGTGAGTGGCCCCAGCACCCTGTGAGCCTAGTCTCTGTCCTGTGGTAACTGGCTTGAGCCTGTCCACTGCACCCCTTCCCTTCCTGCATGGACAAGCTGCATGGATTTGCAGAAGGCAGTGTTTCCTTTGGGTTTCTGCGGATGTATGGCCTGCAGAGCCCATCACTGAGGTTGGGCTCAACCTGAGCACTCACTGAACTGCTTTGCGGATTTCTCCCACCCTTGAACAGCCGGTTGGCCGGCTTCCACCGAAGACAGGGAGCACACTAATCACACCGTTTAGAGCAGGAGGACATTGTGTGCAGGGGACCAACTGTCACTGCTTCCCAGGGACTACACAGACACCACCCATAAACCTAGTGGGACCCAGCACTCAGCAGGTGCATAGGAAAGACCTGAGAGGGAGGGAGGGGGATGGGGCAGGGGGTCGCCAGGGACCATCCCAGCAGGGAGCCATGTGTGGCCGAAAGGTGATCACAGCCACAATACAATTGTTCGCCCAGGAAAAGAGGGTCCCCTCTCATGGGACAGGCATCCGTGTGAGGAGGAGGAAAATAAACTCGTTCTAGGTCAATTTAAAGGTTAAATGGAGGTCAGCGAGGGCAAACAGAGGCATCCCCCAGCCGGAGGAGAAGTCTCTCGGCCACAGACCCAGGTTTTTAACCTTTGTCTCCTGCATCCATCTAGAGGCGGGGGGGGGGGGGGGGGGGGGGGGGGGGGGAAGATTGCGAAGCAGATAATTGGGTCTTAGTAGACACACCATCTTAGTAATCTCCGAAAATAAAATAAGTGAGTGATGGGGAATCCGGTGGCAGTTACTTTAGAAAGATAGTAATGTGTAATTCCTAGTTTCTCAGACTGTAACTTCTGCACTTACCACTAATTTCTCCACTGCACCAAATCCAGTGTGTGCATTTAGTTTAGAATTTATCATCACCGTTTGTGTATACTATGCCCGTGGCGTAATCCATCCTCATGAAGCTAATGTTGAGCATTAGCAAAATGGACTCCTCGCAGATCCTGCCAGGCTCTGGCCTCAGAGGCACCCGGAGGAGTCTGCCACGCCACAGGGCTGGGTGTCCACGCCTTCTCCCCCCCCCCCCCGCCCCGCAACAGCCCACCCCTCGCCCCAAGCGTATGTGGCTGGCTTTATACCTTGGTTTCTGACTCCAAAAGGGGGAGGGCTGGTTTCTGCAAGTTGCTGGTGGTGTCCATTGTCTGTGGACGTAAAAATCAATGACCTACATAAGGTTTTGATTTTGCACCGGGAATTGAGTGTGTGTGTGTAGGGGGGTGGGGGGAGAAAGCGAGAAAGAGAGAGAGAGGGAGAGAAGGGAGAGAGAGAGAGAGAGAGAGAGATTGCAGATAGAAAATAATGAAACCGTCATATTAAGAAATATTAGCATATTGGGCTCAAAAAATATATTTCCTCATTTGTTCCCCACCCCCTTTGAATAAGAACATATCTAATTTCATGGTCATCTGATTAAAACAGTTAATTGTATTAATGTGCCATTGAGCCGAGAGCAGTGGTCATTTGGAAGTGGACGCTCACCAGGGCGCAGAGAACAAAACCCCACAGTTTCAAGGCTGCCTGGGAGCCTGGAGAACCCTGATCTGCTCTTGAAGCCTCGCCTTAGATTTTCAATCCTGTTTTTATTTTCTTAAAAGAGAAAGAAGGGGGGGGGGAGCCTCAAACTGCTGATTTCTGCAGAAAAACCTGCAAATGAACTGTTCTATTAGACACAAACATACCCAAGTCTTTAGAAGCCCTCTCTTCAAAAGCATAATTAGGTATTTATTTCAGACATACTAACATCTTTGCAGTAGCTAATAAGATGCAGCCCATTTGAATATTAATATAATAAATGATTAAATTAAACAGCAAGATTCAGACTCAGAAATAGCCTTTATAGGTCCCAGGGGGTCACTAAAACTGTTTCCATTTCTTCCTACAGTTAACATACTACACGGAACTAGAATGCACACGGCAATATTTGTCTTATGAAACGCGGAGTTTTATATGGGGCTGCTCTGTTTTATTGCTCCACGGTTTGAATCCGGGGCCCAGAGTGAAGTCACCATGCTGAGGCCTCTTCCAGAGTCACCACTCACTGGCGTCCTGCAGATGCTCCTCTGTGGCTCCCAGAGTCCTCCCCGAAAGTCTCAAGGCAGATGGGTGAATGTTAGGTGAATGGTCATGCAAAGAAGAGAAAGAGGAAAACAGAAACCAAATGTGTCAGCCTGCAGAACCACCCGGGGTTCGTTTTGTGTGTCCGCGTGGGCGTTTCTCCAGGCCATAGAGAGCAACGCTGGTGTGTGGCTGGAGAGCCACGCCCGTGAGCGGGTGTGCATGTGTGCGCTGAGCCAGCTATGCCAGGGTGTGGGCAGACACCAACCATCTCTCCACTAGGAGGGACCCCCTTCTCCCCCAACTCCACCGGCAGAGCAGAGAATGGGCAAAGTCGGCAACTATAATTGGCTGGCATTCCAATAAAGGTGTTTCCCTTTTTAAATTAGTTCATGAAAACTGCATATTCTCCAAATCCCAGGAACCTGAGAGCGTTAATAAACATCTGGCTGTGGTTTTTGCTTAATTAGCATTCTTTAGTTTGGGCGGAAGTCTGTTTATGTAAAACAAAACACATACAGGGAGAGAGAAACAGAGACAGAGACAGCCAGCCAGACAGGCAGCCAGACAGGCAGGCAGACAGACAGACAGACAGAGGGGGGGATTCTGTAAGTCACAGCCCTTAGGTAATCCAAATGCAGTCTCCCCTAAAGATGCGAGCCGTGTGTCTTTCCAACACTCCTGGCATTACCTGAGCGAGAGGAGAGAAGGACTATTGAACCTACAGACTTAATTTCAGGATGTAAGTTGCCTATCCACTGAGCAATGGTGTCATCGTGGCATGTGAAAAAAAAAAGATTCACATTTTTTGCAATAAAGAAGACAGTCAAGCTTGGGGGGGGTCAGCTTGAACAAAGCGGAAAGCTGCAGAAACGGGCTTAAGCCACGTCCACGGGCCACTCCGTTATCATCCAGCGTCTCCCAGCCCTATCTCTCTCTGAGGCGCGGCACCGGCGGGAAGGTAATGGATAAACTGTAACTCGGCTTGCAGGACTCTCCTGCCTAAATTAGATAAAGAAGAAAAGTAGGAAGAAAACTCAAAAGATAAGTGGTGTAAAGTAAATCAAAACAAATCATCTTACCAAACTTTATTCGCATCTGATACCGTTTTTTAGAAATTAAGGTCAGTTTTGTGGAACTAATAGGGAGTCGTACCTATATATCTCGGACACCATGACAGTACCGGAGTGGAAGATTTATATACCACGCTTGCAGATGCTCAAGAAAGATATGGGAGATCAAATGGAAGTGCATGATAACAAATGAAAAATGGTCCCCGCAGCCCATAAATTAATTGAGAAGAGAAGGTTGTCATTATTTGAACATGCTTTAAAATAAGGTATGGGGTCCAGATGGCTGAGGATAGATAGGCTCACAAAGTTTGAGTAATTGATGGCTTCAAAATAAAACGGGATCACGCCGAGCAAGGGAGAGGAGGGATTGTAGGGAAAGAAAAGAAGGGTTTTTCCGAAGAAGCAGAGGACAAAAAGAGGAGCCCTAGGTTGGCCATTCTGGAACAGCCAGACAAAAACTTTGGGCGGGCGTCGTGCAGCGACGGGGGCGGGCGAGGTCACAGACGACAGAGAGCAGACTGGAAACTGAGTCCCAGCGAGCCGCCTTTTCAGATGTTACGGGGGCGTCTGTTCGGCTTTGCTCGGAGGTGTCGAGGGCCGGCCTCCAGCGACACAGAGCCAAGTTCCCTTCCGCTGCCGCTTAGGGTTCTATGCCACCAGACAACTCCAAAAATGATGGCACTCTGGGGAAGGTTTGGTGGTGGGAGCCTGTGGCTGGCAGCTGGAGAATTCTCGGGGCAGGGAGGAGATTGGCAAGGAACAAGCCCAGTTGATTTCCGTCAGCCACGGCCCTGAGGGCAGAGCCTTGAGCCAGAGCTTCCTCTGAGGACAGGCCCCTGCCTCCCTGCTCCCTCCGATGACAGCAGTGGGGGGGTGTCACTGTGGACCCCTCTCCAGGAGACAGCGTTTCTGGGACAAGCTGGTGCTGAGCGGCTTCATGCTAACAACACGCTCTCCCCCTCCCTCCCCACACCTCGCCTTTCTCCTTCCTCAGTTCCTCCCTGCCTCTGTGTATCTTTCATTTGCAACCCTTCCCCCAGAATTCCTTGCTCTAGTCCTCTCTCAGGTCTCTTTCCCCTTCTCAGACATGTCAGAGCTAATACTGATGTCTGTAACTTCGCCCGCATCCTCGGAACACAGGAAGTGGAAGGCTGTGGGATGTGTTTCGGGGTGATCCACACTCCAGCAGGGTGGGGCCGAGATGTCTCTGGGTGCAGACAGGAGAGAACTGCCTGGGTGGGAGGAGCCCCCAGAACACACAGGCCTCTCAGAAGCTCTCTTTAAGGACCCGACTTCTGTGTTTCTAGTTATTTTCCCTCGGTGCTCCCTTCTTGCTCTTTCATACACACGGGTTTTTGCCCTCAAAGCCGTGCTTTTCGGTTCATGCCAAGAACATGTTGTGAATATTATGAATGAGAAGGAAACCTTTGCGCGGGTAGGGGGGGAATGATACCGGACATAGAGGGCACTATGAATGCTCTCAGTCTTTTTCCTTTTTTCAGAGTGTTCTCCACAGCTCATGCTGAAACCCTTGGCTGTTGACGGCTGGTGAGAACAAAACACATCCAGACCCAGAAATCCCACCACTGCTGGCAGTGTCCGACCACAGGCGGCGCCTCTGTGTTATGGAATGGACAAGTGTGTGCATGCTTGCCACACATGTGTGCATGCGACATGTGTGTACATGTGTGTGTGTGTGTAATCATGTGTGTGCCACGGCAGGATGTTATTAGGACAGCATGATCAAGGTCAAGTTAAGAGCGTCGCCTTGATTGCTCTTCGCTGTCCAACTCCAAAGAAAGACACTGGACATATTCTGAAACGGGACCCTCCATGCAATGGCAATCCGAGGACCTACAGATGACGTGAGGACCGAGGTGCAGGGGACACCAGCCTTCACAAGGCAGGCGATCTGCCAGCTGGATTGATTTGAATAACCTAGAGACTTATTTCACCTTGCCACAAAAGTCTCTTCCTGCCCAGTGAAGGGAGTATGACAAAAACTCCCTCAAACCCGGTAGCAATGGGTGTACCTTCGTGGATGTCGGAAACCCCTGAGAGAAGACCTTCTTCTGCCGTTTCAAAGTCAAAATGAAAGCAGTTTCGAACTGAGGACCGGTCACCTGCCTTCCCATGTTCCAAAGAAAGAGAGGACCGTGTTGTGATCCACTCAAGCAGTGCAGACTGAGTGGTAACTCGTCTCTACACCCCCCAACCCCCCTCGGAAAAAAAAAAAAAAACAGACTTATTCAAATGCGTGTCTTGCTTGTGTTTAACTGGAGTGAAATCTCTGAAAACCAGCTGTGGTCTTACCCGCTGCTGGGGTGGGGGTGGGGGTGCTGGGCGACAAAGAGAAGGAAGGAAATGGAGAATAGCCTCCCAAAACCAACAGCATGTCACTGGAAAAGCACAGGCACGGGGCTATTGATTTTTTTTTTTTAAATACAAATTTGGCAGATTTCACATGATCTATTCCATTCCTCAGGATGGTTAAGATGCAGCTTGCATGATTTATTCGGAATAAGGTCCGTTTTTAGCTGTATTTAAGTCTCCTATTTGTTATTTAACATGTGTTTAATGTTTTCTGTCCCTGCTGTGCACAGCTGCAAGCTGCTATTTTTTGGCAATTTTTGTGACTGGGAAGTGATTTGTGTCTTTGCCGTTCACCTTTCTATTCTATGGCCTGCTGTTTTGATTTTTTTTCCTCCCTAAACTTTGAAAAATCAGCCCTTCTGTGTCATGACCTCTGCTTCACTTTGCCGGGCAAAGAGGAATGCACCAAGGACACATGAGACACAGCAAGGCTTTCAGGAGAGGTTTTAGAAAGGGACCAGGAGAGCTGGAAGTGAATGGAAATTTCAAGAAGGTTGTGTTAAAAAGACTTAGGTTGCCTGGTGTGGTGACGCTTACCTGTCATCCCGGCGCTGGGGAGACTGAGGCAGAAGGATTCTGAGTTGCAGGCCAGCCTGGGCTGTAGCAAATTCTGTCTCAAAACAATGACAACAACAACAAGAGATAAGAACTGGATTTCGCCAAGGTCTGTCCATCTTAGTCTCTGTTCAGAATGGCCAGAAGCTGGGGTCTGGGGAAATGTCTGTCTAAAGAGGATGACTGCCTGCAAGTTAATCTGAGGTCTGTCATGCTTCTGGAGAATTTAGGCAGATGGGAAACAGGGTCTGTCTGTCTGTCTGTCTGTCTATCTATCTATCATTTACCTGCAGGAGAGGACAACTTCCTGTTTGCCTACCCCTGTCTGATACAGGTTCTGCAAGGCCCGGAAGAGTGGACCGACTTTCCCAGAGGAAGGAGAATGCACTCCCGGGGACTTCAGGGAACAACTATGGGAGATCCCGCAGTCATCGTGCCTGCTGCCCTCCTCACCACACACATGACGGGCACCAGAAGCCAACCACCGACACCGATGTGCTTTGCCAAAAGCAAGCATCAGGTTTGGGCAAACGAAAGTCTCATCGGTCCAGTTTGTATTAATCACACATAACTTTAAAAAAAAGTCTGTAAGCGTTTATCTGATTGAGGCCAACAGGACGATGGCGAAGTGCGATGTGTTGATTTATTTTCCCTAAGGCTAAAGGATCCTGCTTAATATTGCTTGATATATGCGAACCTCCCCTCTGTAGGGCCTGCAATTGAAAGCCATGTTGAAACGGTTTCATCCTGGCCTCTTACTTATCTGAAACACTCTGACTGTGCCGTGGAAATTGAATCTTTTCCTCCCAATCTTACTGACATGAAAAATATATAATACGGTAAATGATTAATGCAGTTATAAAGTGTACCAGAGATAAGATTTAAGTATTCATATTTCTATCATGTTAATACAACATGATAAACCCATGAAGCAAACTTGACCGGGGCATTTGTTATTCTGTCCGGTGTTCAATTATTCTTTGTCCAAATACAATTTAGGGGCTTGCCGTAATGCAGTTGGTCGGAGCAACACATTATGCGCTTCCAGGAGATAATAAGCTGCCTCAGTGGTCCACAGAGGAGACCCGCGCACCACGCAGAGCTCCACCAAATGCTAACAGACAGATAGCTTGTGCCCTGCCCCAAGGACAATCCTTCTGGAAGGATCTTCTGGTGCAGGATGTGCAGAAAGTTCTTATTTTCTTTGCCCTTCCTACTTTTCATAGGAAAGTCTCCTGTGAAAGGGAAACTTATTTGCCATAATCAAAAAGAGACTTAACAATAAATGGAAGCAGTTAGAAGCTGCCATCCCCTAGCGCTGAATATGGCAGTTTTTATCTGTGACTATAGAGAAGCCATTTCTTTGTTGGCTCTAAACGGCCCCTATTCCTTCCTTGTGCAAATTTGCTCACATGTTCTGAGGTGCCATTTGCCACCCACCTCATTATTTTTATACTTCCGATGATGTCGATTTTGATTTTCAAATGCCAGCCATTTATAGCTCATTCACACCACACACACACACACACACACACACACACACAACAAACACACACACACGCACGAATTAAGTGATTCGCAGTCCCTGCCATTAGCTGGGCTTTAGGGGCCTCGTGCTACGTCAAGAAAAGGAAATACAGCAAGGTCACACGTTCACCTCTGGTGCCCAGACCTGTTCCTTGTTATCTAAGAGACCCTGGAGAAGTAATTTTTCCACAAGTCTCGTTCTCGAACACAAGGCTAGAATGACGTTTTTCCTCACTGTACTGTGACTGCTATCGCTGTGTGGCGTAAAATGACATCTCAAGGAATTCTGGTAATCACTGAGTTGCTATTATGTCACGGGGATGAATAAGCTAAATAAGACAGTAGGTTCGTTTTCCATACCTGTCTACCCAAAGCTACATGTGGGCATCTGGTTGTTATGTCTTGCCTGAGGTTGCTGGTGATGGCTGCCATCCTGAGAAACGGTGCTGCTTTGTCCTAGTAATTCAGTGCCTGGAGGGACATACCTCGAAGGCCGGCATGGGCAAGCATAGGCAGATGGAACCATGGGAGAGGCTCAGTCAGCCTCTAGTGCTGCTGGGCTCAGTGCAGAGCTGAAGTCTAAGCCGTTAGGAGTGCAGGGAACAGTGTGCCCGCCTTCACAATGGGTCCCATCGTTTCTTTTCTGACTTGGCCTAACAGTCGCAAATCGATACCTTCAGGTGCTGGTGGAGGACTCACCTGCGTGGGTGCTCCACATCCTTTATGAGCAAAAGTCAGTACTGCGGTTATGATGTAATGAAGCATGCCCCTCCAGCCCTCCGTGCAGCCTAGATGCTGCAATTTGGATCTAAAGTATTCACCCCAAAGGTTCATATGTTGGCATGTTAACAGATTAGTTCCCAGCATGCAACACTGTTTGAAAGTGATTGGACCTTCCTTTAAGAGACAGGACTTAGCGGGACGAGGTGAAGAATCTGAGTGTGTTCTTGGAGGGGAAATTAGGATCTACTTCCTACATTCCCCCCCCTCCCTGGCCTCTCTGAGGTAAGGAATTTTACCCCACCCCAAACACACCACATGTTCTTGTCATGAAATGCATCCCCAACACAGCCCCCCACTTCCCCAAAAGACAATACACACAATGGGCCAACAAATTGTAGACCTCTGCCTTCCAAACTGTTAGTGAAAATGCATATCTTTCCCCCTGACAAGTTGTATATGTCAAGTAATTTGTCACAGAGACAGACAACTAGCACACCAACACTCTGAGACGGGGGCCTGGAAGAGTGATGCACTGTACTTGTACACCTACTGTGTGACTCCATCAAGGAAGGCAAGGAGGCACATTCGTAGATGTAAACCCTGCCAGACCTCAGCAGAGGGAGCCACCATGCTGGACAAGTGGAACCCTGGGTGTCCCAGCTTAGATGTATTTATTGGGTTCTACTGATAGCACATGCAGATCATTAGCAATCAAACATTCTCCACATAAATCCAACACTTATAAAGAATACATAACACCAAGACCTAGGGTCATAAAGAAGTAAGTCCTCCACCAGTACCTGAAGGTATCGATTTGCGACTGTTAGGCCAAGTCAGAAAAGAAATGATGGGACCCATTGTGAAGGTGGGCACACTGTTCCCTGTACTCCTAACGGCTTAGACTTCAGCTCTGCATTGAGCCCAGCAGCACTAGAGGCTGACTGAGCCTCTCCCATGGTTCCATCTGCCTATGCTTGCCCATGCCGGCCTTAGAGGTATATCTCTCCAGGCACTGAATTACAAGCACAAAGCAGCACCGTGTCTCAGGATGGCAACCATCACCAGCAACCTCACACAACAGTACAAAAAACATTTATTTTATACATAACTAAAAATGACCTACAACAATGCACCAATTTGTCATGCAATGGGAAGTTATGCTAACTTGGGGCCAGTATAAGAAAGCCATTAAACTGGCTATTGGAAGTCAGAGAAAAGCAAGATTCAAGGCCGAGTTCCCTGACCTAGGATCAAAAGAGATCTGGAGACAGATATCAGGAAGGTTATTTGGGGGACTGGAGAGACAGCTCAGCTCTTCCAGGGGAGCAGAGTTCAGTTCCCAGAACCCGTGTCAGGCAGTGCACAATCACTTGTAATTGTAGCTTCAGAAGATTTGGTGTCCTCTTCTAGCCACCATGGGCTTTGCACTCACAAACATACACCCACATAGACACACACACACACACACACACACACAATTAAAAACAGCAGAAACAAATCTCTTTTTAAAAGATGGTCATTTGCTAAATTGAACCCATCCTAGAAGGGTAGAATGCTGTTACCTCGGGGCGGGGATCTGGTATGTGTGTGGGGGAGGGGAGATTCCTTCATCCCGGTGCTTCGGAAACTAACCTACAAACACTTATCTTGCAAAGCTTAATGAAATCAACACTTTCACGCTCGTCTTTTTGGAACAAAAGCAGACGCATGCAGAACCTGGGTTGGGATGGGCATTCCATGAATACCAGCTCATGCCTGGATAAAACTTCATCGCAGCAATTGTAGGAACGGAACTGTGTACTTTGGAGATAATTCCTGGTACAATCTTGAGGGCTGAGCACTAAATGGGTGATACAGTAGAAGGATGCAGGGGCCTTGGCGTTGAAACCCACTCTTGTTTTAAAACACACTTCCCACAGAGAAGCCTGGACATCTTCATGGCGTTACGCCCTCACTTACCAGATCTGGGAAGCAATTGAGCTCTGTTTTTTGCCCCAAGAACCAGTTTGTCTGTTTCCATGGGGTGACTGACCCTTGTTGGGCTGCTGGCTTCATCCCGACGAAATCTCCCCTACCAGCCTCCTGACTTTGAACCCTCTTCAGTGGGGAAGAACATGCCACATGGCTCTGCAGTGAGACAATCATATGATCATATGTTGCAAAGGTTTATCTACCAAATCTGAAAGAAGCTTTTTCTCCCCCAAATAACTTTAGTGTTATAAAGAACGCTGAAAACCCTGTAGAGGCTGTCATAGTTCTGGTACCAATAAATACCGATGATAAATGGCATCTAGCAAGAAGGTCCTCAGGATCCCTTTGATGAGGTGCCTGCTTCCTATCTTTGTCCAACAGATGGTGGTGGCGTGTTGGGCCCAAGAAAGACATTTGGAAGATCTGTTCTGCTGTATGCCCATTCCTGTGTTTACAACAAGCCATCCACTCAGTGTGAGGGGAGTCATTGCCATGGGAACAGTCCAGCCAAGGTGGAGTCTGCATGAAGGCTGCTTTGCTGACCTCAGTATTGGCACAGGTGTTGATGCCAGCTCCCAAGAAACCTCTATTTCTTGGACCCATTGCTCTCAGCTTCATATGAAAGCTGGGACATTGTCTTCACCTTTTAAGCATCATTCTTCCTATGCCTTGACATAGAACCCTTTCTCACATCCACAGAGCCTTTTAACACTCATCACTCCCTCTTCTCAGACCCCGGGTCTATGATTTGCCAATCTAAGCATCCCTGGAATTCATGGTAGCTGCATGGACACTGTCTGACACTGCGTCGGCCATCTGGTAGACCTTCCATGTCACCATCTTCATTTCTACAGCAAATCACGACCTTACTGTTTTAAGGAAGGACTGGCCACTGCATAGTCACATAGATTCAGCAGAGTCTTGTGACCCATCCTGGACAGCCCACAGATTTTTTTTTATTTGTTTAGCAATGGAAACCCCAAATGCCTATAATTTCTTTTAGCACTGAACTGACAAACCATCTCTTCTACATAAATGAAGTACACCTAACACTTAGAACTCTATAATTCAACCAGATAGTTAAATTTGACTTCACCTTTGTACTTAATATGAGGCAAATTATTACATTCTTCTATGCCTTTTTTTTTTCCATCTCTTCCTGCAGAAATGGTGGCCTCTACCCAGTTGGGTAGTTGTGAGGATTTCATGAGTCAGTACAGGTGATATTTGGGACACATATGAGCACAAAAATACGAGTTTAAAGAATGTGATCTAAAATAATAAATAAACATAGATCAATTTATGATTCGATTACCAAGCTTTGGCCAGAGTTTTAATTAAAGTACTGACACATTCCAATAAGCTAAATGTACAAGAGCAAGAGTGGCTAAGAGCTGTCAGGAGGAGTGGGCTACCATGATGCCATAACGGAGAATGTGCAGGACCACACGGACACAGGAGGAAGACAAGAAGGGGCATGAGATGCAAGCCAGGACACCACACTCTTCGCTCCTGCACCCGAGCTCGTCTCCCCCAAGTCAGGATGGCTTCGCCAAGGAAGCAAAGATTCAGAGGTAATGAGCCCTCTACACATTAATCTAGTAGCGCGGACATCCATGGGGAGTTACTGAGAAACTTCAAATCAGAATTTCTGTGTGATCTAGACATAGCACCCTTGAGTATCTACCTAAAAGGAACCAAGTAAGCACACCACAGAGATACTGGAAGATCAGTAGTTCTTACTGTAGTACGTATCTATAGCAGTCAAAATGTGGAACCAGACCATCAATCGAAGAGTAGATAAAATACAGCATCATATATACACATATATACAATGCAGTATTATTCTGAAAGAAAGGATGACACTTTGACATCAGAAAAAAGTGAATGGACCTGGAGATAATCACCATGGTGGTTTGAAAGAGAATGACCTCCATAGGCTCCAGATTTGAACATGAGTTTCCCAGTGGGTGGCCCTGCCTGTTGGAGGATGTTTTGAAGGTGTGGCCTGACCGGAAGGACTAGGCTACTTGGGGTGGTCTTTGAGTGTGAAAATGTCTCAGCTACCTCCAGTTTGCTCTCTATTTCTCCTTCTTGGTTGCGGTTCAAGATGTGAGTTCTCAGCTTCCCGTTCCGACCAGCACGTTTCTGTCATGCCATCATGAACTCTTATCCTTCTAGAACCATAAGCTGGAATGAATTCTTTTTTCCTTAAGTTGTCTTGATATGGTGTTTTATCACAGTACTAGGAAAAGATGATGTCAAGCAAAATAAGCCAGACCAAAAAAGACACACAATACTTTTTGTTATTTCTCACGTGGGGAATATGTACATATGCATACACACATAGACATGTACGTGAAAGTGCAAAAGGGACCCATCTGGAAAGAGGAAGGCAACCAGTCAGAGAGGGGAAGAAGTAAAGACAAGATTTCTCTTGAGAGAAAAGGAAAGAAAGAGAGGAAGGAAAGAAACTCGTTTCGTTTTGTTTTGTTTTCCGCAAACCGTTCCAGGTACCGGTGAGATGAGACAGTCCTGACAAGACACATCTACTTTGGTGATGAGAACCCCACCCCACGAGGGAACTCTTCCTGCAGACAAGCTTACCAGTTGTTTTATTTTTTTTCAGCAAGCCAGACCCTATCTTAAAACCTGGAACGTGTTTCCTAAGAGTCAGCACACAGAAACTGTTTTCCAGAACTGGCCGAGGTTCTATCTCATGCCAGCAGCCAAACTTGGTGCTGTAAGAGTTGCTAGAGGGTAAATAAAAATGCCTGTGGCACACATGTGTAAAAAATGTCATCATGAAACCCATCATTTAGCATAATGAATATATGCTAATAAAATATGTAATTTAGAAAGGAAATAATGTAAACCTATAAACACTGATCTAGTCTACATAGGCAGAGTGTACACAGCTCTCAGAGCCTCGGAATGCACCCACATAGTTAAACCTGGCTTCATTTTTCAGGGTAACTCCACATCTACAAGCAAGACGCAGTGGCTCCCACATGTTGGGTAGCACTGAGAGTTTCATGAGTCAACACAGAAAAGATCAGAGAAGTCACGTGGTCACACAGCCACTGCTGATGTGATGAGGGCAGAGGAAGAGGGATCGTTGAAACCGTACGCTGCACCCCGTCAAAGGTAAGCCCTTGCTGTAACCGCCCTCCATTCTCAGGGAGAGCCCATCATCGAGTGTAAAGTTTTCTGGGTCCCTGCTGGTGAGCTGAGTGCTGGA
This sequence comes from Cricetomys ansorgei, assembly GCA_026225945.1. Classification (NCBI taxonomy): domain Eukaryota; kingdom Metazoa; phylum Chordata; class Mammalia; order Rodentia; family Nesomyidae; genus Cricetomys; species Cricetomys ansorgei. The sequence continues at coordinate 3,327,176 of JAMJFZ010003296.1, read as the reverse complement.
GTCAGCCAGAGCTTTCACAGTCAGCACTGCCACCAAACACTGGCTTTCAGGAAGTAGCTGGTGATGCCACTTGCCCCTGCCTCACACAGCAGATGGGGCTCTGGATGGGAGCACATCCATTTGTCAGACACTCTCACCTCTGTGGAGATTTGTTAGTACTGGGGCACCAGAGAAAGGAGAACACTAATGAAAAATCAGAACCCTGGCTGTAGATGAAAATTCCTTGAGACCTATGCTGATTCGATTCAGGGTGAAGTCAATGTCTGTGGACCAGGAGACAGAATTCCACCTTCCTGATGGCTGACTGAAGGTGGCAGAAACTGCCAGCTACTGTGACGTGTTAAAAGCTTCCATGGTTTGAGAGATTCTGGTGGCCAATGTACAAGGGACTTTGTCTTGAGTGCTGAGCACCCATCTGCCTAAAGCTTCCTGCTATCTATCTAGGGAAACCCTATCTTCAGAGGAGGCCTGGCTGATTCAGAGAGGAAAAAGGGTGAATCTAGTCTTAAGTTCTAGCAAATGGAAAATGCAGCCTACTTCCCAATATTCTTTGATGTGATCTGAAGATAAGCTGTCAATAATTTAAGTATTTGGGCATATTATAATTACCAGTGTAGATTAACATTCCTCACAATGCTGCGCATTACTACTTATGGCCAAGAGGGATCATCCAAAGCAACAAAGGGCTTCATTATTGATCCTCATTACCTATCACAACCAGGTAAGAGGATGATTGCTGAGGACAACCACACAATTTCAAAGACAAAGGGAAACCAAGTTGGAACTGACCAGGAGCCTTCCTTCCTGCTGGCTAGATTACATACTGCCCAAAGGTGATGCGTACACTTCAACACTGACCTGGCGCCAAAATGGATCCTTGGTGCCATATTGGTATGATGGCCATTGGGGTAAGCAATTGCTTCTGATTATATATGTGACCTGACTTACAGGGGGGATTTCATGTCTAATACTGTAAATCTAGTAAATGCCTATAATTTGGGTGACGATACGTGGGACGACCTACCGTTGTCATGCTGCTAAATGGTCACATCGTCAAACTGCTTTCTAATGCTTTACTTACACCTATAAAATTGTGGTGCTCTCAGCCTTAGTCAGAGAAGCTTCTTTGCGAGTGCTGCTGAGATTATGTGACCATTGTATTGAGCCGTATACGCATGCTGTATACCTACCTCCCCTGACACAAGGTTCAGGGAATACCACAGAAGAGGGGATAGAGAGAATGTAAGAGCCAGAAGATGAGTAAGAGTGCCATGAAATATTACCTTCTGGACCCGAGAAGGCATTGCACTCAAGAAGCTGTGGTTACCCGCACGAGACCTGTACAAGATCAAGACAGTCAACATTTCACCATGGATGGGGGAGAGGCCCCAACATCCTTTTCCTATTGGAGGAAATACTGACTGTTGAAGACAAATGAGGCAGGGAGGGTCATTATCATTGGGAAATGGCCATCATGGGCTGCTAGCGTCCCGGTGGATGACCACATGCTCATGCGCACATGGACAGCACTAGCTGGACTCAGGGAATTACTAATAACAGTAAATAGATACAGAGAGGCCACGAAGCTGGGAGACAGATGGGCAAGGAGTGGACAGTGAACACCACCGGGGTGTTGACCTACTGTGTAAACACAGGGAAAGCTCAAAGAATAAAAAAGTTACTAAAGAAGAAAGAAATATAAGCTCTACTTTTGATTACTTTAATTGTGATTTAGAAGAAGTCAAGACGAAACTGAGTGAATGAATGGATGTCTTATTGCTGAGTACAAATGGTTTTGTTCCATGAATAACCTGTCAACCCAGTCTTAATGGATACAGAATCAGCCTAGCCCAAATAGAGAAGCTATGAGACTTCTTGTGACTGATGGAGGAATTGTGTTCAGGTATTATATATAATTATAAATATTTCTATATTAAAATATTATATATAATGTTTATACATTATAATATATTAATATAATATATTGATTATATATTAAATTATATAATATTTTTGTTAGTTACATATTTATCCATTAATTCTATACAATGCCATCTAATTTCTATCTCTATCGAAAGATGCGTAACCAAACACAAGAATCGTGTCAAGATAAGACGTTTCTAAATCGGCGTCTTTTAGCTGAACTTTTTGCATCATTCCCAATGACAGTTTTAGTAACGAGGGAGCACACGCAGGCTGTGGCGCAAACCTATGCAGGCCCAAGCTGTCAGCTTCCTCGATTCGATCCTAAACCCAACGCGCACGTTCACAAAACGCCATTCGCACTACACGTGTGCGATGCTGTCTTACCAAAACTACATCTGGATCTCCGACCCCAGACAAGGGACTGTCAAGGATAGAGATGGTGCTTCTAAATTCTGGGGGACAGGCTACCTATTGAGCCGTGGGAAGTCCTGCATTTGTTACCCATGGTGACAGCTGCCAGTGTGTGAGGGAATGCGAAATGTCAAGTTCTCTGGCACCATTCCTGGAAGACTCTGTAATTTACTGCTCTGCCATCTCACTCTCTGAGCTATTGCCTGGGGTACAGGCTGTGACCCACCTCGGATCTTGGCCGAATTTTCCCTGGGCCCCCTGAAAGCCCCTTTCCCTTTAGTCTCTTTGGTGGAAACTTTCAGAGGCATTTTCTTCTGACTTCCGGTAGCTCCTGAAACTATGATGTAGGTGTCTGGAAGTTTCTTGGCTCTTCTTTTCCTGTCTGCATTTCTTAGTGAAATTCTTTGAGCAGCAATAGGCAGAACAGGAGTTCCACTCACCCCGTTCCTATTGTAAACCACGGTAAGATAGCAGGAGCTTATTTACTGCGTGAGGAAAGCGACTACTGGGGGAAAAATCACTACAAATGAAACACAGGATTAAAGATCATCAATTAAAAAATAATACCAGGGTGGCCTCAGTATGTCTCATCAAAGCAAACAATTTGCCTCCTGCCCACACAAATGTGGGAAGAGCCACAAGCTCCTGTCACAGGCCAGCGTCAACGACCTTGGGGTGGAGTCTTGCATTTATTTTGCTGTGCAGAAGATGTCTGCAAGCTCCCCAAGCCAGAGATGCTCCTTGGTCTCCATGCTTTGTGGATAGTGATGAACACTTTTGTGGTTTTTGTGAAGTCTGAGGTATTTGGGTTGGAAGTCTACTTGCTATGAAATATGTTCTTTCCAAACAGATGCTCAGCCTAGCTGGACACATGGCTACAATTTGGCTAAAGAGCCAAACCAGGACGCAATCGAACAGTACTGGGTATGGGCTGGAAAGAGCTGCTGTCCACACTCTAAACAGACTGTCAGACACCAGGGCAGGGTCAACACCAATTAACATGGCTGCATTTTACATAACTAGTTGAAAAGTATCCAAGCTAGTCTCCCTACTACATAGAATGTGAAGAGTCTTCAGCCCTGACCTCTGGCTTAAATCCAAACCTGAACCCCTATTGGATTATAGTGTCGGACTTGTTACCAATGACCTAATCAGTAGAGCCATGACCAAACTCATTGGTTCCTGGTAATGAGAGTAAGAAACTTCCGTGGGCTCTGTACTAACTTTACCTATCTATTAGTACCTCCTTTAACGTATCCGTCTTCAGAAGGGAACATATCTGTAGTGGTTAGGAACAAACGCTGTTCTTCTAGACTTCAGAACCCAGACCCACACCAGGCAGCTCACAGTCACCTGTAACACCAGGTCCAGATGTTCAGACACCTGTCTATGGCCTCCAGGCACCTGTATTCCCGTTTCAATATCCATACACACACAGACACACACCAGGCACAGACTTGAAAATAAAATAAATATTTAAAAAAAAAAAAAACTTACCCGCCCCCAACGGGAGAGCCTTCCTCAACTTACCCGCTCCCTAAGCTAGCACACTGAAAAACGTTAGAGCCACACAGTGACCCTTCTGAAGGCTGGCAGTTACAGCTTAAATTCGAAGAGTCTCCCACAGACTCACGTGTTCAGCAATGGTAGGTTCTGGAAACCAGGCAGTGGGGCCCAGCTGTAGGAAGTAAGACAATAGAAGTGTGTCTTTGGAAGTTAGACTGGATTCCAGCGTCTCTCTCTCTCTCTCTCTCCCACACACACACATCCTCTCTCCTTCCCATCTTCTGCGTGGTGAGGAGCCCCACACCCACACTCACCTTCATGATGTTCTTCCCGAGGACATGCAGTCAAGCAACCCTGAGCTACACACTCTGAAACCATGAGCCGAGAACAAGCCTTCCTCCCTTAAGCTGCTTTGGTCAGGTATGTGTTCACAGAGACACTTAAGTAGCCCACTGGTTTATTTAAAGCTCCTTTTCAGAGCCCCATCTCTGGACTACCCATCTCTAATCGGCCATCATGTGTGAGGCAAAAATGTCTCTGCAAGCAGAATTTCCCCCTTGCATCTTCCTTGGGAATGCTTACTAACTACCTTGATCGTAGGATATGTCCCATTTTGACACATGGACTTACTTCATGGACAGAGCCACAGACAGACAACTTTGCATTTCTTCGAAGATTAGGGTTTATGGCAGCCTGTTTGGGCCCAGATGAGCAGCGGATGAGGTCAGATGCTTCCATTTCATAGCACAGCCTTGATTGCTTGCCTGAGACTCCCTCAAAATCATGTTGGACTTTTGTGTATTCAGTAAGCATTTCTCGATTCTCCAAGACTTTTATCCTGGGCGAAGCCAAGATACTTCATAAGTTTTTAACACTCTGTCCTTCATGGACTCCCCCGATATTTTACCGCAGCGGCCACCCAACCTCAGACCACAGTGTCCCTCTATATACCTGACCCGTCATCAGCAGCACAATGCTTGTCCTTGGGTTAGGGGTCCTCTTGGAAAAAATCATAATGAGAGCCAGTGCTTTTTGCCACTTGACATTCTTCTCTGTTCATGGTTGTGTTGTTTGTAGGGTCGCTCTGGTTATCAGCTCCTGTCCTGTAGTCAAGCCCCAGGGACAGTTACATCTGGTGTCCTTTGGAGCCAGTGCTCTCTCTTCTCCAACCTTGCAGATCAAAGCTCCATGGCGGCAAAGGGCATCTTCAACTTACGGAGTATCTTGGCTTCATCCAGGCAGGGTTAAAGTCTTGGAGACTCAAGGAATGTTTGCCGAATACACAAAAGTCCGGACGTGATTTTGAGGGAGTCTCAGACAAGCAATCAAGGCTGTGCTGTGAAACGGAAGCATCTGCCCTCATCCGCTGCTCACCTGGGCCCAAATAGGCTGCCATAAACCCAAGAACCGCAGAGCCGTCAGTCTGTGGCTCTGTCAATCACCTGTCACTTGCAAAGGCTCAGATTCATTAGGCGGGGAAAGCCTGTAAGAAAACAGTTGTCAGGAAGAATCAATCAGTTTAAACATTTAAAAGTAAAATATGTGTCAGTCACTCCCCATGGGGAGGTTTTCGTAATGTGGGGAGCTCCCTGATTCCCAGTGGGACTGGGACATGGGGCTTCCCTGTGAGGTGTGGATGCCCTTAGGGGGAGGCCAGCAAAGACAGAGGAGGCGAGTGCCTGGAGGGGTTGGGATGTAGGAAGCCTGAGTCAGAAATGACAGAGTGGCTTCTAGATGCTCTGCCTCATGTTCAGATAACGGGGAAAGCTGTTCTTTCTGATACAGAGTGAACGGAAGGGATCAGCTGGTTTTGTTTTTCTGACTGGCCACAGAGTTTCACAGTCTGCCCCCGCCAAGGATTTGTTTGGTGATTTTTGCTGTGTATGTGTCTGTGCATCTGCATGAGTGTAGGTATGCATGTGTGTGCTGGTGCACGCACGGAGGTAAGAAGAGGGTGTGAGATCCCTCAGAGCTGGTGTTTACTGGAGTTTGGGGAACACGTGGCTTGTTACACCAGCTGCTGAGATCCATGCTCCCTCCCCAAGAGCACGTTCTATGAACCACTGAGTCTTTCTCCAGCCCTTCTCGGTCCTTCTTTAAAGGAAGAGAAGGAAAGAAGAATGGGACAGTGAGGGGGATGGAAAGGGAAAGAAGGGAAGAAAGGAGGGACCTCCATCAGTTTGCATTGCTGTGACATCACACACACACACACACACACACACACACACTCATGAATACACTTGCACACACATGCACACATGCATACACACAGATACACTTCTGCACGCAGACGCACACTCTCATACGGACGCACGTGTACACATACACCGACACATACCTTGCCTCTTAACCTTCATCTATAATGATTCTCCAGGATTATTACTGTTCTCAGTTTTGAGAGCTTTATATCGTTTTCATTTATGTGCGTGGGCATGGGCGGGGTGTGTGTGTATGGGTGATCCTACAGTCTCAAAAAGGGCATCAGATCCCTGGAGCCAGAGCCACTAGAAGCTGTAGCTGCCTAATGTGAGTATCGGAAACCAGATGACAGCCCTCTGGGAGACGCACTCTTAGCCGCTGAGCCGTCTCTCCAGGCCCTCTCTTTCCATTTTTAGGATTCAGAGATGCTTAGTAACCCTCTTAGGGACGTGCAGCCTGCCAGAAGGTTTATTCAAATCCACCCGTTCATAGATTAAAAAAAAACATAAATAAAATAAAAACAATCAGGCAAAAGTAGAAACATTAGCTTTACCCATGGGACACCTGTCCAGATTTACCCAGTGCTTCAGCGGGCTTCAGCTGTGAGACCAGGAAAAAAAGCAGGCTGGGAGAGGACGGGTGGGCTAGAGAGCTGGGGACCACGCCCAGTGTTTCAAAGTGGGCCAAACACCTAAGGTAGCCAGCCTATGGGATGTCTCTTCTTGGATGAAAGTTAGCCAATAAATCCAAGACCAAACTGCGTATGGTTTGAGGCAGAAGGATGAATTCCTGAAACTTCAGAGCGGAAGCCAATTAACACGGTGAGACATTACGTGTTCTCTTATTTGATCTTCTGGGGACTCGGACGCTTACATGTGTCAAGTGTCAGGCAGGTTCAGAGCTCTGGAAAGTCCTTGCTGCTTCCTTCCTCTGGAAAGTTTCCACAGAAAAGCACCGTGGGATAGGACTGAGGCCTGGCACTCTCTCATGTCGACTCAAACCTGTTTGAGAGGAGCTGATGTGTTTCTCAAAGCAGGACAGTAGGACTGGGCAGCTTCTCACTGTCAGACTCCCCGGGGGATGAGCTTATAAAGAGAAAAGGTCACTTTAGCTTACATCTTGGAGGGCTCTCTCTGCAGAAGACCACTGGCTTGGTTGTTTTTACGCCTGTGTAATGAGGTTGCATACCATTCCGGGAGAGTAAGATAAAGCAAAATCTGCTCACTTCAGGGCTAAGAAGCAAAATAGACAGAAAGGGACCCGTAATCCTCCATGAAGCCCTGGATCCAGAGATGAAAAGACATCAATAGACCTCACCCCTTAAAGTTGGTTCTACCGCCCAGGAGCACAAAACTTGGGACCAAGCACTCAACACTGAGGCCTTTGAAGGACACCCCAGATTCACAGTATAAGAGGGAGCACACGACAACTGCATAAAAGGGAAGGAAGAGACAAAGGCATCAAAGAGCCCAAGAAGCTGGGAAAGGTAAGATCAAGAACATATCTGAGGAGGCTGGGGAGACGGCTCAGTGGTGAAGAGTACTTACTGCTCGGCAGAGGACCAGGCTTCACTTCCCATCAACACCCGCGTGGAAGCTCACAACCACCTGTTACTCCAGTTCAAAGAGGATGTGCTCCCCCTTCAGGCCCTCACGGACCCTGCAGGCATGCAGTGCACAGGCACACACTCCGGTGCACGTGCATACTCGTAACTGAAATAAGTAAATATCTATTTTGAGAAGGAACATGCCTGACACCATCTTCCTCTTTAGTAAAAGCAATCACTCTCTCTGTGGTTCTCCATGAAGTCATCAAATATGGCGTTCACGCCAGTCCCTTTCAAGGATTTACCCTCCGGGTAAGGTTGTCCAGAGAGAAAGGCAGAGGCCCAACTGTGTCCTCCTCTGATTTGTGCCACTGTGCTTGAGAATGAGAACACAGCTGGTCGCTGCGCAGGGAATTCACAGAGTCCAGCCTTTGTGATGCTGGATTTTAAAATGGAATTGGTGGGCCAGGAATGTAACAAGCAAGGACAAAGCCCTGGGTTCCCTCACCAGCACAGCAGATGATGATGATGATGGTGATGATGATGATGATGATGATGATAGTGATGCTGGTGATGATGATGGTGATGATGATGATGATGGTGATGATGATGATGGTGATGATGATGATGCTGATGATGATGGTGATGATGATGATGATGATGATGATGATGATGGTGATGATGATGGTGGTGATGATGATGGTGATGATGATGATGGTGATGATGATGATGATGATGGTGATGATGGTGGTGATGATGGTGATGATGGTGATGATGATGGTGATGGTGATGATGCTGATGCTGATGGTGATGATGATGATGATGATGGTGGTGATGATGATGATGGTGGTGATTATGGTGATGATGATGGTGATGATGATGATGGTGATGATGATGGTGATGATGATGGTGATGATGATGGTGATGATGATGATGGTGATGATGATGGTGATGGTGATGGTGTTGATGATGGTGTTGATGATGGTGATGATGATGATGATGGTGATGATGATGGTGATGATGATGATGATGATGGTGGTGATGATGATGATGATGATGGTGATGATGATGGTGGTGATGATGATGGTGATGGTGATGGTGTTGATGATGGTGTTGATGATGGTGATGATGATGATGATGGTGATGATGATGGTGATGATGATGATGATGATGGTGGTGATGATGATGATGATGATGATGATGGTGATGATGATGGTGGTGATGATGGTAGTGGTGGTGATGGTGATGATGGTGGTGATGATGATGATGATGATAAATCATTTTATTTCCTTATTCCTTTTATTTACAAAAATACTGTAATTGCTGGACATCATGTTAGCTGTCTTGTTCAGGAATGCATCTGTACACAAGTGGGGGCGCACGCGCATGTGCACACACGCAGAGGCATCAGCCTTTACATTTGCAGGGAGGGCCCGGTGCCTCTGTACGTATGCTAATAGTTCAGTATAGGATAAGAACGGAATTATATAAATGCTCGTTCAGCCCGATCTAACACCAAGGGTCCCTGACTGCGGTGGACTGAATGAGAATGGTCCCTTCAACAAGGTCACACCTTCAGGTCCTGCCCAAACCAACTTGGACCCAAGCACTGAAACACACTTGGACCGCAGTTGGTTTGGGCAGGACTAGAAGGTGTGACCTTGTTGAAGGAGGTGTGTACCTGGGCTGGGGGTTAGCTTGAGGTTTAAAAAGCCAATGCCACGCCATGCCATTCCCTGTTGGCTCTCTGTATCCCACTCCTGTGGATCAAGACACAGGCTCTCAACTTCTTCTCCAGTGCCACGCCTGCCTGCTTGCTGCCGGGTTCCCCAAAATGATGGTCATGGACTCTGGCTCTCTGAAAGTCCTTCTGTAAGTCCCAATAAATTCTTTTTTTCCCCTGTAGCTTGCCTTCTTTGAGTCACAGTGTCTTATAACAGCAACAGGAAAGTAACAGAAGTTCTGACACCACTTTCTTTCTGCTTGTTCGCCTCTGCGCAGAGAACTCACTGCTTCCTGATATGTCTCAAGTCCTTGATTTTTTTTAAAGATGTATAATTTATTTTATTCATCTGTATGCATTTGCCCATGTGAGATTATGTGCACCACATTTGTACAAGAGCCTGTGGAGGCAATGAGCATTCAGTCTCCCGGGACTGGAGTCACGGGTGGTTTTGAATGAACAGATGGATGCTGGGGACCAAAGCCTCTGCAGGAGCAGCACATGCTCGTAACCACCCAGCCGTCTCTCCAAGCACTGGGTGTTAGGTTTTTGATTTAACATAAAGGATTTTCTGTTTCTTTTTATTAAATAATTTTGACATTTCCTGGCTGGACTAAGTCCTCCACACACATCATCTATTTCTGTTAGGGCTGCACTTCACCAGACAGGATGGATTAAGATCATTTTACATTAGAGGAAACTGAGGCTTAAAGAGACAATGAAATCCTAGGTCTGGAGTTTCTTCCTGTGTCTGTTGGCCTCGATTCATTGGGCTGAGCACTGAGCTGGGTTTGCCAGCCTCCCCTCTGCATCAAGTGAGGAGGAGCAGGGGATCATGAGGAGGGAGCACGGGAGAATGAGGAGGAGGAGACAGAGGAGCATGAGCAGGAGGAGCACAGGATCATGAGGAGGAGGAGCACAGGAGCATGAGGAAGAGGAGCACAGAATTATGAGGAGGAGGAGCACGGGAGCATGAGCAGGAGTAGCATGGGAACATGAGGGGAGGAAGAGCATGGGAACATGAGGAGGAGGAGGAACACAGGAGCATGAGGAGGAAGAGGAGCATGGGAGCATGAGGAGGAGGAGGAGCACAGGAGCATGAGGAGGAGGAGGAGCACAGGAGCATGAGGAGCAGGAGGAGCACGGGAGCATGAGCAGCAGGTAACATCTCTGGTCGTGGCTCCTTCTCCACTCCCCTCCATTTCTATCCCGCTCTATAGCCTTGTCTTTCCCACAGTCAGTGACCTAGTCCTAGGCTCAGGCACAGCATTGCTGAGGGAGGCCATTTGGGCATTGTCCATCACTTTCCATGGTGACTATCTCCTTCCTCTTCTGTCCTCAAGTCAAGTAGTGGGTCTTAGAAAGGACAGAAGCCGTGCACAGCGCCACCATGCATCCAGGATAAAAGGAGGGTCCTCCCCGTGAGTCCTGGAGCACGGCCTTCAAAGGCAGCTGCTCTTACTCTCCCTCAAGTTTCCCCCACAGGTGGGATATCGGGGAAGGTGTTAGGACCCGTTAGCTTTACCTTTGTCCAGCAACATTTAGCAGGGCACAAATCCACAGCTGAAGGCCCGACTCAGGAGCGGGGAGGAGGAGCAGTGGGGAGGGAAGAAAAGGGAGGGGAGGGAAGACTCCATGAAAAACAAAAATATTCACCCTGTAAGAAAGAAAAACCAATCCTAGTAGTCAAATTCTTCCACGGTAGACAAAAGGGCTTTGTCACGTGGTTCTGGTAAGTTCTGGACATAGCCTCCTGGTGTTCTGCTGTCAGAGAGTAGCTTGTCCCCGGAGACCTTGTCGGTCAGACATCCAACACAGGACTTTTCCCTGTATTGCTCCTAAAATCTAAATAAGTTGGCAGGATTATGTTAAGATGAAAACTTTGTGGGGGTCAGTATGATGCAACGAGCCAGGCGTGCGTGAGCTGTCACTGTGAGGCAGTGACTGTGCGTAGGGTTCGCAAACGCAAGGGTAAGCGTCCAACCAAGCTGGCCGGGCTTGCCAGCCCTTTCTTCCTATCGAAATCTCACTGGAGCTGACAAACCCAGGGGACGAAGGAGGAGAGAAGGGAGGAGAGGGTGCCCTTTCCCACCCACAGGGCCCCCACTCAGCCTTCAGCTTTTTCTGCGAGTCCTGCACATCAGTCACATGTTCTGATAAATGCATCCCTTGAGGGGACTCTCAAACTCTGCATCTTGCCCTTCGAGTGCCTGGGGGAGTGGGCAATGCACCCGCCCAGGCCAGCCATGTAGAGGGAAGCTGGGGAATCCGTGGATATGTCTGAGCTTCATGTCTTTGCTTCACTCTGTCTCATTTTGTTCAAGATACGATCTCACTAGATAGCCCAGCAGGCTTCTAATTCATCATCCTCCTGCCTCGGCTTCCTGAATATTTTTTGTTGGCTTTACAGGCACAGGTCAACAAGTCTGGCAGAATACTAATTTCTGTTTTCCCTTTTAAAAAGAATTTTTAAAATAAGTGTATATGTGTCCAGGCGAGTTCTTTTATTTTTTTTTTTAAGTATTAAAATTTTTTATTCTATGTGAATGTGTGCTTTACCTGCGTTGTATGTCTGTGTCCCAGGTGCTGGCACACCTGAGTGCGGATATCCAAGCAGGCCAGAGGCTCCGGATCCTCTGGAGCTGGGGTTCCTGAGAGCTGCGGCTCATCTAACATGGGTGCTGGGAACTGAACTTGGGTCCTCCTCAAGAGTAGTCTATATTCTTAACCATCTCTCTAGCCCCGGAGACTAATTTTTAAATGATTTTTAAGGTAATTGTTCACACCTCATAGCCTTCACATTTAGTTATTACTATTATTGCTTTGGTGTTCTGTTTTCATGTGTGTGTGCACACATGTGCAGGTGCCAGAAGTCAACCTCAAATGACTTCCTCAGGAGCTGCGCACCCTGTGACCTGTTTTCGTTAGTATATACAATTCATTTTTACTTTATGTTCATCGGCGTTTTGCCTGCATCTATGTCTGTGTGAGGGTGTCGGATCCCCTAGATCTGGAGTTACAGACAATTGTTGAGCTGCCATGCGGGGGCTGGGAATTGAAACCCTGGTCCTCTGGAAGAGCAGCCAGTGCTCTTAACCGCTGAGCCATCTCTCCAGACCCATATTTAGTTGTTTTAAGAAAATTTCTTTTCTTTTCTTTTTCTTTTTTTTTTTAGTTTTAAAAACAATGTATTTTATGTATGTTTTGCCTGCAGGTCTGGGCACCATGTGCATGCAATACCTGTGGAGCCTAGAGAGGGCGCCAGATCCCCGGAATTGGCGTTAGATACGGCTGTGAGCTACCATGTGAGGGCTGGGACTCGAACCCCGGTCCTCAGCCAGAGCAGCTAGTGCTCTTAACCATTGAGAATTTTCTGAGAATTTTTGAGTCTCTTCCAAATTAATTCCTGGACAGGGTCAAACAGCAATGTAAGCAATCAAAGCATCCTGGCCTCACACCAGGCTCCCAACGCCCCTAGATCTTGCCTTTTCTGATACCTAATTTGCAACTGCCCCACAACTATAAACAGGTTGCATCTCAAGTGTCCCATCTCAGACCCTGCTACTTCACTGGAGTTCTCGGAGATTTCGGGGAACACAAAACAGCTTCCCCACTTTCGTAGTGGGTCACAGACGGTAATGGCTGTAGCAGGGAGAGGCCAAGGATCGGTAGGATATAGTGGACCCGCACCTCCTCCGCAGACAGAGACACCTTCCTGTGGCTCGGATGTGGGGACAGGTGAGGCTATGGGTGGTACAGGCTCCACCAGATGACCATGTGCATGCCAGTCTGCTAGAGGCAGCCTCGCTGCTTGCAAGACATTCTCTCTGAGCTCCTTCACTGAGCAGAAGGGGTAAGTCACCGGGAGCTTTTATGTGGCTGCGGGCGTTTCCAGACGTTCCTGCATGATTGACAGCTCTGCATTCCCTTTCCCATTATGGCACCTGCAGATAATGAGATATCGTGAAACCGGAATTTCCAGAGCCTGCGCCTGCCAGGAATATTATCATCAGTGTTCTAGCAAGCCATTCCCGCTGCACACATGACCTCTACAAATTTGAAATGTCAAAACACAGCCAGGAGCTGAAACCAAGACCACTCCAAACCAAGTGGCTATTGGCTCTCGAATATACAGGAGGGAGTCCTTTATCTTGGGAGAATTATGGATTACCAGAATGTAGTGATCTTTTCATTAACCTATATGTATTTAGAATGTAGATAATGTCTGTCTTTTTATCGCTCTCATAGTCTGTGTGTGGGGAGGACCTGCAGAATGGAGGCTTCACATTTCCCCAGGGACTCTAGACCTGGGTGGGAGCTAATAACGCAGACCACAGAATCTCTTTGTCCTTGGTGGCAATTTGGGGGTCTTAGCACTGCAAGTATTCTAGCTGGTCCTGTCTTGTTATATTATCAGAGACAGTAAAGGCAGGCTTGAAACTCCTGCGCATTCCTTTTATTCCCTTTCCAGGAGGGGAGTGAGGAATTTGCCCTTCTACTTGGCTGAGTTTTTTAGTCTGTGTCATTTGTCATCTTGCTCGAGGGATGCGGGATTCAACAGTGGGGAGAACCTACAGCATCTAGAAGGTAGCGCTCGCTGACTTGTGTTCTTGTCGAAGATACGGGAAGTTGGACATGGTGGCACAGGCTTGTAATTCCAGTAGTCAAGAGGTTGAAGCAGGAGGATAGTGAGCCTGAGGCAGCCTGGGCTGGGTATGTGGAGGATAAGCTGTCTGTGCTGAGCTTCTGAGGATGGGCAGGGTTGAGGACAGGGAAACACTGACGTAGTATGAGCCGTAGATGGGCAGGAGTTAGATGCCAATAGACCCGCAGGAACAGACATGTGTAGACCTAGAATGACATGATACATTCAGGAGACAATAACAGGTCCCAGGGGCCTGGTTCACACCGTTGTCTGTGAAGAGAAGGGCTGGTGAGGGAAGGTTAAAGGATGCCGCTCAAGGGCCTCAGGACACAGGCAGAATGGCAGACCTTTCCCCCAAAGCCTGGCAACGCCAATCACAACAGCTGTGTCTTCCTTCTTCTTATCCGTGTCATGATTGTCTTCGTCCTCCTCCTCGCTTTCTCTCTGTTGGGGGGGGGGGGGCTGGTTCCACGGTGACCCAAGTCTGAGATTCCCGCTAGTGCTGTCAGGCCCAAGATGTGCGGGCTCTACTGGGTTGCCTGCACGGTACAAGGCTGGCCCTGCTGGGGAGAACTGACTCCCAGAGGTGACAGCGTGCAGTGTGCAGAACAGATGGGGAGAGGCTCACTGGACTCCAGCCACTCCCGAAGCCAATGTCCCTGTCCCTGGATGCAGCGCCAGAAGCTGATACATCTTTGTGTGTCTTAGTTCAAACAAATTTGTGTTTATTTTCTCATTTTCTTTAAAAGATATTTTATCGTCTGAGAATCTCTTTACAGTATATTTTTATCCCTTGTCCAAGATGCACCCCCCAACTTTATCCTAACTTGGTGTACTTTACTCTCTTCTCTTATTTTTATTGTTGTTGTATGCATGCCTACATAAAGATATATGCAAGTGCAACTTGAAAAATCCATTTAGTGTTACTTGCATGCATGTGTTTTAAGGCGGACCACTTGACATTGCATAACCAATCACAGCGCTCATCCCCGGAGAAGACCGATTCTCCCTCTTGCAACAGCCGTTAGTTTCCTGTAGCTCTTCCTCTGGGGGTGGGGTGGGTTACTGTTATTTTCCCTGCATCCATGTTGCGTGTCAGCTGGTGTTGTCGTTGTACAGGGCTGTTGAGATGTCATGGGTGCAGCTCCCATTTTGTATAGAAGACACTCTCGAAGGAGGAATCCTGGTCCTCTGGTGCTTGCAATCCTTCTGTCCCCTTGCCCATTGTTTTCCCTGAGCCTTAGACATAGGATGGTCTTATAGATATGTCATTTGGGGCTGGATCCCGCAGACAGTTCTTCTCTACATTTTGACCAGCTTTGGCATTCTCTCTGGTCTGTGCTGTGTGTGCTGGCCACTGACTTTCTATTTCTTAAAACCTCAAAGAATTTCCACTTATGTAAGGACATAGATTCGTGTATTCCATTTTCACCATTGTGATTCTGAGGGTAACTCGCTGGCACCCTGCTTGGAAAACAGAAATTGGGGTGTCGAATGCTGAGTTAGTGAATCCACCTGTGGACAGGTGTTTGGCTCCTGAGGGCTCTGAATTAGTCAATAAGGCACGAGGGGCAGCTTCAGCCAGAGAGCTTCTGTCCTTTTAGGCCAAGGAGATCTTAGCCCATCCCTAAAGACATTCTGAGTATCATGGCCTGATACTGTGTACGATGAGATCATCATGTTCCAGGGCATAAGAGACTAGTAACAGGTTTGTACACAGAGACACAGGATCCCTCACAGAGACATACATGTGTGTACTTCATGATACGCATATATACATGTACACATAGATGGACATACAGAGATTAAAAACATAGGGACTCAGAAATTCCATACAAACATATACACATGCATACACAGAGACACGTGAATATATGTAGGTATGCGCACATACAGAGACACAAAAATCACACAGACAAATACATGTGTATACTTAGAAACACACACAAATACACAGTTACTGAGATGCACAGGTTTGCATACATATATGAATTCCATGTACATAAACATACATCGACACACGTATACATGCAGACATATATGCACCCAGACACAGGCATACACACGTACATACAGAGAGACACACAGAAATACAGAGGAGACACACATAGATATGTACATGTAAACTCAGGTACACACAGCTACACGCAGACACATATCTGAACACAGAAAGACACATGCAGACGTCTGTACCTGAACATACACACGCAGACATACATAGAGACCCGCTCGTGTATATATGTATGTACACACATACTGTTTCTCAAGGACACAAAGGAGTTATCTCAGAAAAATCAGCCTACCTTGTCTCTACACACCCAGACCGCCCTGTGGTCCATGTATATCTCCCCTCTGCATCTAAGTGACAGTGTCCCAGAATCCCTGCAAATGGGATTCGGGCTTCATTTTTTGTTTCTTTTGGGGTAATGGCAGGAGTGGAGAAATCCTTTTCCTTTTCTTCCCCACATCGTCTGAGACAAAGAGAAACTTACAAGCGCCAAAGCAGACATCAATAGCAAAAGGTTTTTTTTTTTTCCCTCAAAGACACACAAGCGTTTTGTTATCCGCTCTCCCCTCTGCTCAAGGGTCTTGGGCTGGACTGGCAAGGGAATGATCCTCTCAGGGGCCAGAGCCCACCTAGCCAGCAGAAGGGCGAAGAGGGAAACTACCAGAGGCAGCAGGTTCCAGATGCACGAGGCAGCATGAAGCCGGGGCTTGGGGAGAGAAAATGGCTGCCCCGCCGTCAGGTCCTTCTGTGTGGCCCTGTCGGGAAGAGCCTGTGCTGCGGCCTAGGGCTGGCTGGCTCCTGCTAAGTACTAAAGCTGCAGTGGCAGTCGTAGGGTGGGGGCGGGAGGGACAGGGGATGAGAGACAGAACAGGGCAGCTGCAAATGAAAATCACCCTGGGGAAGGTTACAACTAGATAAAGTTTTCGACAATAAGATTCCAGAGACTGCTGACGGGAGCAAAGCTCAATATTTTAGTCTCAGTACAAATTTGCTTCAATCCTTATACAACTCCCGTGCAGCATTGCCCACAGCTGCATGCTGTAAACAACAAACAAATCTATTTCCATCAGCCCTGCTGATGCCAGGAGAAAAGTGCTCGAGCATAAGACATGCACAGATGCAAAGCCTCACCTGAGCCTGGTGCTGCCCTCCACTTGGCCTCTCTAACTTAATATCGTTGTTACAAAGCTATTGGTCTCCTGGTAGCTCGCTGGCTCAATGCAGTGCCTCTTCTTCCAGCTAATCTGACAACTCCGATCCAAGAAGCATCAAGGGCCCAATTAAGAAGACACATCTTATCAAGGAGCTTATTTTGCATAACAGAATACAAATGACGAATAAAAATTTAATGTTTAATAACTTAGTACAAAGAGGGCTGTTGATATAGAATGCCTGGGATTTTTATGGAGCCTGTCAGGCTCGTGATAAAACTATTATATAGGGACACTTGGCAAAAAACAGCGTAGAATTTTTCAGTAATGGCGTGTGCATGGTGTTGCATTAATTCTTGATAGAAAGCTAACTGTAAGCCTGGGAGTCAGCCAGTTGGAATTTTGGTTGAAGATGGTGCGTGCGCGCAAACGCCCTTGTGTGCGTGTGTGTGTGTGTGTGTGTGTGTGTGTGTGTGTACATATGCACGCATTCGTGATCCATTCAGAACACTCTGAAGCTGGGACTAGATGTCTCCCCTGCTTTTAGTGAAGAGGAACTAAGTGTCTTGTAATGAGGACTTCGCTAAGTTGTCCTTCACGAGGCTTCCGGTGTGTATTGCACAAGCAACAGCAAACTGCGTGGGTTGTTTCCCGTGCTAACCACCCTGATGCGAAGGGTCTGCGGGATTCTTCAGGGTCTTCCTGGGAGCAGTAAAAGATTCTTCATTACCTCTGTGAGAGGGACCGAGCGGTCCGCTGGAAGGGAAAGCGGGAGGGAGCAAAGAAATACAAGCCTTGTTAATCTCGGGGCTCCAACATTTGGTCCCTGGAAACGGCAAATAAAATATACACAAAAAGGGAAAAAAAAAATACATTCATTCAAATATTTATTGAGAACTTAAACTTGGCTGGAGCCTGAGGGGAAGTCTGCAGGTTTGGTGTTAGGTTAGTGACAGCCCTGAACGCTTGGTCCTTCCACGATCTGCTTGCAAGACATTGCATGAGCTACCTCTCTGTCTCTGATTCTTCAGGGCTTCAGTGTGAGCTAGGATATGGATTCTCTCTCTGTCTCTGTCTCTGTCTGTCTCTCTGTCTCTGTCTCTCTCCCTCTGTTTCTGTCTCTGTCTCTCCCTTTCTCTGTTTCTGTCTCTCTATCTCTCTATCTCTCTACCTCCCTTTGTCTCTTTCTCTTACTTTTGACCCACCTGAGTCACTTAGCGCACCAGAAACTCTTCCGCTGTGAGCTTCATCGTGCTCTTCCGCCTACCAAGACATTTTTAATCAATTGCAGCACTGGGTCTGTAACCCTACAAGATTCTAAGTGTCTGTCAAGAAAAGCCCAGCCTCCGTCTCCAGTAAGGCTCTATTGTGAAAATGTCTGTTAAGTTGGATGATACTCCTGCTGGATGAAGGAGAAAGTCTCTCAGTATTCGTCCCTTCCATATTGACGGCTGAGAGACTCCTCTCTCACCCTGTCCTGCTGCATTAAGGTTGTTACCGTGAATGCTACGTGGATTTCAAATGATTGGCCATTTGAAATAAAAGTTGAACCTTCTAGGTGGCCATGGAAACGAGGAGCCAGCGGGGGCTTTCAGCACCAAGAAAACCAAACACCACCAAACACATCCCTGGGCTTTATGGTGTGGCTATTGAAACCCATAACTAACTGCATGAGGCTAATATTCAGATGCAAACTTATATTAGAATTAACACTACAGGAGGGGCTTTTACATGGAGGATTTGTTACAGAAATAAAATCTATTGGTAACACTCTCATTGTCCCGTCATTAGGAACTCATTTGGTATTCACTGTAATAGCACGGATCATAATGAATTTGTTTGATATTCATGTGGCTCTCCCACACATTAACAGTTTCTGTTATAATTCACCATCCAATAAGCATTAGTTAATTCCGATTTTGGACCAGTAAAGACGGTCCATTCTACCCCTACACTTGCCCGGAGCTATGTAAGAGTTAAGGGACATGTGGATGTTGAATGATGCTTCCTGATCTACATGGTTCTCAGGCTGCCTCTCAGATACTGGGTTCCCTGCCCCCCACCTGGATATAAATGAGAGAACCATCTCAGTGTCACTGGAGCCAAGAGGAGTCAGGTCTTGATGCCTCCGGTTCAGTCCTCACAAGAGCGGATCGCACATGAATATGTGCTCCCACAGAGGCTGTCTGTCATAAAACCAATGCACCCAGCAATGTGGAAGAATATATACTCCTGCCTACTTTACAAAATAACTTTCCACTAAAAAAAAAAAAAAAAAAAAAAAAGATCAGGGCTTAGCCTTGGTGACTGTGCAAATGTTTACCCAGCCTTTAGATCCCCCAGCCAGGGAATGGAGCCAATTCCTCTGCAGCTCTCAGTTGCTGGCAATCAAATTGCCCAATCCTACAGAAAATAAAGTCTGACTGATACTGGCCCAGTTACTCCATCACTTGTCAGGGCACTGGGTGAGAACTCTCTATTAAACCCGCTGGTAATTAAACTTGTAAAATGGCCCTATGGTACTACCGAGCTCCTGGGTGATGAATTTACCTGAATCTGTTGCCCAGGAGCCAAGCGTCCTGTGACTGGGAAGGAAGACCCTACCCAAAACGACTACTCTTTCTACTCTGGTTACCCAGATGTTTCCTACTCTCTGGACAGATGCTAACAACTCGTAAGCCAGCACCGACACCTCCAGAGCAGATGCCAGTCACAACTCTCTGGTTCAATCCCTTTGCACCTGGTGAGCTCTGACCTCAGGTCGAACGCAAATGTAGGCATCCACACGTCTGACTTCATCTGTACCTGCCGTAGTGACAGACCCTTTAACTCCAGACCAGTTTGTGCCTCCAAAGCCCATGTGGGGTGCTAGTCAACGGAGCACAAATGTCTATCACCCAATATGGTGGCACTTCGTGTCTTCTCAGAAAGACAGTAACTCTCGAGAGGATCTCTTATTTCTCTCACTGGGGGTTTGGGGGCAAGTCGCTAGTCGGCTGGCAATCAAGTTAGTACTTCTTCAACCCTGTAGTCTGTTAAAATGAAGCTGATATGGTGGCTGGGGTGCAGCACCCTTCCAGCTGAGGCTCCAGCAACACAAGGAGCAGAGTCGGGCTTTCAAGCAGCACGTGGGCTCCTTGGCCGAGAACATATTGTCACCCATTTTCTCCACCTTTGTCAGATCTCGGAACTGTGTTGGGGGTGGGGGTTGGGGGGGGCCCCGCTCTGATTTCTCCAGCATCACCGGAAGCCCAGGGTGGAGGCCTGGGTGGTAGAGGGATGCGAGGTTGTCCGTGCGCCGTTTAAGCAGAGCACAGCGATCTCTCTACCCCTTGTTCTTTTGATGCCGCCACCGTTGCTTTTTCTCTCCAACCCAGCAATGATTCCCCGTTTTAAGAGAAAACATTGAGCCATTAAGCTGTAATAGAAACAAATGGCCTTCGGGCCTTTTAAACATTAACTCGGCAGAGGGAACCATGCTAGAACCCCAGGCAGGTGCCTGGAACGTCCGTGTAGTCCACGTGACAGACCCAACATCTTCCTTCTTGTTTCAGGGCACAGACAAAGGAGCAAAAAAAGAAAAAAGTCTTAGAAGGGGAAGCTGGTGGACTTAGCCAAGTGAGCTGCCCTCGTGGTCCATAGGGTGACCTGCATCACACGCCAGGGGCTCTAAGCCTCTGACATAGTCTCCTGGGCTGCTGTCAGAGTCTGTTATTTATACAGTTTTGAGTGAGAGCAACACACACCGAGTGCGTTTATAAATACCACCATCCATGTGCCAAGAAGCAAACCAGCACCAGGGCCGCACCACCCCGCGACAAATCGCCCCTGTGTGCAGCACACAAGCTCACCTTGAATTAGCAAAGGGCCGCTTGATTCATACCCATCAGGTGCACACTTTTTTTTTTCCCCCTTTTGAAGAGACACCTACTTGAGAGAATCTCTCTCTGGAATTGAAGAAATAATGAATGTGGCCCTCGCCAGCCCCTGGCCTTTCCGTAGTTCATAATGAAAACGAATGTTCATTTTTCCTTTAAAACTGTCTCGAGCTAAATGATACTGACGCTTTCAATTTTTAACATCATAATCAATAAAGGCTGCTTATGCACACTTTGCAAAACCATCAGTTTAGAAGTTTGAAAAAAAAAAATCTGCATATGGCTGCAGCTTGCTGGCTGGAACGCTCTCGCACTAAATCTTCTGAGTTAAAGTTTTACCAGTGTGTTATGAGTAAAAATGCCTTGTCAGCCATCTGCCAGTTTTTCTCCTAACATCCATATTTCCAACCCTTGCTAAACACTGGGAGCACGCGGCCACAAGAGGCCACCTCTACAATTAAACAGCCGAGCGCGGCTGCAGAAGCAAGGGCATGTCAGGAGAGAACTGTCTAGTATTAATTTTAAAAGTCCATAAAGACTGCTTCTGACCCATCCCGGATGATGGAGTAGCGGATAAATGTGTTAGAGACCGTTAACCCCGGGAGAGGTGTGCGCGCGGTGGGTGGGTGGGTGGGGAGGTAGAAAAGAAGAAAGGGAAAAGAATTTTTTTAAGAAAAAAAAACCGGAGAGATTTAAACCAAACAAAGACAATGGCAGTGCAGAGTGTCACAGGCTTCAGTAGATGCTAATCATGGCTGATTAATCAGTCTCTAATTCCAGTGATCCAAAAAGGTTATCAAGCCAATTGTGCAAAATTAGCTCCTTCTCTCTGTGTCCCTCTGCATTCCCCGTCTCTATCTGTTCATCGGCCGCCGTTTGCCAGTGTTTACTAAGAATTCAGTTCATTAGCTCTTGAGGATAAAGTCAGAAACTGGAGGGGCCTTTGCATTTTCTCGCTGAGAGCAGTACTTAAAACAAATAACATCACTTCCTCAAACATTTATAGATTAAACTAAATGGCATTAATTACTGTAAATCTCCTATTTGTCTGGGGAAAAAAGAAAAAGGAAAAAAAAAAAGGGTGGGAGTGGGGGAGAAAGAAAACGCTCTCTAAATACCCGAGTTTCATAGCGGGATCCGTTCCACGCCGACATAATGTTCTGTGTGGTCGGGGGGCAAAACGTTCAATCGCCGAACGCACAGGAAGCGAATGGCGAGTGGAGCTGGCGAGGGGAGCTAACAAGGCTCTCTGCGAGGGGCTCGCTAACTTTTTATAGAGCAGTGTTTTGCAAAGCTCAGAAGCAGAAGGTTGCTTTTGAAAGCCCTTATTAAAACGCGATCCCTGCCACATATGTAGGAGCTGTCTTGGGAAATACCTGCTTTGCCCATGTTTGAAAAGCTTGAAACCTGCCAAGGAGAGGTGCAGAAGCCAGTGTTGGGCTGGGCCCAGCAAATCTGCCCTGGGGCCTCACAGAGGAAGCCGGGGATTGACAGGGGATATGAGGAAGCACTTGCTTGTTTTTCCAAACGCGCACCTTGTGGTGTTTCCGACGAGTGGGAATGTGCACAGAGAAGAGAAAGAAAATCAAGTCAAACAAGCGAGGTGCTTTGTAAAGCGAGAAGGCACCGAGCTCCTTGGGAAATGTACAAGGATCTCAAGTCCTTGGGGAGGATGGGACATCCTTGTTCTGAGTGCAGGACATGAAGTGTCGTCGCCCTCATCCCCCAACAGAAGACCGGTGCGTTAGAGGCTTGGTCCTTAGTGTATTGTGTTCTGGGGGGATGGGCAGGGCTTTGAGGAGTGGTTGGATCCTGGAGGCTCTCACATCAGAAATGGCCTCACCCATCGATAATCGATCGCATTATTGGGACGTGGTGAGACCTTTTGGAAACAGGCACAGGGTAAGTCGCTGGGGAGTACCCTTGGGGTACATCTTCTATCTCAGGCCCCTTTCTGGTGTTCTGAGTGCTTCTGGGCCACCATAAGGTGAGCAAGTCTGCTCCATCACAGTTTTCAGAGTCGACGTTCCTACCTCGCCTCTGGCCTTCAACTGGATTGGTCTGGAAAGGATGTTGGTGTGCACCAGTACCCTGCAATGCACAGAGCAGAGCCAAGCAGGAGGCAAACAGCCAATATTGAACAAGCCTGGGGTGCTGCCCACAGAAGCTGGGCTAAGGAACTGCATTCCTGGGCCTGAGGAATATTGCATCTCCACCCCAGCTAAGCTAATGCAAATGGACTCATCTCAGCTTCTATTTTCCTATATATTTTCTTCTGCCACTTGCAGATCTCAGAATCAACTATAAAAAGACAGGGAGCCTCAGGTGTATAGTCAGGGTCACTGGCAGCAGCCACATTTCTTCCAGGATCTTTCTCCAGTTTTCCCAAGTGTCCCCTGTCCATATTGCCTGTATGTTCCTTAGCAAGCCACGGATGCGTTTCTGGTCATTGTTTTTACAGTCTTCTATAAAATTTATATTTATTTTATTTTACCTGTATGGGTGTTTTGCCTGAACGTATGTCTGTGTATCATATACATGTCTGGTACCTATAGAGACCAGAAGAGACCCCTGGGACCCTGGTACTAGAGTGACAGTTAGTAGTCATACAGTCATTTGGAATTGATCCCGAGGACTCTGGAAGAGCAGAGAGTTCTCTTAACTGCTGAACCGTCTCTCCAGCCCTCGTCGGATCTTTTCTGAGCGTGGGCCTCTGAAGGACAGTGTCTTGTCATCCCCGCAGACCTAGAACTATATTAGAACAAAATAGGTACTCAATAAACATTTGCTGAGCAAATACATGGATCCCCACACCCAGACCTTCAATCTGCAAAGCGATGAGCAGAAAGACCAAAGTCTCTCATTGTCCCTCCAAAATACTGTGACTCTAGACTAGACCCCTGACACCTCTGGCTCCAGGAAAGAACAGATTGCTGAGTGCATAGGGGATGTAAGATACCAAAATCATCTGGCCAAAATGATCGTTATGAAAGGAAAATCAGTATGGAGGCCCAGAGTCGGGGAAACACTACGATAACACCATAGTTATTATTTCTAATTTCCTTTATTTCTCTGTCACCAGCCAACTGATGAATATAGGCACTTTAAGGACAGGACCCTCCTCTTAGCCTTCTTCCCCTAACACAGGCAGGGTCAGAGCAGCTCACTAGAAAATCCTTGCAAATGAACCTGTGAGGTAGGGTAGTTATACTAAGTTTAGGCATCAGAGAGGTGGAATCCTGTGTACCTGAACCTGGGACAGATGCACCTAAAGATGCATTTTGAACGTCTAAGCTAGAGCAAAGATCACAGATGTCAAGGTTACTCTTGGAAATCCCTTAGGCCGTCGTCTTGGGGATATGCATAGTGGTTTCCTGGTCAGTTTAGCAAGCCACGTTTCCCTCCAGTGTTACAGAACAGCATCTACTGGGTCTTGAGACGGTTGTTAGATGAAGCAGCTCCCTCACCTCTAAGGAACACACCGTAGGTGGACACGGTGACACACACCTGACATCCCAGCAGCATTTAGGAGGCTGTGGTAAAGGATCATGAGTTTTTGGTCATTCAGTGTACAAAGCAAGACCTCATCTGAAGAAGGGTTGGGTGGGAGATGGCTCAGTGGTTAGGTTCACTTGCTGCTCTTCCAGAGGACCTGTGTTTGGTTCTCAAGCATCTGTCGGGCACATACAGAAAACGTTATGCGGACACATACGCCTACGTATACTTTAAAATAATGAAAATAAATTTAAAGAGGAAGAGAGATCCCTAACATCAGAGAGAGAGCGACAGAGAGACAGAGAGGGAAAGGGGAACACTCACTTTATAAAAATGTTGTCCACAATACATTTGCACAAGGGTCTCTGAGAGCCACTCAGAATATACACCATAGTCACACCCCACACCACGGGTTCACCTCAGGGGTCCTGGGCATCAGAGTGGCACTGTTGATGTCACCTCTCCTCGCTAAGGCAAAGCAACAGAGGCTCAAGTCACCGTTCATTCAGAGCCCCATGACATCCTCCTTACCCTTTCATCCATGTGGGTGCAGAGCCGGGGAAGCTCCCAGGAGGAGGGACTGCAGCCTGCACCTCGCCTCCAGCTTTCTCTGTCTCCTGATTCATCATGTTTTTTTTTTTTTTTTTATTAGCTCTCTTTCTCTGATAAACCTCTGCAGAAGAAGAGCTCAGGCAAACAGCTGGAGCAAGTCCCTTCGGCAGGTGGAGTCTGGCAGGCAGGTTCCCAGATCCAGCGGCCAAATCACTCAAGCCCCCACTTGACTGGGGAGAGAGGAAAGACATGACACTCGCCTTGGTCCCGCATTTCCTTATTTAACTCACTGAAGAAGAAACCAGGAAGCTGACGAGAGGGGAGCTGGTACCGGTCCCACACAACACATCTGGGGATCAGATATCCCTTTCATTTTCATTCATTTAGTTAGCTAAAAAAAAAAAAAAAAAAAAAAAAGTATCCCTTAGCTCAAGCCCTCTTCCTTCCTTTGTTGCTGGCACACGTTTTGCCCGTGCGGTGAGGAAGTCCACCGGCTTGCGCTGGGGTAGCCGGCACCAAGTGTTCTTTCTCTCACTTTTTTTCCCTATATTTCTGCGTTCATCCTGTCGTTCTTCATGGTCCTGTGGCGCCCGATGTATGGTCAGATGCAGAAGAAAACGGGAAATTCAAGGCTTTGCCTTTCATTATTATTTAAAATAATAGTAATACAGGGGCTGGAGGGATAGATACCTCCGTGCCTAAGGGGGCTCACCTCTCTTGCAGAGGACCCCAGCTTAATTCCCAGAACCCACACAATCGCCTGTGACTCTACCTCCAGGGATCTGTCACCCTCTCTGTCCTCCAGGGGCACCCGCAGTCACTCGGGTGCACATCAGCGCGGACGCACAGAAATAATAAATCTTACAGGACGTACGTACACATCATTATACCTTTGTCGTACATTATTTTCGATTACATAATTATAATTTGCTGTTCTTATTATGTTGGAACTTGTCATGCAGCCCAGGATGGTTTTGAATTTAGGATCTTCCTATTTCAACCTTCCCAAATGCTGGGACTGTAAGTATGCGCCGCCATGCCTCGCTCTGTTCTTACTTAAGGGGTATTTGTTGAGTTGTTTTTTTTTTTTTGTTTTGTTTTTTTTTTTTAATTCTGACTTGAATGTAAAGAGATGCTTATTTGCAGCAGCAGCAGCAGCAACAGCAGCAGCCACATTTGGTATTAAATCCCCTAGGCACTCAGTCGTCCTCACTGGGGCGCGGCCTCTGTGTCTTTGATGAGACGGTCAGGGTTCCTTCCTTCCCGGTGTGAACGCTACCCCCCTTACTTCTCTCCCTCGGTGAATTCGCTGCGAGCATCGGTGTGACCTGGCTATGGACGGTGGCAGCAGGTGCCTCCCAGGGCTGCGTGTGACGGTGAGGAAAGCTCAGGAGATTGCTCAAGGGAGCCCCACAGACACCAAACGCCTTAGCTGCTCAGGACTCCTGTAGCAAACTCGGAAGCACGTGACTGGAACCTGCCCACACCCTCCCGTGTGCTTTCAAACTTCTCTAGGTGACTTACATAATGAATACACTGTAAATGCCAAGAAGCTGGTTGTCATCCTGTATTGTCCGGGAAATCATGATGAGGGAATACGTCTCCGCGCTCAGTACAGACGAGCATTCCACGGTACAAGCAGGTAGCAGAGCAGCCGTTTCCTCCCAGATATTTTCCATCTGCGGCTGGTTGGCTGTGTACGGGTA
This sequence comes from Cricetomys ansorgei, assembly GCA_026225945.1. Taxonomy (NCBI): domain Eukaryota; kingdom Metazoa; phylum Chordata; class Mammalia; order Rodentia; family Nesomyidae; genus Cricetomys; species Cricetomys ansorgei. The sequence continues at coordinate 3,300,430 of JAMJFZ010003296.1, read as the reverse complement.
AAAGCTACAGAGACAGGGGGCTGACTGACTAGGTAGGGGCATATTTCAAGGAGTTTTAGGTCCTTGGGGTTATGTCGCTCGGTGGTAGAACTCTCGTTTAGCATGGACAAAGCCCTGGGCTCAATTCCAGGTCTGCAAAACAAACAGACAAACAGAGGTTTTAAGAATAGACGGGAGGCGTATAATGTATGGGGAGAGACTAGCTTCCATGGCAGTCCCGATGTGGGGTCTGGGATGCCCTCTTCAGTACTCTGTTGGGCTGAACCAATGGCAGCTGCCTGGGGGCAGAGACCATGAAATCTCCACCGAGTTTCTTTCTGTTCTTAGTCTCTGGGGCTCATTCTCTATTCTAGGCAAAGACTTCTAAAAGTAAAGGAGCACTCAGCAATCCTCACCAAATACACACATCAACTAATTGAGCTTTCTCTGAGCCACTGTCCTGGCAAATTGAATACCTATAGAAATTGTTTCACAGGGGGACTTCACTGCCCCCCATCCTCACACCCTGGAGGTCGTGTGTAAAGGGCTCTGGGCTGCACGAGTTGAACCTCTGTCTATTTAAATTCCTCCCAAGATGATCAGCCTCAGAAAGCACACGTGTCCTTTAAGAGAGATGGCGGCCCCCTGGAAGGGCAAGGGCGGTGCTCTCATGGACTCATAACGTCCACGTTGACCGCAACTCGGAGACACGTGACAAGACAAAGAGAAAAGGTACGTAGCCTAAGACGCGTTTCCTGTGATATCTAATAGCCACGTGGAAACACCAGCATCCATCAGACAACATTTACAAACCCCTGTTTCCTTCAAAAATTACACACCGCCATTTAATTCACCAAAATAACTCACTTTATACAGCACGACAATGGAGTGAAATAACTCATCTCGGATATGTGGGTATGAATAGATTTACCACGTCTGCATAGAACAGACACGAATTCATCTGAACGCCGAGGAGCTGCCGCCCGCTCTCTTTCTAGGCTTGCGGATATCTCGCCGTTCCCTTCTGTCCCCTTGTTTGTTTCCGTTAAATCACTTTGTGAATTAGGAGACGAGGAAAGCAGAGACATCAGGCAGGTTTTACTCGACTCGGAATAGGGGAAGGAGGCGTAAATAATCATTTGGATTATACATTTATTTCATTAAAAATTATATTTACAATTGTGAGGGGACCGGGGATCGGCCTCCCTCCACAGTGGTCTGTCCTGGCTAAGCCTTAGAAAACACCGTGTTTCCATTACAACCCTCTCCCAACAGAAGTCTAGAGATTAAAGTGATTCTTGAAGCTGAGTGCAGAGTGCTGAAAACAAATCAGAGTTCAAGTGCACTGCCGGGCTCCCCCCTGGGAGGAGAAATTCATTTGCAGACACGGGGCAGGATCCCTGGAAAGAGCATACAGATGTGTTTATCACATCTCAATTCTCACACAGGGCCACGGGCTCCAGGCTGGAGCCTCCCCAAGGCCCAGTTGTTATTTCTGGCCCAGGGCCTTCTGGGTAAGCAGAGGCATCCCAGGAAGCAGAGTCCATCTGTGACTGATGGATGGTTTGGGAGAAAGGCATGGGGCCCACAGCTGGAGAGAGAAAAGTCCAAGTACACTCTGCAGGTGCTGGGATCTGCAGCCCAGGTGGGTCTGACTGCTCTGGGCCCTGGAGGTCTTTCTGCCGGGCAAACAAAATTGAACACACATAGAATTTTCTGGGTGTCATCCTTCTTGCCCTCAGACTCCTCTAGTCCTAAGCATCCAGAGAAAAGAGGATTTATTTTGCCTTACAGGCTATAGGCAGGGAAGCCAGGATGGGAGCTCAAGGCACCAAAGGAACTAAAGAAGAAATCATGGAAGAATGCTGCAAACCGACTCTCTCCCTCAGACTTCTGTTCAGCTCACTTTTTTGTGCAGCCCAGGCTCCCGCCTAAGGATGGCACCACCAACAGTGGGCTGGGACTCTCCCATGTCAGTTAGCAATTAAGAACATGCCCCACGGTCACAGCCAGGGGCAAATCCGGTGGAGGCGGTCCTTCCCAGGTGACTCTAGGTTTGTGTCAAGTTGACAGCTGAAGCTAACTGTGACAAAGAGAAACTTGTGTGGAAGATGTGAAAACTCCCCCTTTGGAGGCGGGGGCTTGTGGGAGAAGCCTCTGGAGCAGAAACTCTTACCATCAAGTGAATCTGCTGACTCCCCAAAGCATTTCCCATAAGAAAAAAAAAATGTACTTTTTCCTCTTTTGTTTAATTAAATAGCACAGCTTTTTGACTTGCATACTGTCAATTTTAAGTCGACTAGATGGCGACACATTTGGACATAAATTCTTGAGATTGTTTGTTCACAATAAACTCAGCCAGTGAGCAGCGAGTGAGCCTCCAGCCTCGGGTGCCATGTGGTTGCAGGCAGGGAACAGGAAGCCATAAAGGGCCAGGTTATGTTTAGACAACACAGCGCTTACACGGATAGCCACGGGCTAGGATGGCTATCACTGGATATCCAGAGGTCTATATGAGTCAGTACAAAATGACTGACACCAGATGTCTGAGGAACCCAAGATTAAACAATGATGCAATCTGCTATGTAACTATTTTGTCAGGATGTCACTTTGGGCTGGGTTTTATGTAAATACAGACACGAGGCCAAAGGTCAGAGCCTTTGCACTTACTAGTCTGCCTATGTCTGTAGCCCTGTGTGTTGGCTACATGTGTGTCTTGTGCCGTTCACGTGTGGGCAAGTGCTTGGGTATCTGGCATCTGCTTGCATAATTGTGCTGTAGCCCGTACCCAAAGTAAATAAATTATTTCTTTCTGCCCGAAGTCCTACAGTTTTGTTTTGTTTTTTCCCAGCCTCCAGGACTCCTCTGACCCTCCTTCTTTCCAGGCACTTGAGATAGGACCTCACACTCTATCACGGCCTTTTCTAAAAGAAATGCTGGTATGGCCATCTCTAATTTGATGAGTAGAAGGCCAGACAAAGAAGTTAGCAGGTCAGACTAAAGAGGAGTCAGGCAAGACTCAAACCACAGACAGGGTGCAAAATGGAAAAGCCCACCTGAATGACCTCAGACCTTCTCCTGGAAGGAGGGCAGCGTGGCTGCTGGTTTCATGAAATGGAAAATCTATTCTTCAGAGTCCTTTCGGGGAGCTCACTTAGTGTGGAAGGAAAGTATAGCCGAATGATGTGTCCCACCTGTCCCCTCCTCCTTTAACAGGGTTTTGACCCACAGCTTCTGTGATATGCCTTGGCTATTCCTCTAGTGGAGAAGTGTTCCACAGTAGTGGACCTAGCCATGCGACTGCCTTGGCCAGGGACTGTTGAGTGGACAGGAAGTCGCAAGGACTTTGCATGTGGCTGCACAACGTGTCTTGTTCCCTCTCACTTAGGTAGTCCACCAGGAAAGGTACATGCCCCAGGTAGCCACAGCCCCCTTAGTAAAGACTTTGGTTTGAGAGACCAGTATCTTTCTATAGCCTGGAGCTAAGTTGTCACATCTCACCTGGGGGAGAAACTCATCTTGGCTGTTGTAAGCCACTGAGGTTGAGACACTATCTTAGCCATTACTCTATTGCTGTGAAGAGACACCATAACCACGGCAACTCCTATAAAAAGAATACATTTCATTGGGGCTTACAATTCAGAGGTTTAGTCCATTATCATCATGGCGGGAAGCACAGCAGCAGGCGGGCGGACATGGTGCTGGAGAGGTAGCCGAGAGTTCTACATCTAGATTGGCAGGAAGAGAGAGTGACACTGGGACCGGCTTGAGCTTCTGAAACCTCAAAGCCCTCCCCCAGTGACACACTTCCTCTATTAAGGCCACACCTCCTAATCGTGCCTCTCCCTATGGGCCTTTTGGGGCCATTTTCAACAGACCCAACACAGGGACCATTTGTATTACTGTTGTAGTATTGTAAGTCATGTTGAAGATGGCTGATTAATACAGAATTGTAGTTATGCACCAAATAATATTTGGGTCAATGGCAGATGATGTATATCTCCCTAAGATTATAATGTAGCAGAAAAATTCCTAGTGCCTAGTGACATGGTGCTGTGGCAATTGTCACAGCATAGCACATTCCTCACATGGCTGTGGTGACACTGGTGGAAACAGACCCCGGCCTGCCAATCCAATCCTGCCCATCACTCGTAGCTCCGCACAGTGTGCGATACATGATGGTATTAAGACTCTTGCTAGGTATTCACTAACCATATTGTATTTTCTTTACAATTTATTTTTATTTTTGTGTGTGTTTGCCTGGAGAGATGTATATGTATCATGCCGTGCACATGCAGTGCTGATGGAGGCCAGAAGGGGGCGTCAGATCCCCCAGGAACTGGAGTTTGCAGATGATTGTGAGTCACTATGTAGGTGCTCAGAATCGAACCAGGCCAACTGCAAGAGCACCAAATGCTCTTAACTGCTAACCCATCTCCTCAGTATATATATATATATATATACTCTATATTTCATCATTATTTTAGTGTTTATTCCTTCCACAAAATATATATATATATATATATATATATATATATATATATATTCACACACATATATATGTTCATATACATGGAATGTATATAATATAGAATACACACACACACACATAGGCTTGCTATAAAGTGGTGTATCATGTTAAGTCAAGGGCAGCCCCATATATCTCATGTTTACTGTTTCCTCATTGCATCATTTGGTCTCAGGCATGAGAGATTCTCAGATTGTTTTGTTCATTGTGGCCCTATAAGCAATAAGCAGTGTGTATGTGCACATGCACACACACACACACACACACAATCAGATAACATAGTCTAGGTATACGGTTCCCTGTGACCTCCAGGGCTCTGTACGTGGGCTCTGATTGAACAGTGGTGAAACAATCATGGGACATATTTTTCAAAAGGTGTCCCCAATATTAAGTGGCACAGAGTATTATATCAGAATGACTGTCTGAGGAAGCAGAGAGCCCAGCACTCAGCCTCACCCAGGTGGGGACCTGGAGCCAGCCCCTGTAACTCTCTGAACCACATTTTTTTTTTTTTTTTTTTACTGGCAAGATGAGGACATTGTAACAGATCATCCCTTGGGCCTTTCCTGTGACTTGGAGGGGGGGGGGGGTTGACAGCAAAGATGACGACACAGGGCATCTTGCCCCGGGGAGGCCACCATTCACCATTACCAGAAAGTGGTTTTGACCTTTATGCATGCTGCATGACCTGCAAGTTCTGACCCAGTGTGGTGCTGCCCAAAGAGAAGGTGGTTCAGGCCACCTTCGGACGGAATTGTGACACTTCTCGTGGGAACCAGATGAACCCCCAGGTCACCCCACGATGACATCACGAGCCCCTCAACCCCTTTACCTCCTTTCTCGCCAGGTGGCTGTTTCCTGCCCGTCGCACGTACAGAAAGCCGTATTATAAACTAGTCAGAAGGCCCTTTCCGGGATCTACCTGATATCGACCCTCCGAAACTGTGAGCGGATGACTCTCTGGCTCTCACGTATGAACCAGCCTGCGATGTTTTGTGACAGCAGCAGAAACATTCCCGCCCCACTCCCTCCTCCCTGTAGCAGGTGAATTATTGTGCACCTGCTCTCTAATTCCTCACTGCCGCCTCGCCGATGCTGAGGCAGGGAGGGGGGCGCAGCATTCATAGAGGTCTCCGGGGTCTGGGGGGGGGGGGGGCTTCGAGAGCAGCCAGGAAACTTTCTGCCAGGAGCCAGACCTGAAGTGAGTCGTTTGGGGGTGCGGTTTTTGACAAAGAGTGACTGTGGTGGAAATGGTAACAAGAATGGGGGGAGGGGTGGAAGCAATAGGAGAGGCCTCCCCCCCGCCATCCCCACCCCCACCCCTGTGCAGTCACTTCAAGTATGTCGACTCCCTCAACACCAGGGCCACTGTCAGAAAGGCAACTTCATCTAACTAATTAGCAGGGCTTGCCACTTTACAAATCTGCCGTGGCTTTCTTGGCATGAAACAGCTGCAGAGGCAAAGAGCTGTAGGAACCTATTAAAAAATCACAGGCCTGGGAGGAGAGGAGGGCAAAGGGGAAATTCAAAAGAAAGAGGGGGAAGGAAGGGGTCTGTGGCATGCCAGGGATCTGCCTCCTGCTTGCAAGCTCTGCACCCAAGCAGGAACTGGTTAAAAAGCCTGGGAAGGGACCCCCACTGCTCCCCACCCCCAGCATGCCCCCCCACCCCCACTCTGCCAGCCTGCTTTGCCTCTTGAAGCCTCTCCGATGATTTTAAAACAGCTTTGAAGGAACGCTCTCCCGTGGACCACGACCTGTCATTGCACCCTGTCATCTGTCCAGTAATTAAAATCTGACTGATTTACTGACTGGCACAGACCATTCTGGTGTAGGGCTTAGACGAACCTCATCTTTCCCAAGGCGAAACTTACTTTGTGAAAAGAGACCGTAGCTCCCCAGCCGAGCTGTCAGTCAGCCGCTGTGGAGACTGTAAGGATAGCTCACAGAGCCCTCGCATTCGGCCTTTGGTTTATTTTATTCTAATATTTATTGCTACCCAGCCAATGAGCACACTACAGTCATGCTAACGAGAGCAGCGGAGACTTAATTTGTGGAGACGATGTGACTTGCCAGCAAAACCATGGCCAGGTCACCCTTGAGGAGGACAAGGCCTTTCCCTGAAGGCCTGGGTGACTTGTACGAAGCTTCCGTTATCCCCCTGCCTCTTTACCTACACATGGTTCCGGGCTGGGGTGGAATCTTGACCTTTAATGAGTCAACCTGACTGGATCTACTGTGGGAACGTCAGAGATAATCAGGGTCTTTTCAGGGTGTCAATGGAGTCAGGCCTGGATTCTAGGGTTCCTGGCTGCCTTTGGGGTGACTCAGCCTCTCCACCTCATCCTCTTCCAGATTCAGGAAAGGCAACAGAAAGGCACTCACTCAGCTTTGCTTAGGCAGTCCAGGGACGCTTGTCTCTTTCTGGCCCCTGTAGTAGATTAAATACATTAAGCCAGAACTGTTCAAAGGTTGTTGCTTCTTTCCCTCCCTTACACCGTCTCTCAGCACCTACTTCTTCATACCTTCATGTGCACCTGGAAAGGGTCAGATTAAGCATGGGGGATCCAGCCACAATCCCAGATATATGGCCTTCACCAGCCGGGAGAGGTCTAAGCCATTGCACAAATCGAGGTACCTAAAATTAGTGTCCCACCGAGCTGTGTGCTGCTACGGAGAAGAACGCAAGAGCCAGCGATGGACCCCTCAAGGATGCTCAGTGCAGATTAAACACTCAGGACCTGACTCTCCTCTGCTTTCTGGGCAAGGTAGTCACAAAGGCCTTGCTACAACAGGATCCAAAGAAAAGATTCTGAGGGTTTTCACGTCCGTAGCTGTGCAGGTCACACGGCTGCCAGGGAGACCGGACACTCTTTAGACTTTGGAGCACCCCAGCTTCGATCTATCCCAGGTCCAATTCTGATGTCACATCTAGTTCTCAATGAAATAGAGACTACAGCCCAGTTGTCAGGCTGCTGCATCCCCAGGTGTCAAACATCAGCTCCGGTGACAAGAGTCACAGAAAGCCAGGCAGTGATGTGTGCGCAGGGCGTTAACCGTGTGTGTTCTTTACAACACAGACCAAAACGATTACATTTTATAGAGACACATATTTTATAATGATGTTAGAATGTTTATGTGTATGAGTGTTTGCCTGCACGTGTGTATATTAACCACATACATGAAGTACCTGGGGAGACCAGATGAGGGCACCCCCCCTCCCGGAACTGGAGTTATAGACAGTTGTGAGGTGCCATGTAGGTTCTAGGAACCAAACTCAGGTCTTCTGCTCTTAACTGCTGAGTCATCTCTCCAGCCCCTACATACACATATCTTAAACAAACGAACCATTCTAATCATTGCTTTCGTGTTACATGTGCATGTGCACGCGTGGGCAGAGCAAATGATATTCCCATCAAGAGTGTAAAGGTCAAAAGAGTACGGGAAAGCAGGGCGTTGGTGGCACACGCCTTTAATCCGAGCACTCGGGAGGCAGAGGCAGGCAGACCTTTGTGAGTTCGAGGCCAGCCTGGTCTACAAGGTGAGTTCCAAGGACAGCCAGGGTTAAAACAGAGAAACCCTGTCTCAAAACAACTAAAGAAGCAAACAAAGAATGTTGGGAAACATAAGATTATCTTCTAGAGAAAGAGAGTGCTCCAGGGTCTTTGTTATTCTCTGGGACCAGAGCAGGGGTCCTTGAGGAGTGGGGATGGCTCAAGCAAACCCCGATGAGATGAAAACATTCAGAAGCCAGACATCTCATGGTACACAGCAAACTTCCTGGAACTTGGCCAAGAGAGCGGCCAGCCGAGGCCTCAGAGCAAGTCCAACCAGAGATGAGACCAACAAAAGAATCAGCTCTGCTGACCCTTCGGGGACAATGCCACCAGGAGCACTAGCCCTCAGCCTCCACGAAACTCAGAGATCTATGCGGTGGCCTTCTGCTGTCCGTGATCATTCCCAGGCTCGGTTGCTGCCTACAATGTTACTGAAACACCTCGGCCATCTTCAGTTTCTGTATTTTTGAGCAGTTCGTACATTTTAAGTATCCATTCTGAACGATTTGATAAAATCCTACAGTCTACCATTTCGCATACCCCCAGGACTCTGAGTCATTCCTTTTTTCCAGAGTATCCACAGTATATATGCTACCCACATCGTGGAAGGAAAAAAGACAGGAGAAACATATTCACAGAATGGTATTCACGGTACGTTGTTATAATCACTTTATCTTATGGCATTTTTCTTGCTAATCTGTTACTGCAACTAATTTATTCATTACACCTTAACATAGATACATACTATTGGAAAAACACGGTATTAGATATCACTGGAAGTCAGAAATGCAGTTCCCTAAAGGTACAGGTACTGTGTCCCTTAATCTAGATGTCAACATGAAAGTCGCCTAGAAATATAGATGAAAAGATTTTTTTTCAGCCATGGAGCATCCTGTTTTTCCTAACTCAACCTTCTTTGCACAGTAGTGTGAGCTGAGGTGCTCCACCCTGGATCTAAGCATGCTGTCAGCCAACTGCATGCCTGTGTCTGCCACCACCAGAATGCATCTTCTGGACAGAAGCTGTGGCTCTTTGGGGAAATGGATTGACCACATTTCAAGGGACGGCTGTTAGGAGAAAGCCTGCGTATCTTCCTGAGCACCCCAAAGCACTTGACTTCTGCAGGACAAAGTGCCTCCCTCACCTGGTCAGAAAACCCCAAGAACAGAGACGTCCCCACGCTTGCGTAAGACCCTCCTGCGGGCTTCTTTCCCGCACAAGGTGAGTCAGGGGGTGAGAAAACTCGAAGTCAAGTCTATGTTTTTCTTCTGAGGGAGTCAATTGGCTAATCAGAGTCAGATTTTCCATCTGGAAGCTAAAAGGGCAAAGGGGGGAACAGTTAATTTTTCAAACCTTCACTTTAAAATACAACCCCCATGTTTCTGAGTTGCATTGCAAGAACCAGTGTCAAGGCCAAACCGAGCATATTTTAAAGTAACAGCAAGTAAATTAAGCCAATTAAGCATTCTTAAAGCCCAGGGATCTTTTTCCTCTCTATTACAAGGATATGGTTGTAAGACAGATTCTCCCTCCCTCTCTCTCTTTTTCTCTCTCCCCCTTCCTATCTCTTTCTAATCTATTTATTATCTATTCATCTTATCTCTCTCTCCTCTCCTCCTTCCCCCCTCCTTTTTTTAATTCACATCCTTAGTTTTAATTTTGTTCCACTTTCGCTTAGGACTGTATCATCTATAAGAACTGTATTATCTAGCCTTGACAAGGTTAGAAACCGGGCTGGTCCTGCAGTAGGCTAGCCTGTGCTAACTTGGGTCTAACTCTAAAATGAAGAGGAAGAGGGCTGGAAGGAAACGTTGTAAAGAGTACAAATTCCATCATACTGGGGAGGCCCCATATTTGATCCCTCAGAAGTCACTGGGGTTAATAGATGAAAGAATATCTACAAATTCTTGGGTGAAAGGTGCTAGACTAATCTAGGCTTCCATTTTGACCGCTCTCATGGTTTAGGTATGTGATCTTCCCCAGTCCATAGTTTCGTCATCCGCTCATGCGCGACCTCTGGTTAAGACCTAAAATCCAATCTGCGCTCCTGCGTAGTGACAAGAGGCAATGTCTCCACCAGATACTTCATGAAAGACACGAGAGGGTCTCCAGCACACAGATACTGATAATGTGAGCCTGTCACCACAGCTACGAACGAGCCAAAGCTGGCAGACTGTAAGCTGAAGGCCAGCCTGCACAGCCAGCCGTATTTCCGTTTTCTTCGTAAAGTAAATGAGAGGGCCGGGATGCTGCTGAGGGGTGGGATGCACGCTTTAGAACCCACAGGGCCCTGGGTTCCATCCCACACACCATAAATAAATTAATGAATCGAGAGAAGGCAGCTCTCTCAAATCATTTTGACCACTGTGACTCGGCCACACACCACTACAGATATGCCCATTCCGTGGTGGAAACAGATCAAAGACCCCCACCCCCAGTGATCAACATCAAGAAGGGAATGACAAGATAAACACATAATTAGCCATACCCTTCAACTGCATGATTTTCTTCGAAAGAGATGAGTACGAGCAGAAACGCACTTATTTTATTTTAAAAAACAATGCCTCGTAAACCAAACAATAACCCAGCAATCTCACCGCAGTTAACCCAGCCATACGTCGCAAGCCGTTTGAGACAGTAAACGCGCTGGTGGACCGTCACCCACGAAGTATGGCTCGTCAGCTATTTGTGTAAGGGTAACATCAAAATCAGTTTCAACATCTGCAACAGAGCTGACTCATACGCAAAGCATAATACGAACATTTCCACACTTTAAAGCAACTAATTTTAAAGTTCAACAATGCTGGGCATGGAAGGGTCCCCTTCCATACACTGTAGGTTTGCAAACTTAGGGTGAAGCGATTTCTAAAGGAATGTAATGATTTTAAGATAACAGGACCTGCATGGGGCTGGAGAGGCGGCTCAGTGGTTGTGATAACGGGCTGCTCTTCCAGAGGTTCAGGGTCCTATTCTCAGCACCTATGGGGTGGCTCATAACCACCTGTGACTCCAGTTCCAGGGAACTGAACGTTCTCTCCTGGTCTCTGTGAGCATGAAGGCGTATACCAGGTGCACAAACATGCAGGCAAAATATGTTTATACTTTAAAAAAAATTTAAAGATTTAAAAATTTAAAAACGAGAGAATATAGAATTGGTACTAGAGAGATGATCCAGCAATTAAGAGCACTTAATTAGAGGACATGGGTATAGTTCCCAGAACCCGCATGATAGCTCACAACTAATTGTAATTACAGTTCTAGAGGATCCTGTGTCCTCTATGGGCCTTTGTAGACTCCTGCATTTCCATGGCCCATAGAAACTCAGGTAAGTGCATTCAAATAAATCTTTAACGAAAAACAAGGTGAGAAGTCTTTGGGGAATCAAATTCCACTTAAGAGACCGGTTATGTGGTGACTTTCTAGAAAATCACAGAGACGCCTGGGCCTTGTGTAGAGGCAGGTCCACCAGCATTCCCACCAATCAGACTTGGTAGACCAGTTCTCCATAGACTCTACTGTGCTTTACATTTCCTCAATTAAAAATCTGACTACATGGATTCTCAACAATCCTCCTCATGTGTTATCAGTAGCCCTGTTGAATCTGAGTGTTGACATAATTCACCTCTGTAAGCCAGAAGACAGGACTTGCTCTCTGTATGTGGAACACACTGGGAACCGTTACTAAAGGGCTATGGAAGTTCAGAGGGCAAGGTTTACTTCTCAGTTGGGTAGAATATAGGAGACAGAGGTAATTTAGATGGCGTGGCCTTATAGGAAAGGATACCCCCAACCCACCCGAAGATTTTGGGAGGCAAAAATGAGCAAGACTATAAGTAGTCTTACTTGACTCCAAAGAGGTGTGTGTAAGTTGTTAACGGCTTGAGAATTATCTAGCTGATAAAGGAGACAGACTTGGAAATGAGGAAAAAATCAAATAAATTAGAACTCTCTTTAAAGCCCAGTTCCATGTGTGAAAGCTCAGAATCAAGGGTTTTAAGTTCGTCTCCGATCTCAACCACTTACCGATTGCATGCACTTGGGGAAGGTTCCACCTTCATATGTGCAGTCCCTCAGAGTCTGCAGGGGTTGTTGCTTCTATGATCCCCTCAGATATCAAAGTCTGTAGGTATCTGAGTCCCTTATGTAAAATGACACAGCATCTGCACATGACTTACTTGTAGGGTTCAGATGTGATGTGTCCCTTGTAGACTCGTGGTTTTGAATGCTTGGTACCCAGCCAATGGCGGTGTTTTGGGAGGTGGTGGAATCCAGTTATCTAGAAAGAGGAGCTTGACTGGCATATATTGGTGGCGAGCCATATATATGCCCTGCAACCTGACAGCCTGCCTGAACACTGTCCCCCTTCTCCCCTTCCTCCCCCCTCCTCTTCCTCCCCTTCCTCCTCCCCCGCTTCTCCTTCCTCCTCTTCCTCTCCCTTCCTCTTCTTTCCTCATCTTCCTCTGTTCCTTTCCTCCTCTTTCTTCCCCACCTCCATATTCCTCCCTCTCCATCCATCCATCCACCCATCTATCTGTCTCCTATTTCCGATCCTCTGAGGTGGAACAAGCTCACTGACTGAGCCATCCCCGCCCTGATGCCCTGTATCCCCTCACCGCGAGCCCAGAGAAATCCTTCTTCCTGTGAGCTGCTTAGATCAGGCATTCTGTCACCGTGTAGAGGAAGTAGCTATTGCCCAGAGGGACACCCTCTCACGTACTTTGAAGCTGAATCAACTCTACGTTATAACAGCAGTGCAGGGTAACGTTATGATGCTGCCGATACATTACAATAACAAGAGCTACATGTTCAACTCAGTCACGTGTTGGTTTTTTTTTCCCCCCCCAAATAATTTTAATGTGAGGTCAGTTAACTTGTAAAGCTCTATTATATTTTGTTTCCTGTCCTATGACATGGAAAGGATGGTGACTGCCCTACAGGGTGATGGGGGAGGAGCTAAGTCTATTGCAAGATATTAGCAAACTCAAAGCAGGGTGCAGCAGGGAGCAAGCCTCTGTCCTATTATTTCAAGTCACATGGAAAACGGAGGTTCACCCAGAGCCCTTTAACCACAGACTCAGGTTTGCAGGTCTCTCCCTAGAAAAAAAGGCCCAGAGCTTCGAGTGCCTACAGGATCAGGTTGGGCTAAACCCAGGTCCTACCACGTAACACTGTGGCTTCCACGGAATATCAGATAACACATATGCCTTCCCTATTTAGTTTGCCAAGGAGGAAGACCTCAATCAGAAGAGCTGTGTTATTTTCAAACAACACTCTCCCGCGCTGTTACATGGTGCATTGTTTCCAAATTGCTGGCGTGGCCTCTCCAAGCTTCACACTGGATTTCTTAAAAAGCATTCAGAACCAGGCAGTGAAGGGCTGTGGGTCATAGTCTGTCTTTTCCTTGGGTGTCTAACCCGCTGCACACATCTCCTACTGTCGCTCAGAATGAGTTCCAGAGGCTCTGTGTCCTCCTTAGGGCATCCTTCCAAAGACCAAGGGGAAAGGGGGGGAAGAGAGAAGGAGGGGAGGATGAAGCCAGGGAGGAAAGCGAACCAGCAAAAGCAGGTGGAAGCGGGTTCTGCAGAAGTGAGGGAGGCAGCCTGGCTGGGCTGACTGTCCCAGCATCCCTGATCTGTTCAGAGAGATGCAGGCAGGTGCAGGATGCAGCCTTGAAGTCCTGGTGGCCACAGAGACACCAGCGTGCGATGCCCCTGTCCTCTGCCTTTTGCACACCTGAGGGTCAGGCCTTGCATCTAATTGGACAGCTGGGTTGGCGAATGTGGCCTGTCCTGCCAGCCGCCTTGTCGGCCACAGTGACAGCTGTATCACTTCCCTGATGTGAGTGGGTGCCGAGGAGCGCTGACACACGATCAACTTCCCTCTAATGTCCTTCAACCAACCTGACAGTTGTCCGGCAGACGCTAGGCAGCTCAGCTGCCAACCCACACCGAGGCATTGTGGGACAGCCTCCTAAAGAAAACAGTCAGGAGAGACTTCAAATGAGGCTGTTCTTTTCTCCCAGCGAAGCGGCTCAGAAGGAAGTGAATCCCGGCGTGATGGCAAATGTGGAAACTGGGGAACTGCCGATGACCGCAGACAATAGCATCTGGCACCAGGACGCTCCATCTCTCTCTGAGATTAAAGGGTATTTTGGTCCATGTGGGATGCGACTCTTCTCACACATCATTCTGTCGCAACTTTAAGCGGAAGAAGATCTTTCTAACGCTATGCAAATTTCAGAACTCTCAAACTGCAAGCAGAAATGTTCATTTATCCCAAAGGCAGATGAAGCCCGATGGCTTTATCTTGCTTACAAGGTACCATGGCTTCCATTGTCCTGAAAAGTCTCTTACCAGCCTCTCTTCTCTCATAGATACACTCTTCTGGCAAAAAGGACGATGCTGGGGCCAGGCATGGCAGTATATGCCTGTAATTCCACTCAGCAGGGTGAGAGAGGAGGACCGAGGGTTCAAAGCCAGCGTGGAACTACATAGTGTGCTCCTGGCCAGCCTGGGCTACTAAAAAGACCCTCACCCAACAAAACAGAAAAGACCAAGCTCCTTTGGGATCCAGGAGGTTTGAATTCCAATTAAGGCTCTCATTATCCAAAAGAGCAGAGTCGGGCATTTAGTACTGCCACCTGTGCTTCTGAAGAAGCTGTCCCGCCTTAAGAAGCCCAGAGCACTGGGGTTTCCCACCTGCCTGTGGAGTGTTTCTGTGAACCACTCAGAGGACAGCAACCGAGCTAGAACCTGAACACCACAGTAGCCTTGTGTCGACTCTCCGCTCATCAGCAAAGGTGTGCTCCCCAGTGCTCTCTGGCCCTTGTCTTGGCTACTTAAAAATCACTTCATGGTTAAAACAAACAGAAACCCTCAAATAAATGCCAGCACCCCTAAAGAGAGCTTCCACGCAGCCGCACAGCTAAGTTTCACAGCTAAGATTCCCAAGCAAGCCCGTGATTGGGCCAGCTCAATTGCATGTCCCTTGCTAAAGCAATGAATTCTAGCCAGGGTATGCACCATGGGGTTGAACACAGCTGCTTCCAGGGAGCCCGTGACTGGGAAGAATGGCTTCCAGGGTTTCCAGAAGACCTAACCACTAAGCAGACTGCTCCTGAACAACCCCTACCCACCACAGGAGTTGGATTCTTAGCTAGTAGCAAGGATCACACCCATAGAAGTCGCCCCTATGAAGTTGGTGACCACATCAAAATGGCAAGCTTCCCATCAAAGTCTGATCCACAAGCAAGCTGTTACGTCCTTGAATCACACCTTACCTAAATTAATTCATTTACCCGGGAGGGAAATGGTAGCTCTCCCTTAAGTACCAAGTCTGCGTCATATCCATTTTCCACATGAAAACAAGCATCTTTTGATTCCCTGCTGGGATTTCCCCACTACTCAGAGGTCCACCTGCCACGGACATACTTGGGCCTATAGCATGCTTAATTAATTACCTGGTTCTATCTGTCTGGCACAACAGAGATGAAAACATTCTACAAGCCCATCTTCAGCGTTTCTGCGCGTGGGACAGTCACCCACACAACATGCCCAACTTGCTGCAGCTCGCACTGTCCGCAATCCTGGAAGCAGACCGCTGGCTATGTGCGAGACCACTCACTGTTACTGTGCTCCCAGCCTGCCCCCTGCCCATGGTCTCCCCAGCCTGCTGCCCTTGCCTGAGTCTGTCTCCACCTCTCCACCTCTCTACCCATCTACCTCCTTCAGCCTCCCCTACACAGCCTGTCCTCTCAAAGTCCCTAGACACTAGCCTCCAGCTCTGACGATGTCTCCTGTCAATCAGCTTCAAGGCTGGGACTTCTCTTCACTCTCCCGACCCACAGACGTTTCCTAGTGACAGCTTTGTGATTTCTCGGCGCTTTGCCACTGCGGTGTTCTGAGAGCACGGTTCCAAAGGGGCCTCTGTGTGGGTGGTAGGAAACCAGGATCTAGTCCAGTCACCTGTCACTCAGCTGGACTCCATTATCCCCACTTCCATAATAGCCCCTGGCTGAATTGGGGGGTTATAGCTCCTGCTACCCTCCCCTCCCCTGCCCTCCCTTGCCCTCCCTTCTTCTCCCTGCTCCTCCCCTCTTCTCTCCTCCCCTCCCCTCTCCTCCCCGCTCCTCTCCTCTCCTCTCCACAGCACACTGGCAGGAGACTCTGCACTTACAGGCTGGAATGCAGACAATACATGAAGCACACCTCACAATCAACTGTATATTGCCTTAATATATTTCCTGTTGATACCAGAAAATATACGGGAGTTGGCTAATTTTTTCTTTATTTATTTGGGGTAATCTGACTATGTAAGCCAGGCTAGCCTAGAACACGGTACGTAGTAACCTGCAAACATCTGATCCTCCACACTCACCCTCCTGAGCATTGTTATTACAAGGGTACCACTACCCTTGGGACTCAGGGAAAATTTATATGTGTGTGTGTGTGTTTAAGTTGTGTACATATGAATGCAGATATACAAAAAAAAAGGCTGAAGAGAACATCGGATCCCTTGTAGCAGGAGTTACAAGTGGCTGTGAGCTGCCCCACCCAATGTGGGGATGGGATCCAAACTTGGGTCCCCTATAAGAACGGTAGGTGCTCTTAACCACTTGAGCCATCTCTCCAGTCTGGAAATTTATTTATTTTTTTAAGAAATGTATTTCTATAGTTCCAAAGGGCAGAAATTCCAAGGGGGCACCTGTGTGGCATCTAAATGGGCCCTTCTTGCTACATCAGAGAGAGCTAATTTATGGCGACTTCCTCCTGCAGTAAGTCACCAACCAATCAATGAGAGGACTGATCCAGTTATAAGCATGCCTTTTTGATCCAGTCCTTACAAAGGTCATATCTCTCAAGGTCACTGCTTTCGAAAAACTTCCCAAGCTTCCACACCAGCAAACACAGTGACACAATTCCCAAGATTCACAGCCTTCTCCTGTTGCCTCACTGCTCCCCTCCCCGGATGCCGCCATCCCAGGTGGGAACACTCTCGGGTGCCCTCTTCTCGCCATGAACCTAAGAACGAGTTAGCTCTGTCACGGATAAACAAAGACAGCAAGAGAGGAGAAGTCCGAATACATTATGTATTCTAATAGTTTCACACTATTAAAGGTGGCACACACCTTTAATTCAATCCCAGCACTCAGGAGGCAGAGGCAGGCAGATCTCTGAGGTTGAGCCAGTCTGGTCTACAAAGTGAATTTCAGGACAGCCAGGGCTACAAAGAGACACCCTCTCTTAAAAAAAAAAAAAAAAAAAGGAAATTGGAATTGACCAGCTACAGCTGTTAGCTACTGGCTGGCCCCAGAGTCCACACAGAACGTCCCTCTGTCCGTCTTCATACTGTTCTTCCTTCTGTCTGGAATGTTCTTTATCCCAAAACTCAATTGTTAGGTTAGATCTCAGAGCACATACCATACCATCAAATACCACCTGGCTTGATTGGTCTCCACATCTCTCCTCATCACACTGCTTCCGGCCTGGTGACTTCATTTCCTCTTTAGCATAACTAAATTCCTCTAGAGCTAGGGTGTGGCCTTTGGCATCTATGTCTGTTGCCACTCAGCACCAGAGCGGAGATGAAGATGTCCCGTAAATATCGCTGTGTGCTGAATACTAGTTCATCCAAGAATCACGTGCCTGCTTTCACCTGGAGACAAATAAAATTGACTCTCAAAACCTGTCAAAACCAGGTGGGATTGCTACTTTGATTTTGAGCAGAGAGGCACCCAGAGCAGGTGTAGGAAAGTCTGAATTCGCCAGAACAGAGGATGAACCAGCCTTGTGTGGGCTCTCCTGAGGGGAAGCAGGAAAGCCTGGTCCTGGGCAAGTGGACAGGAATGAAGGTAAAGGGTGAAGGTCCTGGGAGACCAGAGAACAGATCAGGGCGCTCAGCAGACTTTCTGTCCAAGAATAAAAGGTTTCCCTGGGGGTGCTGCTGGAGGCAGGGACACTGAAGAGCTCAGCTGTAGACAGAGGCATGTGCTCTGCTGGTGTTTTTCATTAGTACGTATTAATTATCCCGAGTGACTGGCTTCACCTTGCCAGGGCCATGCACACCTGTAACACATTTTGAGCATGCTTAGACTACCTTTCTCAGATTCTCCCACTGTTTACCTGAGCTAGTTCCAACCCTCACGGCTGGAATGCATACTAGCCCTGAGATCCATTTCCCCACCTCTCCCCTGTGGGTGCAAAAGTACCAGTTTTTACACCCAGTATCATCTGTTAATTTTTTTTGGGTGTGTGTATGTGTGTGTGTGTGTGTGTGTGTGTGTGTGTGTGTTTTACCTTCATGCATACCTGTATGATTCTGGTGCCCAGGGAGGCCAGAAGGGTGCAACAGGTCCCTTGGGACTGGAATTAAAGACAGGTGCCAGCCACCATGTGGGTGCCGGGAATCAAACCCAGGTCCTCTGCAAGAGCAGCCGCTGTGCTTACCCACTGAGCCGCCTCTCCCACCCCAGCACCCTGTGTCTTGCATTCATGGAGAATGGGTTTTTTGCTGAGTCAGCAGAACCAGTCCACAGGAGCTCACCCTGCAGTCTTTCTGGGTTTTCTAGGAGGGACAAAGCAACCTAGAGACCCATTTCTGGGATTGAGAGCTGCAAAATATAGACTTAGCTGGATTGCAATCACCCCTCCATCTCTTCAAGGAGAGATGACAAAAGCAAGCCTCCTGAAGATGGAATAGCTTTAGAACAAAGATCCTCAGTGCTTTCGCCCCACTTCGGGAACAGGAGATCTCTAATTGAACAGTTTCCTAAATCCCACCCACCCCCACCCCCTTTCGCTGAAGGCCAGGAAGCCCCAGCCCCCTTTGTGTGGGCTTTGGCCACAGTTTAGTTTTCAGTGAATTCCCTGTGGCTGTTCTGACAGATGACTGATGACTGGGTTATGTAAAACATGAAATCCCTTCCCTCACAGATCTGGAGGTCAGAGATCAGGGGTCAGGGCTGTGCTCCCTCTGAGGCTTCAAGGAGCATCCTCTCTTCCTTCTTTCTCCTCCTCCTCCTCCTCTTCTTCCTCCTCCTCCTCTTCTTCCTCCTCCTTCTCTTCCTCCTCCTCCTCCTCCTCTTCTTCCTCTTCCTCCTCTTCTTCCTCCTCCTCCTCTTCTTCTTCCTCCTCCTCCTCCTCTTCTTCTTCCTCCTCCTCTTCTTCCTCCTCCTCCTCTTCCTCCTCCTCCTCCTCTTCTTCCTCTTCCTCCTCCTCTTCCTCCTCCTCCTCTTCCTCCTCTACCTTTTCTCCTCCTCTTCCTCCTCCTCCTCCTCTTCCTCCTCTACCTTTTCTCCTCCTCCTCCTTTTTCATCTTCCTCTTCTTTCCGATTATACTCATTGCACAAAATAATTGGTTTCATGATGACATATGCATTGAGTTTTATCCTGTACAATGACCATCTTCATGACCAAACAACTGTCCTTTTCCTGTGCCCAGAAAGTCCCCGCTCTACTTTTCTGTCACGTGTGTGTGTGTGTGTGTGTGTGTGTGTGTGTGCGTGCCCATGCGTGCGCGTGCCTAATCTCGGCTCCACATATGACAGAACCATGCACTCTTTCCCTGTGTGTGCTTACATGTTCTTATGTAAGGAGCTGTATATGTGCAAGGGTGCACATGCGTGTAAGCGTGTGAGATGTGTAGGTCAGAGGTCAACCTTAAGTGTGCTTCAAGATCACTCCCTTGTCTTTTGAGACAGGGTTTCTGACTGGGACCTGGGGCTCAGCATTTGTGCTAGGCCTGCTGGTCAATGAGTCCTGATGGCCCGCCTGCCTCCACCTTCCCAGCGCTGCGATGAGTGTGCCAACCTGCTTCACTATGTGGGTGCTGGGGAGGGAGCCCGGGTTCTCATGCCTGTGCAGTAAGGACTTTCCTGACTGTACCTTCTCCCCAGCCACTGTACTGTTAGGGAAGTTCTCGCTGGATTTTTGGAGCCACCTGGATATTCCTGGATATCATCTTGAGATCCGTAATCACATCTCCAAAGACCCTCTTAGCAGACAAGGTCACAACTACAGCTTCTGGGAAATGGACTTCTCTTTCTTTGGAGGCCACCATTCAACAAAGTGCTCCCGATTCTTCACACATAAGTTCTTTCAAAAATTTTTCTCCAAAAGCTTCTGCCAATCAGGAACCAAATTCCAGGAGATGAGTCTGCCTCCCTGTAGGTCATCAGGGCTGCCTCGTTCCTTTGCAATCACTTTAGTTCAGACATGAGTCTCTCCATTCTCCTCACCGGGCAGAGAACATCATAAGGGCTGGTAGGGTCTCATACAAGTTGCTTTGTCTACTTTGTCAGGAAAGAATGTATTAGATTTGAAAGAATACACTTCCAGTTTTGATTTGAGATTCGACAGACTCGCTCGGTTCCCGTCCCTTCTAACCTTTGGTGTAGATCGAGCCAGACACAGTCTGGCATTGAGGCAGCCTGATGCCCTCTCGTTTGATAGCCTTGTCCTAGATGTGAAACATTATGTTCAACCAGCTCCCAGTGGCCCGTGGGGACTCCCTCCAGAGCCACCACTCATCGGCTGAGTCTTCCAAAGGATTCCTTTGTCTCTCAGAGATTCTGTCTTCCTCACTCTAAAATGAAGACATAAAAATTAGCAGTGGGGTTGGCAAGTTAAAGTCTGTAGGCTAAACCTGTCTACCCATTATGTGTTTTTATAAATAAAGCTTTATGAGAACACAGTCACACCATCCAGGGTGTGGCCACTTTCATGCTATAAAAGCAGAGGGGTTTGGACCCAGACAGAAGGAATCACAAAAATGGTCCTTTATAGGAAACGTTAGCTACCCGTCCCTGGGTCAGCCTTGGGCTTTCCTGGGTCCTTTCCAGGTGGGTTGTTCTGTAATTATTTCTGCAAATCATATGTAGGGGGCTGTGGTAGGGGTGGGGTTAAAATAATGTGTTGTCAGAGTTGGGCCTGTAATCCCAGCAGGGACAAAAGCTGAACCGAGGGACGAGGAATGGGGTCAAATGTTCTAGGCCTGCCTGAAAGAATGAGATCAAAACCAGACTAGGCAACTTGCTAAAACCCTGACTCAAGTTCCAAGCCAGTGAGTGACTCTGTCTCAACAGAAGGATGAGGAACAACGTGCTATCTGCTTCTCTGGCTTCTATATGTAAATGCCCACGTATGCATGCACAGCCACGCACAGGAACACACACACACGTTAACATCAAACCCTGAATAGCTCCGTCAGTGTTATAGCTGTGCCCAGCTCATCATGTGATACCTCCGGGACCCCTGTGCCCCTGGGCACCATGACTTCTATAAAAGCATCCCATGGGGAGACAGTCCTGCCTGCTCTCCTTCACATCTTGTCCCCCTCCAGTGGACAAAGATAGTGTGACATCAGGGGACTTGCGTGTCATGAAGGCTTGAGACCTGGGGCAGTCCTCTGAGTCCTCAGCCACCTGAGGACAACGTCAACGTCCTGGGCAGACTGTTGCCTGGGGGGTTCTAACCCGCCTGGAAATGAGAGTGGAGCCCCTGTCTGCCTGCCAGCTTCAATCTCCTTCATTCCCCTCTCTTATTTGTTAAACAAATCCCGATCTGCCTTTTTAGGCTGCTCTTGAATTTTATGGCAACATGTAATAAACATCTGACTGCTTTTATTTCTATTTAACTTTTATCTTGAACGCCTCTGCTGTTTCAAACCAAATATTTATAGCGTTGCACAGCCGCCCGCAATTCCATTCCTCACCGGCGCTGTCATTTCTCCTGCTTGACTCCACCAGCCCGCCAGAGAGTCCAGGAATGTGGGAGGCAAGTGGTCTCTTCTGCCCCCTGGGGCTCCCAGCATCAGGGTCGGAGTCACTGATCTCTCAGGCAGCAGAGAGCTTTGCAGGCAGCCCTGGTCCTTGGGTCCAATCAGGCCATCTCCAGGGGCCTCTGCGGCTTCTTATGGTTTATACCTTCATGGCTCAGCCCTAAGCTTGGCCCTGCTGTTGGAGAGAGTCTTATAATCCCAGGTGATGCCCTGTCCTGTTTGTTATGTCATTGACTTGGGCGTTCCAAGTCCTCTGTTCTTTCTGAGACCTCATCCCCCACCGTACCTCAGGGCCCGGGAGTCCAGCTTTCTGGTCTACCTGGGCTCACTTCCAGTCTTCATACCCACCAGAAAGTGGTGCCTGCATCACTGAAGATCCAGTGCTTGCCAGGACGGCCTGCTCTCTAATAGCCTGTGTCACGCTGCCTTTCTACACTGTTGACAAATGCCTCTGGTAACCAACTTACGGAAAGACGAAAGATCGTTTTGGCCATCATTTTGTGGACTTAAGCTCCTGTCTCTCTCAAAACGTTGGCAGATGCCGTCGTGGAGACACCTGTAAGGACACATTGTGAAGGCTCATGTCATCCCTGAGAAGTAAGAGAAGGGGAAAGAGTCCCATGTCCCGATCAAGAATACAACCCGGTGACCTAATGACCTTCCGCAACGCCACCTCATTCCCCAGTACAGCCAAACTGAGAAATAAGCTTTGGCATGCTGACCTTTGGAGGACACACTTGGTTCAAACTCTTGCAGGGTTCAGAAGGTTCATTACAGACGATCCTACCAACTCCAGAGTCCTGAATCAGTACGGACGCGCTTGGGTCTTAGTTTGATGCCCTCACTTCTGTGTGAACCTCAGCGTCTGAATCCGTGAAATGAGAACTTTCCCACACAATTCCCAGGTGCCTTGAAGGCTCTGGGACAGGATGGAAGAGGAGATGAATTGTCCATGTATCTCATGAAGGAGACAAAGATCTCTAGGCCCCGAGGTCCAGGCCTGAATCTACCAGAGAGATCATCAAGATATTTCTCACCGTCTTTAGTTCCGGGACCCCAGGGCTGGAGATGTCCTCTTTGGTCTTTTGCCATGTCTTTTTCTCCTCTCATCTTAACCTGCACAAATTTCACCAGCCTGTACACAGGCTTCGCATGGTTATCCCCCAGCCTGATCTTAATTCTCCAAGAGACTCCTTACTCTAGACTGACTTGAGCTCGCAAGTGGACCACCAGGAGCCTGAAAAGTCTTTGGACTTTGAATGCTTGGTCCCCAGTTGGCAGTTATTTAGGAAGGATTAGGAAATGTGGCCTTGTTGGAGGAGATGTGTCACTCAGAGAGGGCTTAAGGTTTCGAAAGCTTTTTGCCATCCCTAATGTACCCTCTGCTTGCTGTGGGCGGATTGATGTGTAAGCCCTCCCTGAGTGACATGGCTGCCCAAGGCCATGCCTGCCTACCCGCTGCCATGATCACTGGCGTGATGGTGATGAACTTCTGTCCCTCTGGAACTGTAATCCCCAAATAAAGCCTTTCTTCTGTAAGTAACTTTGGTCATCGTGTTTTATTATAGCAACAGAAAAGTAACTAAAACATTTTTCAGCGCGGTTACACTGGCACATTTTAGCACTTTGGCTATACATGGGGAGTCTCACGTGGTCCTTTGCTGAGGATCTTCCACTCGCTTGTGCCACCCTTCTGATACTGTAAACCCGGTCTGAGTCAAGGTAAGCAAAGCAACTGCACTTCTAATACAGACCGAGCAACCCTAAGCTGGAAGTCAGGAATGCCCTCCAGCCTGAAGCTTTGAACGCCACCATAATGCCACGGGTGGAAAATTCTACCCCACGAAACTTTGTTTCTTGCACGAAATTATTAAAAGTATTGTATGAACTTAACTCCAGTCACTGCGTGGAAAGTGTAGAAATCGCTCTGACAAAACACCATGGCGAAAGAGTTAATTTGGCAGACACATCCCTCTCTCAACGCGTCACCGAGGGAAGTCAAGGCAGGGACTTGCAGGCAGGAACCGAGGCAGAGGACATGGGGAAATGCTGCTCACTGGCTTGCTTTCCCGGCTCATGTTTGCTCTCTTTCTTATACTTCCCAGGACCTCTTGCCCGGGTTGGAAACACCCCACGGGCTTGTGCCCTTCCATGTCGATTATCGATCAAGAAACTGCCCCCCCCATTCGCCTGTAAGGCAATTTGATGGGGGGGGCATTTTCTCAGTTGAGGTTCCCTCTTCCAAAATAACATTGGTTTGTGTCATGCTGACAAAAAAAAAAAAAAAATCCTAACCAAAAGAACATCGTTTTATGTATATGCAAATATTCCCAAATCCCAAGCTGCTCTGAACTATGCAGCATTTCTAGTCCCAAGCATTTCAGAGTCAGACGAGAGATAGCCAAGCTCTCTCTTGTCTTGAGGTTTGGGTGACCTCCTCTAAGTTTCTCCACCTCCCACTTTTATATCCATGGAGGTATTCCTCTCCAGCACCCCTAGATCAGTGCCTCTCAGCCTATGGGTCATGACCCCTTTGTGGATAGAAGGACCCTTTCACATGGGCTGACTAAGACCATCTGCGTATCAGATATTTACATTGTGATTCATAACAGTAGCAAAATTACAGTTATGAAGTGGCAACAAAAATACATTTTATAGTTGGTGGGATCACCACCACATGAGGAACTGCATGAAAGAAAGGGTTGCGGCATGGGAAAGGTTGAGAACCACTGATCTAGGTAGTCACTGTTATGTGCTAAATATAAGCGTCAGCTCAGCATTTATATGTGAAATCTGAGTGCCAGTCATCATGGCTGTAGGGGGTGGAGCCTTTGGGAGGTGATGAGGACATAGGGTAGTGTCCTCACCGGTGGCATTAGTGACTTACAGAAGGGATCCCAGAGAGCTGTCTGTTCTGAAGCCCTGTGAGGAAGTTAGCATTCTGGAGCCCTAAACACAGCCCTTACCAAAATGGGACCACACACCCTGACCTTGGTCCTCGAACCTCCAGAATTGTGAGAAACGAGTCTATGTTGCTTTGTGAAAGCTCTCTGAACATCCCAAGACAGCCAACTTCCGTCTGCACCAGGGGATCCCGAACATCAGAAGCGAGTCCCTGTCTGGAGAGCCTTTCTGGTCTCTTCAGTATGCCCAACTACAGTTTTTGGAACCCAGTACCATTCAGGATGAGGGGAAAATAGGATGTACCGCCACACCTAACTGAAAGCCCAAGGCGCCTTTAGTTTCAAAAACAGCTTATCTGGAAGCTTGGGTGATGCTATCTGGAAACGATGTCTCACTGGTAAAAATAAAAAAATAAAAACAAAACAAACAAACAAAAAACCCCGGCAGTGTGTATAGAAAAAGGAACACTCAGGTGCGGCTGGTGGGAGATAAATCGGCACAACCGTTTGAGAAAGTAGTTGGGGGTTATATGCTGACATTGACCAAATATATGTCCTACCTGAAGCAATTCATTCTGGGGTCTGAGCCCAAGAGAAATAAATACTTGCATTCCCCAAAAGACAAGAGTTGTGGATGATACGAAAGTGAGCAGCACATTGGGGGTGTTCTCATCAGGAGACATGAGGAAACTTCTAGAATGCTGGAGCAAGCTATCTATCATCTATCTATCTATCTATCTATCTATCTATCTATCTGTCTGTCTGTCTGTCTGTCCGTCCGTCCGTCCGTCCGTCCGTCCGTCCGTCCGTCCGTCCACCATCCGTCCATCCATCCATCCATCTATCTATCTATCTATCTATCTATCTATCTATCTATCTATCCATCCATCTATCCATCTATCTATCTATCTATCTATCTATCTATCTATCTATCTATCTATCTATCTATCTATCTATCCATCCATCCATCCATCCATCCATCCATCCATCTATCTATCTATCTATCCATCCATCCATCCATCCATCCATCCATCTATCCATCTATCTATCTATCTATCTATCTATCTATCTATCTATCTATCCATCCATCCATCCATCCATCCATCCATCCATCCATCCATCTATCTATCTATCTATCTATCTATCTTCTCTCTATGTGAGTGTTGGATCAAAGTTATGCAATAATACAGAACTGCACCATTAAGATTTTTGCCCTTTCCTGTGTGTAAATTACACTGTGAGATATATATATATATATTCTATATAGAATATATATAGAATATATATATATATTCTAAGAACAATTATGAAGTGGGAAGTGCTCTATTCTCTTCCTGAATGGAGAGTTACCATAGGATGGCGTGGTCCCCAATGGGCCAAGGCTAATGTACACCATAGCAACAGTTTCAGAGAAGACCCTCTGGTGGCCCCAGGAATTTACTATGTCCCTTGGTCCAATTTGGCTCATTTTTTGCCAGGCATGGGCCATAAGGGAGTCATAAGTTTGTTCTCTGTCTTAAGTGCTCTTCAGCTTGGGTACAGCCATGGATCACAGCCATTTTTAGAATCCAGACTCCATGGCATCAGGATCCCAATCAAAGCATTTGCAGTGCTGAAGTCCCATTGCCCTTTGACCAGGCCAGCATCCACTCCACATTTTGAAAACAAATACTTCATTTTTAACTTGGGTTCTAACTCCTCTGCCCTTATTCTGGGCTCAGAAGCAATTTAATTTCTTTCCCTCTCTGTAGAGTAGCAATAGAAACTAATACAGAATCTTGCCTTCCAAACCACAGTGGTTGGCTTAGGAGTGTGCCTCTCAGCTGGCCAGGCCAATGACATCAGGGTGATGCCGTTGAGAACAAGCAGCCTTCGTCTCAGTCCCCTGTGGTCTGCTGTGACAGAATGCCCGAGACTGGGCAATTTATGAAGAAGAGACATGTATTTCTCTTGCTTTTGGAACCTGGGAGGTGTAAGATCAAGTGGTATTACGGCTAGTCTTCATCGTCAACCCGAGTGGATTTAGAATCTCCTAGGAGATCGGTGAGGCACACTCTGGCTGTACCTGTAAGGCTGTTTCCAGTGAGAGCTTACCTGAATGTGGGCCACACCACTCCGTGGGCCAGGATCGAGCTATGGAATTGAAAGAGAAGAGGAAAGCTGGTAAACCTGCAATGCCTCCCCTCTGTCTGCTTCCTGGCAACACTGCGAGCTGAGCTGCTTTGCTCTGATATGCATTCCCAGCTGCAGTGAACATTCTGGGAGTCTAAAATAAAACAAGCCTTCTCTCCCATCAGCTGTTTACATCAGAGATTCTGTCGAAGTCCCCAACTCAGGGGCCTGATTCTAGGGAAGGCTTTTGTGTCATCTTCCCACATGTAAAGGATGGAATTGCAGGAGACCCACCAGTCTTCCCTCTGTATCAAGGACCTAGTCCCCCATCCTAGATGTGTCCGTGTGGTCTCTCACTGCTTCCACACTGGCCATTCCTGTATTTAGGGTAGGGGATAACCCATTCGCTACACAGACTATCCTTCCACCACAGTCTCCATGGAGACATGACAAGCTCAGAGGAGATGTGAGGCAGGGCAGAAGAGGGCTGGAACTGGGTCTGGATCATTTTGCTTGGGAGTGTTTATATCTGAGAGTTCCCGAAACCACTCAGACACCCAAACTCTCCATTTTCCCCCTGAATTCACTTCCATTAAGTTGTTGTTGCTCACCTATGAAAGGGTTCAAACTGTAACGGGATTTCTCGGTGTAAGAGGACAGAATCTTGAGTTTGCTCCAATAATGAACGAGAATCTATTTCCTCAGAAACCCACAGCAAAGCTTCTAGCCCAAAGTCACAACTGAGAGACTGTCTCTCTGGGACACATGTGTCCAGCCACTACCCAGTGTTTCCCTGATTCTCTTGGATCGCAACTCTGCCGCTACCTCTCTGCCCTCCTAAGCTCCCTGCTAGATCACTGTTAGGCTTTAGGTCATTAGACTCTGCCCTGCCACCTGCTTTGATACAGTTCATGAGCAAAGAATGAGTTTGCCATCTTTAAGTGGATTAGGAGGATTAGTATTTTGTAGCATGTAAAAATTACATCCAATTTCCAATTCAGTGTTCACAAATAGTTTTAATGGAAGACACCCTTGCTGGTTTGAGTATGTTTTGTCTGTGGGTGCTTTCACACTGACATGGCAGAGTTGAGTTAGAGTGTCAGAGACGGTGTGGTCCACAAAGTCTAAAATATTTACCGGTCCAGTGGGATGTGACGCTGCATGCCTGTAGGCTCAGCACTTGGGAGGTGAAAGCAGACTTATAGGAGATCAAAGCTGTTCTTGGGTGTATAGCAAGTTCAAGGCTAGCCTGAGCTGTGTAAAATCCCTTCTCAGATAAAACAAGAAAGGAAGGGAGAGATTAAGGGAGAGAGAAAAGGAGGGAGGAAGGAAGTGATGGAGGGAAAGGGGAAGGAAAGAAGGAAGAAAGGAAGGAAGGAAGAAAGGAAGGAAGGAAGGAAGGAAAGAAGGAAGGAAGGAAGGAAGGAAGGAAGGAAGGAAGGAAGGAAGGAAGGAAGGGTGAAAAGATGGCTTAGCAGTTAAGAGCACATACTGCTTTTCCTAAGGACCTCAGTTTTCATCCTAACAGCCTCATAAGGAGTCTCACAGCTGCCTGTACCTCCAGATCCGGGGACATCCAGTGCCCTCTTCTGGCCACCAAAGCACCTGCACTCACGTGCACATACACATAATTTTAAAAGTAAAGTCTTTAAAAAAAAGACAGGAGGTAGCTTAGTTTACTATTTGGTCCTTCAGAGAAATTGCCAACCCTTGCTGAGACTCCACAGAAATTTGACCTTTGCATTTTAGTATCTAGTTCTTTAGTATCTAGTTCACTCATCTACAGTGAAGAGCCTTTCTTTTCAAATAATTCGGTTTCCCATATTTTAGATAGCAAACCCCTCCAGATGTAGTCGTATTTTTCCATGTATTTTCAGGACCCAAGCATTCATTGTCCCTGCAAGGAGGGTTTGCTAAGTATAAACAAAAACTAAATGTAAAATTGGGTCAGGCCAGTGACCATTGTCAACCAAGAGCAAAGAATAATCCCTGAAAATGTGAAGTCCTTGGCTTTTTTTCCCCTCAGGGAGATCCATCCAGGTCTCAGAACAGCACTGTCTGGGGATCAGGACCTGGGAGCTGTGTTCATGCTGAGCAGACTCAGAACCTGGCTCAAAGGTGGAGGCTTGGATTCCCGCCTCATACTGAGAGCCCTGTGAATTCTTTGCACTTTGGCATTTGAGGCTATGATATGGAGCAACGCAAGGCAACTTCCTGGGAGTTAAGAGGATCTAGCAAATTAACACTCGAGGATTTGAAGGTAATTGTTTTTCATATCATCCCACGGTCCTCTGTAAGAAAATAATTCAAGTGGCTGTTACTGTTCCTTTTTTTTTTTTCTTGTAAAAGAGAAAAGGGATTGAATTGATACAGCGTAACTCTCAAGTAGAATAAAATAACCACTGCTCACCAGGATCTGCCCTGTGATCTGACTGGACTCGTTTTCCAGTCTGAGACATGAGCAAGGTATTATGGGGTGTGTGCTGTGTGTCCCAAAGCTGCCAAACCCTCCAGGATTTACCTAACCCTCAGGAACCAGACGGGACTTCCTTCCCCTCCTCACCAATGACCTCCACGCAGTCAAGGGTTTCACGGTTCCATCCCGATCCACACTTGGAAGACTTGATGGTGACCTCCTTCCTAAGGCCCTACCTTCCTTTTGATCAGAGGGCAGACTGCAGCCAAATTCCCTTCTGTTTCACCCACCAACCCTGCCGGTCTCTTGCGCTTTCTAACCTTTCAATATGGCAGTGGTGCAAGATATTCTTCCGTTCCTCTTCCTGTAATTTCCATGAGCACATGAGCCACCCTCTAGTTTCCATGAGCACATCTGGATTTCCAGCCCAACTCCAGTCTCTTTTTGAATGCCAGATCACTGGCACCAACACCCTCTGCATGTCTCCCGGGGCCTTAGTCCCACCATAAGTAAATCTACCCTTGATAGCTTTGCTGCAACCCTGGTCTTTTCTCTGTCTTCCTCAGTTTAGCAAATGACCCTGTGTGGCTTGGAAGATAAAGAAGAAATCGAGGATAAAGGTGCTAATCACTTTGCCATCACTGTAACAAAACACCAGAGGCTAAGAACCAGAGAAAGCAGAGCTGGCAGGTGTCTAGAGGTTCCGGGCCAACGCCGAGGCAGAAAATTATGATCGGAAAACACACAGCACAGCAAACATTTTCAATACACAGAAGTAAAGGAGAAGGGGGGAGGGGGAGAGCAGGAGGAGGGAGAGAAAGGAGGGGTGATTCAATATTTCCTTTAAGAACACACCCTCAGTGGCTTTCCTTGCTTTCCAAGACCCCACCTCCTGAAGGTTCTCTCTCTACCCAACACCAACTAGGGCCAAGGTACATGGCCTTCAGGATTCTGCAGCTTCTGAGCAGCCTGGCAAGGGCTCACAGGTCCTGCCCATTCCCTGTTCTCTTCACCACTCGCTAGATGGAGATGGGTATTTATGTCATGTCCCCATAGGGACGCAGACACAGAATTGTTTATGATGCTTTTGCTCCTCTCCACAAAGAACTGCATCTGCGGGGAGTAGGTCATGCAACTCATGTCCCAAGAAACCACAGCAGACACAAGAGGCAGGTGCGCGGTAAATACACAATGTTCCTTGATGACCTTTCGACTGGAAAAATGCTACCCGGGTCTGCACCGCGGAGGTGCTCTCTGGACCACATGGGTAGAAACGGAACTCGGAACCGGAGTCACAGATGTTTTGAAGAGCCGTCTCAGGACCAGGGTGATGTACTTGTACAGTGGTCTGAGAACATTGTGTTCTGAAACCGATTGTATGACTACATCGGGTCAAATGATAGATAGCTAAGCAGATACCTGTCTTTGCCCTGTCAACCACTGTGGTCATTTTTATTAACGTTTTACCTTACAGCTGCTTGTTGGGGTGAGAGGGAGCCACATTCGAGTTCTCCAAGCCTGCCTGAGAGGTGAGGAAAGACATCTGTGTGCTTCTGTGAGGCAGGAATCCCACCAGGTGGCAAGTCCCCCCGCCGTGGTCACGGAACCCTGTGCGGTGCCAGTGTGCATGGGGCACAGAGTCCACGGCCATGCAGACTGGAAAAGGGAGAGTTGAAGCATTCTTCCTCACAGATGGAGACATTATTCACACAGAAAATCTGGTGAAGGATAGAGTAAGATGGCTCAGTGGTTAAGAACACCTGACACTCCTCCAGAGGGCTTACATTTGATTTCTAAGTATCCAGGTTGCAAAGTACAAGAGGAATAACCAAGCCTGGTAGAGGATGCCTGTCACCTCAGCCACTTGGGAGGCTGGATCCAGGAGGATCACAAGTTCAAGGCTAGCCTGGGCTATAAAGTAATCTCAAGTCCAGCCCAGGCAACTTAGTGAAACCCTGTCTTGGAATAATTCTGGAAACGAAGACGGTATCTGTGAATCAAGCACTGGTTTTAGAAAGTGTGTTAGAAAGCTACAGTGGTCAAAACAGTATGACATTGTCATAAAGGCAGACCCAGGGGGACAAGCCAGAATTAAATGTCCAGAAACAAAGCAAAGCTTACATCGACAGGTCTTGGCTGCTTGGAAGGACAAGCAATGCACTGAAAGAAAAATAATCTTTCCAACAAATTGAACTGAAAAGTTTGGAGGACAGCCCCGTAGTGCCCTTCAAGACCCAGAACACCTATAGGACCTGTCTGAGGCCAGGATGTGGTTGAGTGCACCAGCCAAGTACTCCGGATGATGTGTTTATGAGAAGCCTTAGATAAAAGCCGGGTGCTCTTACCATGCGGTTCAGACTAGCTTCATGCTCACCTCCTCCTGCCTCAGCTTCCCCGGTGCTAGAAGGACAGGTGTGGAAACCATGCCTGGCCCCTCTGAGGCATTCCCACAGGAGTCTAATGGTCTTTTCTGTCAACCATATCTCAGCTCAGTCCGACTGGGATGGTCTTGCTTGCCTCTCTGCCTTTTCAGAGAGAACCTCCCAGGAACCCCGGGGCATCTTGGGCTTGGGACCTGACTCATTCCTGGTGTTTTGTTCACAATTGCTTTTCAAAAACGCACATCCTCAATAGCCTTAATTTAATCAAAACATTCTTGACGGAGATCATTAAAGCCTGTGAGAGAGGCGTTTAATTCTAAACTCACCATATCCACGGCATAGCTGTTGAGTAACTGAAAAATCAACTTTATGTCATAATAGTTTGTTGGAATGTTTGTTTACTCTTCATCTGAGACACACTAATTAAAACAAGAGGCTTTCACAAGCAATCCAGCTAGCAAATAGGATGGGTTAATAGATAAGAAATGCCTGGTAATTATAGAGATGCCCAGATCCCCATGCACAGGGACCAGGACTCGGGAAAGGCTGGGAAACCCCTTTAGAACACTGATCTTCTATGGGATTCTGCAGGATCTGTTTCCTTACTTATCTCCGCCCCCCTGTGAGTTTCAGAAACAACCCTTAGACGCATTTGTCTCTGTGGGGTTTCATCCGTCACGAGGTCACGTGGGCCTCTTCAAGGGGCATGATTAAAACCCCTGTGAATCTCTTTCAGCAGGGCAGAGCTGTTTCGGCTTTCCCACAGATGGGCCTCGGAGTATGTGACTGCTCCCGCTGACTCCTCAGGCTGGAAGACAAGCGGACCTGGAAGATCCCCACCCCCCCACCCCCTGTGAAGGCCTGGCCCCCTGTCAGCCCTGGGAAACCTGGCCAGTCCGCCTATTCTCCCACAGATGCATCCCTCATGCTCTGAAAGTCAGAATCAGGTGATCTTTCAGGTTAGTGAAAGCATAGGAATATTTCCAAACACCTGAGGTCCTGGGATGGATTGGCTGAAGAGTCCATTTGCTGACAGTGACCCCTTCCAGAGTGGCCTCCACCCCATCTGGCCAAGTCTACCTCTGTGAGTAATTGCACACACACAAGCAATTTTCTCTCGACTTCCTCACAAGTCCAAGACCAATTACCCAACATCCTGCTCTAACCCTGCCCAGGAATCTTCTTTCTGGCACTTTCCCCTCTCTCCAGAACCCTGAGTGTCCATGCCTGTCTTCACTCTCAGATGTGCATCTCCTGCCCTCTCTTTCCTCTTCCCGGCCTGGGGAAGGGCTGGGATGGGAGGACCAGACATCCCCAGGAGAAGACTTCATCCTGGTGACTTCATTCTAAAGGAAGAAGTCAGAGATATAAAGAAGTGGCCATGTTGGTACTTGGAAAGCCTAGGCCAGGGTCTCCTTATCTGGACTATCTAGCCAGTATTGAGATGATGCCACGGCGCACTTTCATAGCCCCGGTGGCTTCTGGTTTGTCTTTTGAAAGGCAGCAGCTTTCTAGAAGCCGAGCGACTGAGTCAGAAGGTGTCAGGACCATGATGATCTCATGGTTGCTGAGGCAGGAGCTTGAAGCAGAAACCACCATGGAGGAATATTGCTTCCTGGCTTGCTTCCAGGCTCAAGGTTAGCTATCTTCCTTATACAGTCCAGGCCCATGTGCCTAGGGTTAGTGCTGCCCACAGTGGGATGCACTCCCACCCATATCGGTTAGCAATAAAACAGTGCCCTCCCCCCCAACACAAGGTCACACGCCAATCTGATGGATTTTTCAGTTGAGGTTCCCTCTTCCCAGATGTGTCTACTTGGCAACCAAGATTAACTATTGCAGTTGTATTTAACACAGATGGGGATTGTCAACCTGTAAAAGGCTATGATTCAAAATATAAGAAAATCCAACATTAATATGAAGATAGAAAATAAAGAGGCTATCCAAAATGACATTTGCTAAGTACACATGAATCTTGAAACAGATGCAGCTCGTGTATGAAAACTTCGAGATTCTCAAAGTTTCGAGAAGGTCTTGTGATTGTTACTTGTTAGAGCTGAGGTGGACACGGATCCCCAGGGTTCTTTAACGACACAGGTGAATTACTTTTGCTTGCTTTATCTTGTAGGCCTGGCACAAAGGATGTGTGTTTGTTGGCTATTGTGCAGGCAACGAATAAATGAATGCCTACTTTCCCATGAGCTCCTGTAGCTCTCTGTTCCAAAGCCCACCTTAGGGATGGGACTAGAACTTCTCCATGGCCTGCAACAGGATACGTATAGGACTCCAGAAGCCTCTTTGGGAAAGGCTGAGATCTGAGAGTGGTTGGTGTCCCAGAAGTGAGGATAGATGGACCTCATGCTAGAAGCTTTAGGGGTCTACAAACCAAAAGATAATGGGAGGGGGATGGAGGATATATGTAGCCAGCTAAAGATAATGGGAGGGGGGTGGGGGTGGGTAGGAAAATGAGACAGAAGACAGGAGACCCAGCCCCTGACTAAGAATGCCTCCTGCCCTCCCAACACTGTCAGAGGAAGTATCCTGTGACATCAGCCTTTTCCAACCAGGACTCCACGGAGCATCTGGTCTCAGGAGCCAGGCCAAACACCTCCTCGTGCCCACCATCCCTTGCATCCCAGCTTCTGCACTAAGCCTCTCATAGAGATCTTTGTAGATTTCCCGGCCCTTGCCTGAACAAAGTATCCTTTTTCCTGTTTCCCAGATGAGGAAAGCCAGGCTCTGGGAGGTGGAGCTGCACTCCCACAGCTGATCCCTGAGTGATACGGCTGGGTCTGGAAACCGCTTGACTTCACTTTCTTTCTCCCCGTCCCAGGTACCCCCGGGTTCCAGGCCACATATCATGGGGATCCTATAGTCTCCACTGAATAAACCAGGCAGTTCATCCTGAGAAGATCTCAAGACACTGGTCCCATCTGCTTTCTCTTGATCCAGAAGCCATGGCAGCCACCACCTGCCCATGACTCGTGGGACCTGGGCCAAGCCCTTTTGGTAGACACGTAGGACCCCTGAGTACTTACCAGGAGCCAACCACACTGCTAGGTCACACGGAAAGCCTCCTCATTTCTGCTCACTCCAGTATCCACAACCTTCTCCGGTCCTTCACTACTGCCTTCCTCTTCCTCTGCCCCAACCTTATCCTCGCATGGGGTTAAATCCACCCCCTGCCTCTCCCATCTCATACAATCCCTCCGGCTTCTGCCTCTCCAGTCGCTCATCTCAGTGTTGGCAGCACACATAAGTGACTACAACGTAAACAACAAAATTAGACTTAGAATAACTCCACGGGGACTATGAGCACAGAAGGCAGAGGAGACCCAGATTTTATTTTATTAATACAAATTAACTCCAACTTATAAAACATTCTAAATGCCAAAGGAAGTCTATCTTTGGGTTGGATGTGGCTCACAAACCAACGTTCCTCCTGCTTCTGAGAATACGTGGGGAACACGTCCTTTCCACCCTGTGTATGAATCTATGCGGCCCTGCATGGTTACCCGCACTGTCTACACGGCTGACTCGATTTCCCCACAATCTCCTGCCCCTTTTCTGAGGATGGGGAAGTGAACTTGATCTTCCTTTATGTACTGACTACCTGGAATCTCACGGTCTATGTTGTTTTAGGCGATAGAAATTATTTTGACCCTCCATTTGTTTCCTTTGTGTTTTATTATTTTTAGTGATCTCATCTTGTTTCCTGTTATGGAAAAGTCATCACAAATGTCATATAAAATTGACAGGAATATATTAATTACTGCCCTTGTTTGCTTTTGAATGAAATCAACTTGGGAAAGGGGGAGGGGTTTATCTGTCTTGAAGATCACAGTCTATCGTGAAAGGAAGTCAGGGCAGGAACTCAAGGCAGGAACATGAGACCGAAGGCCGGGCTGGAGTAGAGGCCCTGGAGGAGTGCTGCTTACTGGCTTGCTCTGCTACCTTTCTTATACAACGCAGACCCACCTGCCCAGGGATACTGCCACCCATAGTGCGCTGGGCCCTCCTCTATGATGGCGATTCCTCAGGTGAGATTCTCCCTTCCCAGGCGTGTCAAGTTGCCAACCAAGATTAGTCATAACTGGGCTGTAGCGATGGCTCAGCGGCGAAGAGCACTGGCTGCTCTTCCAGAGGACCTAGGTTCGATTCCCTGCACCCACATGGTAGCACACAACTATCTGTAACTCCAGCTTCGGGAGATGTAACATGCTCTTTTGTCCTCTGCAGGTACTAGATACACACACTATTGTTGTGGGAGATTTTAGGTATGGATAATGTTCCAGTAAGCTGTCCTTGAAGCAAGTAAAGGATTCACTGCCTACCAGTAAACAAAGGAGTGGTTATCCTGCTCTCCACAAGAATGGGACAGTCCTTAGCCTTAAGGCAGAGGAAGGTTAGGCTCCATTGATTTGTATATTGGAAGGCTGGGTGGAGACAGAGAGGATTTGGAATAAAAAAGAGCTAGGTCAAGGGCAGAGAAAGGAGACAGAGACAGACAGCAGAGAACAAGGAGGAAGAAGCTAGTGAGCAGGAGGAGAACCAAGAGAAGAGTATGGGGTGAGGAAGCCATTGGAGTGAGCTCTCTGCCTAGCTGCCGGGGCATTAGAATTCCCTGAGATTTGACATGGTTTGTGATTAATAAAGAACATTGGAAAATTACAACTCTGGACTCTCCGTTAAGCGCCATAACTTTATTTTAACACACGATGCAGACATACAAGCAGAAAAAAAAGAATGTCTCTACCCATAAAATAATAAAGAAGATATTTAGAAAGATTAGCCATCATACTGCATACGTGCATGTGATTGATTTTGTATGGAATGATCTCAAAGCATGAGGTCAGGGAATGTTGTTTTTCTGCATTCCTCACCTTGGCCCTTTTCCAGGCCCCATCTAGGAAAGTGTATCTCTCATGGCTTATTGGTTTCCCGAAGCCCAAAGCATCTATGGCTGGAATCACCAAAGAAAGGCTTCTGCAAGAAGATGGAGTTTGCTGAACTGAGCCAGACTTGGTCAGAGACTCCGGCATGGTGACATCCACTTCTTTCCCTGTTTCTCTGGACTCTGATGGGATTCATCACAGCAGGAGAGAGACTCCACTGAGGACGTCGGAGACAGAAGGGAGCAGGAATGCGGGTTCTCAGAGTTCTCCTGTTGGCTTGAGAATGAGACCGTGCTACCCGGCCTTTTGTGCGGATGTGACCAAATGTCTGAGAGAAGAACATGGAGGGAAGATTTATTTTGTTTCCGAAGGTTCAGCCCGCGGTCGTGGGGCCCTCTGCATGGTGGCAGAGCAAAGCTGGCCCGGGGGCAGGCAGAAAAGAGAGAGACCTACATGGAAGACAATACACACCTCTGTCTTTTCATGGCGTCCCTCTGTGGGCTAGTCCTTCCAACATGACCATGCTTCCCATAAATGCATTGCGTTTTGAACCCCGCTGGGATGGATTCATTGATGTGTCAGGACTCTTGTGGTCCAATCATTTTCTAAAATCTTATCAGCTGGCACCCAAGCCTCTGTGGTGGGCACTTCACCCAAACCATAACACTTGTCCCCCAGATACTGCACTTTTCCAAACAGTATTATCTGCCCCGCCCTGGCCCTGACTTCCACACCCCCAACTCCCTCTGCCCCCTAAGCTCTGTATTCTCCAGTGGTACTTAGACCATGCTGGGGAGTCCTGCTGTCCTGCCTCGCTTTCCCCCATGAGGCTCTGAAAGTCAGCAGGCGGTGAGAGACTCCTTCACTTAAAAGACCCGTATGCAAAAGCCCCAAGAAAGGAGCCCTTGCCCAGAGGCCAGTGTGCTTGTGAGTAAGGAGAGAGAGAGATGAGGTCATGTGGATAATGTAGAGCAGTTAGGCCACTGAATCAGATGCCTTTTATTTGGAACGAATGGAGTGGCTGTGAGGTGCTGTTTTTCCGATGGAGAACTCTGGCAGCCGGGTGGACGGTGAGTTAGAGGCGGAGAGAGGAAGAAATCAGAGACAGGGTTTAAGGGAGTATCTCCATGTCCCCACTCAGCGGAGAAGCCCGGGGAAGGTGTCATAATCGGCCAGGCTGTTTAATATGGTGAGGTAGCGTCCATCCTTCACAGCAGTGTGTGGCGGGCGGGTCAGGAGCAAATTGTTTTTGTTGTTGGTGGTGGTTTTTTTCCTTTCATCTCACACACTGGGCTTGCCGTGGCTTATTTGCATGAAACTCATTTGCATGTGATGTATCGCCATGCAGCCTCCCAGAGTGCAGTGGATGCATCAGACCAGCCCTTTCCTGATTGTAACGACACGGCAGCCTCTCCCAGGCTATGAGAAAGCAGAATATCCTAATGCTGATGTGCAGCTTCACTGGTGGGGGATTGCATTTTCCAGAAAGTTCTCTCACCTGCCTGTGACTTTTGCAGGAAGGTGCCAGTTGCAGGATGGTCTCCCAAGCAGAGCATGACAGCCTGAGGTGGCCATTGCCTCTCCCTGCTCTTCTCAGACCCTTTCCTTTCTGCTGGGTGTCTCTTTGTCTGCCTGTGGGAACCGCACGCGTTAGGCTCCTGGCGCTGTGCAAACCCCTCACTCAGGAGAGGAATCTGAAACCTCAGCTCCAGAGAAATCCCGTAATCAACTAGACTGACCGATGTGTTTTGGAGACCAACACTGATGCTAACTATAATTCACATTCCCTGGGCACAGAGCTCTGTCATAAAGCCGGGATGTCAGGCAGCCCATCCAAGAGCTAACATACCTGTTTGAACTAGTCTTGTGCTAAAGGAAGCACATCGGAAAAGGAAAAACATTTAGCCAACTGTCTCGTGCCTTCCAGACAAACGAAGAAGGATCATCTAGCCGCTGCCACGGGAGTGTGTTAAATGCTAACACACGATCAACCCTTAGGTCGCTCTCCTTCGATGTTCACGAAGGTAACGTCCCTGTGACTACGCACAGTAGCAAGCTTGTAGACACCCTCCTAGCCCATCCAGAATCAGAACATTCCCTAAACATGTCTCCTCTCCATCAGGCTGCTGTATGCGGTACCCACTCCAGGATGTTTGCACACCCAACGTCAAAATATGAAAATGTTTAGCTCTGCCTGCATGGAATTAAGAGGTATGAATTTCTAAGTGACCCTATTTAATCAAAACCTCCATTGAAACACCATTTAGCTCGCACCCCATCAGCAAATCTCAAAATACAGATTCCGTTGGTGAAACAGCCCCACGCTGCCGATCCGCTAGTCAAATATGTATTTAGCCCCCCGAGAACTCTATTCACCAAAGCCAGCCGCTCCGGCGTGCACAATGGTTTAATCGTATATTGTTCTCTGAGTACTAACCCTTTACAAATCATCCGACATAAAAAGAAAAATAACTAACGTTGTAAAGACAGTAATGAGAAGTGTTGAGCTAAAGTGCCTCTTAAAGAAATCCTAATAAATTCCGGAATTTCTAGTCTTCTGGCAAGCTTTCCATTTAGAACAAAATCAATGATCAATGGTTGCAAGGAGCCAGCATTAGGCTTGCATGCCTCCGGAGCAGGGAAAACTCATAGACGAAAGATGACATTTAAGGAAAAAAAGCTGACATTGACTCCATCACTGTCATCGCTTCTGCCATAAAGCAGCTTCAAATATTAAAACATTTTTCATCTGTGCTGCATTATTGGCACCAGAAATTGTTTTCTCTCTGTCTGGTGCGCACTTGAACTGCAGCAAAGCTCCCTGGAGACTCCGGATTGTTACCAGGGCCTCATAACATATTGGCAGCTGACGCGGTGGCGTTCATGTACAGTTGCCACTCACGGGTGAGCCGCCCCTCCCCCTCCCCTCCCCCCCCGTCTGCAGACAGGAACACTGGCAGCCGCTGCACAGGGGGTGTGTGCTTGTCCTGGGACTCCACGCGTGGCAGACTGCCTTCCTCTGCCCTTGCACCCAACTTCTGCCCGAGCTGCTCCTGTTCACCACCGGTTTCTCACGGACAACCCGAATCTCAGCAGGACACCCCCACTCTATGGGCCCATGGAGTTAAAAGGAGGTGGCATCAGAGCCAAGTGTCTAACCTGGGTGGGCTCAGCTGGTTTTCCTGTGTGTGAAGCTCAGACCCACACTGTAGACAGGGCTCTGCGTTAAAGTTTGGAGAGATGAGGGCTTGGCTCTGATCCTGTGTGCATTGCACCCCGACGCTAATGGATCAAGACATGATGTGCTGATCTGGAGAGACAGATGTGTCCTTGAACAAGGCACCTGGCCTGGTGGGAATCATATGAAGAGAATGTGTGCTGTTGACTGGTGTCCCCCAAGGCACCTAGAGGACCGCTCTCATTTTAAAAGATTCTCTTTAGGGACCCTCCCAGCTCTTGACCTCCGAGAAACACATGATTTGATTGCACATATATGGGAAATGATTCAAGGTTCCTGACATCATCTCACTGTGTAACAAAAGGAGGCGCTCAGAACATTAGGGACAGTCACACTTGAATGGCCCTTGGTGCTAAAAACCAATCCCAAACTCTTACTGGAGGACATTGCTGGGGTGTCCTTTTCCTCTCTTGCTGGGATCTACACCCTCGGCCCCAGGCTGGGTGTGCTGCTCTGGATGACTGGGGCAAAGCTATAGTGAGTCTTTCCTCAAGCCCCTGGAGACAAAGCGCCTTTAATATGTAGTGTGTTCCCACATTAAACAGAAAAATGCTTTCAATTCCGTTAGAGTCAGAAGAGAAAACTAATTTAAGGTCAAAGATCATATGTGTCCTCAAACCTAGGCAAACGTAAAAAAGAATTTTCATATTTTTTTTTTTTTTTACAGAGGAGGGAGCCCACAAAAGCCAAAGTACTTCAGAGCCTGCAAAGGGGACATATGACCAGTGCTCTGAGATTGGATCAGGAGTTGCTAAGGCCTAGCAGTGACCACAGAGGGGTTGGCCAGGTCCCCAAGAAGTAGCCCCATGCCTGCCTCCAATACTCAGGTGACTCTGGCATTTGTATTTATGTCATGGGTTCCTCGGAAGGGTGTCCGAAGTCCTTGTGCAGCTCTGACAGCTCAGTGAAAGGGGGGGAAGACACTGCCACCCCCAGCCACTGCCAAGTGCAGCTTCCTGGCCCCCTAGATGCTGGGAACCTACTCTGCGATCCAAGAAGAAGGTAGAACCAGTCTATAAGAAATGTCATCAATGTGTACATACATGTAGTATGCCAAAACATAAAATTAGATTTTCAGAAAGGACGGCAGATCAGGACATACAGGAGCTCTGAGCAGAGGTCTTGAAGAGATCGTTTTGAAGAACCGAGGTGAGTTCTGCTCAGATGAGAGCCAGGACAATGTGAAGAGCCCACTCCCTCCAGGAACGTACATCCTTTTTCTACATCTCCCCAAGTCTTTCTCCCGGACTGTCTTGGGCAGAAGGCCTTTCATAGGTCCCCTCACTAGGGAGCCTACCTTCCAGACTCATATCAACTCCAATTGCCACCATCATCT
Source organism: Cricetomys ansorgei (assembly GCA_026225945.1). Taxonomy (NCBI): domain Eukaryota; kingdom Metazoa; phylum Chordata; class Mammalia; order Rodentia; family Nesomyidae; genus Cricetomys; species Cricetomys ansorgei. The sequence continues at coordinate 3,259,310 of JAMJFZ010003296.1, read as the reverse complement.
CCCAAAATCTCCCAGGCTGTTGCCAAGAACATCAACACCTAGGTGACTTTGAAGTTGGTCCTTAACCCCGTTGCTACCTTTTGGTTGCAAAAGACCCGTGTATGGAAATGTTGATGCTCAGTTCAGTTGGTGAATCCAATCTTGGGGGCAGGGATGTGATTTCAGGGATATTGAGCCAGCCCATGGATTAAACCCTGGGTGGACTCATGCTTTGATGGCACTGATAGGGGACGATGAAGCCATGGATGTGGGGACTGTGTAGAGGAAGTGGGTCACTAGGAGTGTGCTTTATGAGGTATGCGTCTGGCCTGGCCCTTTCTCGGCACACACTCTCTGCTTCTGGCTATGATGAGGTAGGCAGCTTGGTTCTGCAGTGCCCTCCCCCACCACCACCATGGTGCTCAGCCCTACCAGTGAGGTCGAGCCCTTTAAGTTGCTTTGTTTGGGTGCTGGTTGCAGCAATGAGAAGCTTCCCGATAGCCACTGGGGTTCAGTTATCCACTATAGACTTAGGTGCTTACTGCATAACAGCAACTCAGAAGGAGCCTCTGAATACAGCAAGCCCGGACTTGGACACCAAACTGCTGTGTAAGTCCCTTTGCAGAAACTTTTGTGTCCCCTTGCTGTTTGAACTGCGTAGAAAGGACTAGTCCCAGCTCCCAGAGACATCTTGGACATTTTCTTTCTCATACACACTTCTGTAGGATCCTTACCTTCAGTGTCATCTCTGGACCCCCACACTTCCAGGATCCCTGTCCATCATCTCTGGAGCACCCCACCGTAGAGTTTACTCTTCTTCCTGGAAGAAATGTGTGCTCACAGAGGGGACCAGAGGACCGTCATGGCAGTGCAAACCTGTAATCCTAATGCTCAGAATGCTGCAGCAGGACATTGCAAGTTTGGGGGAGCCTCAGTTATCTGATGAGTTTGAAGTCAGCCTGAGCTACCTAGGCCTTGTTTAAAAAAAAAAAAAAAACAAAACAGAAAAAGAAAGAAATCTGGATGTAACTTAAACTCAGAAATAGGACACAACCTCACGTGTATAAAGCTCTTAGTTCCAGCCCCAGTACTACAAGGTTCAGCGTGGAGGGAAAGGCAAGAAAGGAGAGAGATGATTTAGGCTGAGTCCTCACCCAACTTTGGGTCTGCAGAGCTCCCTAAGCAGAGCAGCTAATGGGACAAGATGGGAGGAGACTTCACCATCTTCCCAAGCCAGCACACAGAGTCCAACCGACCTGAAGATGGGATAGAGGATCCATCCACTCCCCCAGCAGCCAGAGTGTGTGGGAATGGACAGAAGACTCAGGCAGGGGGGAGGGAGACAGACATTTCAGGCTTGCCACCAGCCCACCCAAGCAGGTCCCAGCTTCCCCGCCTGTAGTAACGACCCCCACAACCCAGAAGCGGCAGCTAGCAACATGCGGTTTTGGCACTCAGGCAGCGGAGGGTGGATTACCGGGCATTTCGAGGCAGGGGAAGGGAAGAGAAAGAGCGAGAGACAGGAGACCACACAGGGAGACCGTGCACAGAGCCCTGCCGCAGCCATCTGCCACGACTTCGCATGCCGCTCCGGAAGCTGACAGACACCGCCTTAGCAGAGCCCAGCCCGTCAGATGAGTCAATCAATCAAAAAAATTCTTATGAAACTTAATCATAGAGGGTCGTGTTAGGGAGTGGGGAACAGATTAAATTACCACGGTATTAGATACGGGAAATGATTTCTGTCAAAACCATCTTTACTGCAATTATAATATGTTAATTATGTATTTCATTAAGTAAGTGGATTAGAGTCTGCACAGATGAAATCACGTGGAAGCTTTGAGCCATTTGCCCAGCGTGGTAGGAAGACTCCTGTGAACGGAACCCGGTTAATTCGGAAAACTTTCACCAGCAAACCGTGACCCCTTCCCATCTTTCGAGGCCCTCTGCGCAATCCCTGTGGAGGAGGTACCTGGTCTTGGACAGGACTCTTTCTACATTGTTCCGTGGGTGGGAAGAGGGGGGCAACAGCCTCAGACGATATGGACACCTGTAATAACTTGCTTGTCGGCAGACGGCATCCTTCACTTCTTGTGCTGACCACCGCTGACTGGCGATTGATGCTTCGGGGAATAACCACCATGGCTAAGCCAGTGCCACGGTGAAGCCATCCACATCCTTGGGCATCCAGGTATGCGCCTACCCTTTGGTGTACGTTGCTTTCCCATGTAACCACCATCTATGGAGAAGGGAGCTTTCGTGGCAATGTACCACGGGACAAGATGGTCCACAGTCCATTGGGCAGACACACCAGATATGTTCTAGCATACTTGAAAGCCAACTCGTGTAGTCTTCTCTCCCCCGGGCCCTGATGTGCTGGTTAGGGCATACAGATGGGAGGGATATTTGTTTTAAACTTTTATTACGTTTTACAGCATGCACGTGTGTGTGTGTGTGTGTGTGTGTGTGTGTGTGTGTGTAAGCACACGTAGTCATCACAGGACAATTTATTGGAGCTGATTCTTACCTTCTGCCACGTGGATCCTGAGAATTGAACTCATCATCAACGAGTGGCAAGCTCCGTTACCCACAGAGACATCTCAGGCCTAACAGGACTACTTTGCTGGCTGTTCCCCGGGCACAGATGTTTCTGAGACTGAACCACACAAATGGCTAAAGGCACAGCTTTCACTACTGTAGTCTCTTTGAGCCATGTCTGTTCCTCCACACATGAACCCCAACTGCCTGTCCCCACTCAACCTTAGAATCAAGTTGCCAAGGGAACACTGTTCCCCATGTCTGCTAAGGACACGGAGGCCACCAGGTAGCAAACACCCCAGACATTTGAAATCTGCCTTCCCTCCCCTGCCTCTGTAACTCTTCCCAGGCCTAAGGGACAATTGAGTCAAAAAACGCAAGGAAATAAGAGTTAATGGTTACTTCTCAAACAGAGGAATTATCCCTGGTCTGGTGGCCCAGGCCTGCAGTGCTAGCTGCTCTTGAGGCAGGGGTAGAACTGCCTGGGCTACAGGGTTCAAGAATTGTCCAGCTATGCAGAAAATTCAAGGACACACTCAGGAATCCTTATCTGGGTAGGAAAAAGCACAAAGGGGGTTGGGACTATAGTTTAGTTATCTTAGTGTGTACAAAGTGCTAAGTTTAATCCCTATTCTTGCAGATGAGAGAGAGAGAGAGGTACTTGTCTCAAAGGTATCTAGGGGTGAGAGTGTGTCTAATCTAGGGGTGGAGTAGAGCTCAGTAGCAGAATGCTTACCTCGCATGCCTGGAGTCCCAGGTTCAGTTCCAAGCACTGCCAGAAAAAAATAAAAACAAAGGGGAGGTATCAAATGCATATACATTCCCTGGGTCGCTTAGTATTCACTCATCAGTAATAGCCACTAGGACGTTTGACGAGGGGAAGGAGAGGGGGCAGGAGACCGGGCCTGGCTGGAGTGCGTGGCGGTGTAAGTGACGGGAAAAGGTTGGCTGATTTGATGAAAACCCCATCAGCCTCTCCAGGGAGATATTACTTCCCTCATTATTGTGCTGATTGGCCTTATTTCATCTGGAGAATGCAGCGTGGCCCTTCCAGGCCTGGCAAACCTCTTTAACAATATCCAGGAAAAAAAAATCCATCACCTCTTTAATCGAAACAACAAGGAAATTAACTGGCATTCTCTTCCTCCTCGGGAATCCTGGAAAGAGTCACACCCCCCACCCCGAACCCCTTTCTTCTGAGCCAGTCTCCCACTTCCAGGTCCCCAAAAGGCTAGCTGTAAGGTTGGACCCAGAATGGCAGAAGGAGGGGCTTCTTCTCCAATATGGCAAAGACCAAGGATATTTCCTAAGAACAAAGGCTCCAGGTGGGACCCCTCCACTCTCCTGTGCATAGAAGCCAATCCCTAACGTGATTGGTTGGTTCAGAATGAACACATTTTCCAGGGGGGATTCGCCTTGATGTGGGAAGGCCCTCACGGTCTCTCACACTACCTGGGGCTTCACTCCTCCTCCACCCAACAACAGGGAAGGAAGCACAAAACACTTGTGAAATTCAGGCTGAGGCTGGCATTATCAATGGCCTGGAGCTTGCAATAACTGCTAATTAAGTGCTTTTTTTTTCATTATTCTTTAGCAAAGAGGTAAGATTTAATGATGCAAGTTAACAATGGATGATAATTTAAAGTGGTGACAATACTTTAATTATTCACACACATACAAAAGTTAACTTCATAACTTAGTTCTTTGTCAGAGCAAGCTCGTTTAAAATATTTTGAACCGTGCATACAATTATCACTTCGACTCTTTCCTTCATGGCTTTTGTAGAGACAAAGAGTCAATTCTCTCTGTAAATTTCTCAGGAGACAGTTCTACATATTGAGAACTCTGACTTGTAAAACAAGAAGGAAAGGGAAAGAAAGAAAGGAAAAGTCCCACTATGGAGCCCTGTCTTGAAATCTGCTAAGGACTCAGACGTGGGGAAAGTGGCTACCCATTGGAATGGAAGGCAACTCCTCTGGCAGTATGTGCACATGTGTGTGCTCGTATGTGTACATGTGTGCACATGTGTGTGCTCGTATGTGTACATGTGTGCACATGTGTGTGCTCGTATGTGTACATGTGTGCACATGTGTGTGCTCGTATGTGTGCATGTGTGCACATGTGTGTGCTCGTATGTGTACATGTGTGCACATGTGTGTGCTCGTATGTGTGCATGTGTGCACATGTGTGTGCTCGTATGTGTACATGTGTGCACATGTGTGTGCTCGTATGTGCACATGTGTGTGCACAGGGGATGTGGCCAGTGCTCCTGTCCCTTGTTAGTCTGTCTTATAGGCCTGCTTTTTGTCTGCCGACACAACTGTCCAGAGTTGAAGATAGCCTGTGGAGTGAGGAATTACCTCCAAGGTAAGTGGAAAAGAAAGGAATACTCCATACTAGACTGGGGGGGGGTGTCTTGAGTTCAGAACCGTTGTGTGGCCTTTGACAATAGTATTCTAACCTGGCCAGATTTCCCCTCCTCCCCGTCCTTCCCAAGAATGCTCAGAGATACCATAGCTCTGGGCTCCTGGACATGGCCAGGGTTTGTTTCTCAAAAAGGAGATTGGGAAAGCACCAGGACTGTGGTTACCCTTCCTGGGTGTTGCCAGACACGCAGAATGCAGCATCTGGCCGTGCCCAGTACTCAGGCTACTTCCATTCCTCCCTTGGCTTGGCATACCTGTCATCGTAGGTGCTCTCTGCTACGCTAGCAGCAGCTGCCTGCCTCTTGAGGCTACCATGTCTCTGGGTTACGTGTCTCATCATGTGTTTGATTTACTTATTCATGCTTTCTTTTCCCATTATTCCCCTAGAAGTAACGGATTATGTCATATGGATGTGAATTTATTTATATAATAAAATGTATCATTACACTTATTATATGTTTTGTATAAAATATAAATTGATATGCTATGGTTTTGTTGTGGTTTCCATAATATAATTTATATAAATATGTTTTATAATTTATAATTTATAAACCTCATGCCCAGGACATACCATCTAGGTTTATGTACGTATACTCTATGTTTGTACATTACTGAAGCTACTGAGTCACACACGGCTCTGACTGTATGATCATCAATGACAAGTGACTATATTTCTCCCTCCCTTCATTTGTAGGTGTGGTAACACAATTGAACTGCTGGAGATCTTACAGTCTACTCCATGTAAACTAAGGTAATGATCTACATTCAGCCTTCGTGCCTCCCTTGGTTCTTCCTTGGACAAATTTGTCGGTGGCTCCTCCCATTAAAGCCTGGGGCAAATTCCCACCATTGCATTTGGGAAGCAGAGTGAGTTAGAAGGTATGAGACACTTGCAGCTGAGCCTCAGTGCCAGGAGCTTCTGTATCTCTGCTTACCCTCTGCACATCTGCTGTCACCACAGGAAGATCACGCCAGGAGGAGAACACAGGACACTCAGAGCATGGACCAAGGATCTGGAGCCACTCTCTCAAAAAGCTGTGCCTTCAGTGCACCTCAGACAACACGTCCATTGGCAATCCCCGTTTACAGACGGCCATTAAATAGCAGTCAGATGTATGTCCGCTCCCACTCTCTTATGGCCTTCATGACTGGACGTCGGCTCCAGCCTCCGTCTTTCGATGAACCTTCCCTACCACCCATTTCCCTCCCACTGTTTCCTGAGCCACCAGTTATATGACATATACCTGAGAGAGACTATTTGAACGAAGCAAAGATTTATTTGGCCCATGACTTCAGAGCTTACAATCTATGGCTAGCTGGCTCCAACATTTCTGAGCCTCTCCTGAGGCAGTTATCATGGCAGAAGGGTGTGGTGGAGAGAGATACTCATCTAATAGCAATTGGGAGGCTGAGAGGAGGGGAGGCAGGGGGAGGCCACAGACTTCAAAGTGTGACTTCAAGGTCACAGTCCAGTGAGCAATCTCCCCCAACCGGACACCGCATTCATAGCCCCACAAACTCCCAACTAGCTATTTTTGGCTTTTAATCTATCAACAGACCAAACTCTTCATTAGACCAGAGCCCTCGTGATCTGGTCATGACCGTGAACTCCATCGCAGACACACCCAGATATGGGATTTAATGATCACCTAGGCAACTATCAAGACAGTCAAGCTGGAAGCCAAGATCAACCATGGCAGATGCCTGGGAGATGTCTCAACAGTTGAAAGCACTTGCTGTTCTTCGGTGGACTTGAGCTTGGTTCTTAGCACCCACCTCAGATGGCTCCCAACTGCCTGTATCTGCAGCTCCGGGGGGTCTTCTGGCCTCCAGAGGCACTGAACTAATGTGGACACACAAACACACACACAAACTTAAATAATAAAAATGTATCTTTTAAAAAATATTTCCATCGCTACGGCCCAATGCCCTTAGAACCCGAGCGGCTTCTTCAGACTCCGTGGGGCAGAGCTCGCCACGATCCCATTAAAAGCACTGTAGCGGGATGTGTGAATTAGAGATTCTATAGTTATATACTCTGTCTTTATGGGATCATGCTCCTGTGGACATGCTTTCTGTGTTGTATGGGGAAAGGGTGCTTCCTGATGCCATGCAGCTTGTAAAGGACTTGCTTCCTGCACCTGTTCACTCCTCCGTGCTAAAAACAACGGCGTAGCCCCCTAGATCTACACATGAACAGTCCATTTGTTTATGCTAATTCAAATGAAGTTATCCTTATAACCCTAACAGGTTATGCAGTCAGAACACCAGAGAACACTCTGGTCTTCCTCAGCTTGGACCCCAACCAGGATAGGCAACGTGTCTGCTGGCAATTCCTGAGGGGTGTTAGGTTCCACTCATTTGTGTAATTATGGCCTGTTTGGGGGGAGGAGGGAGTTTTGAATGAATAAAGCACCAAAAGACGGAGACAGAGGGAGCCTCGTGAGGGCCATGTACGGAGCCACGTGAGAGCTGTGTACGGAGCCACATGAGAGACTTGCAAGGTTGGCTCTCTGCCTAAGTTGTCCAGGTATTGCATCTCTGAGAGTTGTCCTTGCTTTTTATTGAAACATGCTGGAGATACTAATATTTCCTTTACCAAGCACCATCATAAACAGAAACATACATAATACACAGTAAGAATATACACACTGGATGACAGTCTGGTGGTCACATTGCTTTGCATAGCTTTCATCCACCAGCCTCACCAATTACAGTGTGCATCTGTTGAAGATGCAACCACAGAGTGAAAACTTGAGTTCCTCAGCAGAGTAAGCATACAATAAAGATAACTGGCAGCTTCCTCTTCCTGTACATGGCCTGAGGTGACCTATGAAAATGGTTAACTAATCTCCTGATCCAGAACACCCAGCAAAATCACACAGATCAAAAGGTTCAAGCCTGAAATGGTGGTACATACCTTTTATTTCAGCACTCAAGAGGCAGAGGCAGGAGGATCTCTGTCTGCTCTACGTGGAGTTTCAGGCTAGCCAGGGATACAATGGTTCCTATCTCAAATAGTGATTGATAGATGGATGGATAGATAGATGATAGATAGATAGATAAACAGATAGATAGGTAGATTGTTCAATTGGTAGATAGATAGATAGATAGATAGATAGATAGATAGATAGATAGATAGATAGATAGATGATAGATAGATGATAGATAGATAGATAGATAGATGATAGATAGATAGATGATAGATAGATGATAGATAGATAGATGGATGGATAGATAGATATAGAGCACCCATGAATATTCCCAAGACCTCATGAATACTATGATGTTTATGTTTCGTTTGTTTGTTTTGTTTTATGTCAACTTGACCCAAGTTGGAGTCATCTTGGAAGAAGAAGGAATTTTATTTGATGAGCTTCTTCTATTATACTGGCCTACAAGCAAGTTTGTGTGGCATTTTCTTACTCAGTGATTGGTGTGGGAGGGTCCAGACCACTGTGCAATACCACCCTGGGCTGGTGGTGCTGGCTGTATAAGAACTGAGAAAGCCATGGATAGCAAGCCAGTAAGCAGTGTTTCTTTGGTCTCTGCTTCAGGTCTCCTGCCTTGAGTTTGTGCTCTGGCTTCCCTCAGTGATAACTGTGATCAGAAGTGTAAGCCAAATGAACCTTTTCCTCCAGTGCTGGATAGTTTTATGTCAACTTGACACAAGATAAAGTTATCTGAATGGAAGAGACCTCAATTGAGAAAATCCCTCCATAACATCCAGCGGTAGGGCATTTTCTTAATTAATGATTGATGGGGGCAGGGGTAGCAGCCCACAGTGCCAACCCTGAGCTATAGTGGTATGGAAGCAGGCTGAGCAAGCCATGGGGAGCAAGCCAGTAAGCAGCACCCCTCCATGCCCTCTGCATCAGCCCCTGCCTCCAGGTTCCTGCCCTGCTTGAGTGCCTGTCCCGACTTCCTTCGGTGATGAACAGTGCTGTGAAAGTGTAAACCAAATAACCCCTTTCCTCCCCGAGTTACATTGGATATGATGTTTCATCCCAGCACTCCAACCCTGACTAAGACACTCCAAAAGTTGTTTTTGGTCATATTGCTGATCACAGCATTAGAAAGCAAACCAGGACAGGTACAAATATCCAAAACTCCCGCTAAGTATCTGAAAAATGTCACTTCAAAGAAGCAAGTGTATCGTTCTGGGAGGCAAACGGTGGAGCCAGGAGGGTGTGTCTGGGCCAGACAGTGATGTTGGACACAGGGTCAGTGGCCCAGAAAGAGTGCTGAATTTTTGCTGCATGTAATTAACAATGCAGAACACAGTGCCCAATCTCCAGTCACTAGACATATCCAGGAGAACGAAGCTCCCAAGATATACTGCCGGACTCACAGAATTCATGGTTGAGTTAAGCCGTGCAACCCATGTAGGAGCACCCCGGCCACACCAGGAGATGACCCCCACTGAGAAGGAGCGAACTGTACCTACTGCAGAAAATGAGTGTGCAGAGAAAGAGATACCCGCTAAGAAACCGAAGGAACAAAATCTTTACGTACAGGGACGGATTTAGCATAAAATAAACGCTCATAAGAGTTTTAAAAAAAATAAACTTTATTTTTTAATCTTAAAAAAACAAAGTTTTAAAAAAATTAAAAGTTTTTTTTTTAAAAAAAAAAAATAATAATGCTTTCCAGTTATGTATTCTGCCTACTATTTATCGTGCCTTCCTCTGACATGAACTTGTACTTCAAGACAGGACTTTTGTCAGCTATAACAAGACATGTATTATAAGTACCCATCAGTTATAATTAGGAGATGCACCATAAGTACCCAGAACCCCTAGCACATAGTAGCTTTGATGGTTAATCTCCACTGTCAATCTTATTTGATTTAGAATTGCCTAGAAGACACGCTACCGGATGTGGCAAAACAGAGAAGATACATCCTGAACGTACATTGCCCAGCGCGTGGGCTAGAGTCCCAGGCTTAAAAAAAGAAACAGGAGGAAATGGACTGAACGCACAGTGTATCTTCCTCTGCTTCCTTTACCGTGCATGCAATCTGACCAAGACGCCATGCCTTTCCCACCAGCAGATGGCTGCACTTTCGAGCCCTGACCCCAAAACCAACCTTTCCCTAAGCTGTTGTTGTTTCCCGGGAATTTGGTCACAGCGATGAGAAAGTAACTAAAGCAATAGGTCTTCAATAAATGTCCTTAAATGTTTAGATGACTAGCGAGGGAAAGGAGGGAGGGAAAGGAGGAAGGGGGGAGGGATGGAACTTAGCAAGGGTTGTAATGACCAAATGCATTTTCCTGAAAGGGCGAGACTTCCTACCTTATGCCCTCTGTGTAAACAAACAAGATATCCCCAAGCGGCACAGGCTCCCGCACCAGACCTGGTCAGTGGCAAGCGTAAGCTGATATCAGAAGACTCTCGGGTGTCTATTTAATGTGAAGAGGGTTTGACTCCTGGATCGTTACCCACCTGCACAGGTTCAGCAATCTCAATGGGAGCACCATCTTCTCTGGCGATTGTACCTCTGAAAGGATGTTAGAAGGGCCAGGGAATTGATTTCCTATGTTGCAAAATCATTCCCAGGTCACCAGTGTCAAAGCCAAGTGCTTCATGGATTTCCTTCTTTCTTTTCTTTCTTCTTTAAAGATAAAGGGCGGTCTGTTTTAGATGTTGAACCTAACAAGGCATGATGAAACCCAAGCCCATTCCTACATGTCCTGTTAGTGCACAGAGCAGACTGACTGACCTTTCCCTATGGCCCATAGCATCGACCTCCACCAAGCCCGGAGCCCAGAATCAGCAGAGGGAGACGGGATGGTGAGGGCATGTCTGCACAAGCCTCCTGATGCCGGGTGTCACCAGGTCCAGCAGTCCTTAGGTAGTACTTTAGGGCCAAAGGGATAGTAATGGCTAATAGCTATTTTCCTACCTTGGTCAGAGGGTCAATTGGAAGGACCGTATGAGGGAACAACCCAGCTCTAGATATCAAGCAGAAAGGATGCTGACTCCTCCAGCAACTTTTTAAAGGCATTTAACTCCAAGAAACTTTGGTGCAACTAGACATGAAGGTCGCTAGGAGGAAAGTATACAAGGGTGCTCTTATTTCATGATGATGGCTTCAAGCTATCTAGTATCCCTAGTACGGTAGATGAAAAGTTCTTGATAAGCTGCAGCCAGCCAAAAAGGTGTATCACAGAGGTCGAAGGTGAGCATGAAATCCCACCCCTGGCTGAGGGGCTATTGGAGCATGGCGGCTGCTGGAGAGGCACAGTGAGTTCTCTTTAATGATGTGACCCGCCCTGGTAGGTCGTCCACATGCCAGGACAAGCCTCACTCTCAACAAGAGCTGCACAGTGCAAACTGAACTCCGTGGGGAGACAAAACAGGAGAAATACCAAAGTCGGTTGGGAAAGGATGAGAAGACAGAGAGGGTGGTATGCTCAAAATATACTGTATAAAGTTTTCAAATGGTTTGTAAAAAATATTGCCTACAAGGGTCTTGCTATATTTAAAGACAGGAGTAGTATGTAGCAGCTAAACTAGAACGTGAGTCTAAAGAAATGAGGTTGGAGGACAAGACCATGTGCTCCTGATTTTGTTAATAAAGGTTTATTGGCAAGCATCTGTGGATTCATGCATAGATTTTAATCTACGATGGCTTTTATTCCAGGAGGGAAGTATTGAGGGGTTGTGACAGAAAGTAAATGGCCCAAATACAACTTCAGTGCCCTAAAATATGGGCTGTCTAGACTGTCACAGGGAAAGTGCACAGATTTCTTATAAAATAAAGTAGTGAGAATTGAAGTATTCTAGGCATGGCTCTGAGAGGCTGCTTGTGTGCCGACGTAACTTGTCATCCTGCCTGGGGCGGCTAGTGGGAAACGGACTCAGGTTGTGGGCAGTTGTGCAGATTCAAAATAGCAAATATGCCCAAACTACACTCTCCCTAGAGCTGGTAAAGACCCTGACACATGGCTCTCATGTCTCAGCTGGTGGCTGAGGCATGAGGTATTTTATTTGGATGGTTTGGTAGTTAGAGACGGGGCCTCACTTTGTAGCCCTGGCTGGTTTTGAACTCACAGAGGTCTGCTTGTCTGGGATCTGAGTCCTGGCATTAAAGACATGAATGACCACAAAGTATGAACTATTTTTGAATTCCCTGTCGTCTTCATTCCATAGTGGCTGTCCTGGTCTTTCAACCCACCTGTCAGCGACAGACCTGGGGAGTCTTCTCCTTCGGCTTCACCATGGCTGACTCCACTCAGCTGGGGGCTTGCCTGAGAAGCATTACTCAAACAACAGGGCTGGCGCACGTGTCCATTAAACACTCAAAATGTGACGAGGCCAAAATAAAATAGACTGTCAATGGAAAACAGGTGCTGGGTTTCAAAGGCTTAATGCACTTTAAAAAAGAAGATGCCATAGAGCCCATTAATAATTTGCCATATTGATTGCACGTTGAAATGATAACATTTGGTGTATTGGTGTTTTCATTTTCTATCCCAGCTATAACAAATTGTTGCCAACCAGGTGGCTTAAAACAACACACATTTATTATTGCTCCATTTTCCGGGCCAGAACGTCAACACTGGCCTTACTGAGTGTTGGGGTCTGAGTTTGAAATATCCCTATAGGCTTGTGTGTTTGAACACTTGGTCCTTAGGTGGTGATGGCTATTTTAGGGGGGAGCATCAAGAGATGGAAATGGCTAACTAGGGGTGTTAGGCCTTTGGAAGTCATAGCCCCACCCTGCTTCCTGCCCTGATCTCTCCTCCAGAGGATAGACTGAGTGCTCTGAAACCATGAACTAAAATAAACCCTTGTTCCCTTAAACTGTTTCTGTCAGGTGTTTGGATCACACAGATCCAAATGTAAGTAAGGACCCAGGTCAAGATCAATGTGCTCCAGAGTGGAGTGGCGATCAGGTCTGTGTGATTCTTCTTGGCACCTGGACATAGAAAGAAAAGCCTATACCTCCCTTTTTCTTATAGTTAAGGACCTGCATGATCACAGGGCATTGAGCAAACACCTTTAGTCCCGGAATTCAGGAGGTGGAGGCTGGTGGATCTCTGTGAGTCTCAGGCCAGCCTGAGCTATACAGTGAGTCCCAGTCTCAGAAAACAAACACAAAAAACAAACAACAGCAACAGAATCAACACCAATAGCAGCCCAGCTTAAATGCATCTCAAACATCAACTGAATTCTTTCCCATACTATAGACAGTGTCCATAGCTCTGAGTGTTTGCCAAAGGTCTTTATTTTGCATCTCAAAAATTGACCTACATAAAGTATCTTGTTGGTTAATTCATTTTGCAGTACCAGGGATGAAACTCTGGAGCCATGCCCCGAGCACCTAGGCAAGGGCTCTACCACTGAGCCACACCCCAGCCTCTCACTGGGAGATTCTAGGCAGGGGCTCTACCACTGAGCCACACCCCCAGCCCCTCACTGGGGGATTCTAGGCAGGGGCTCTACCACTGAGCCACGCCCCAGCCCCTCACTGGGGGATTCTAGGCAGGGGCTCTACCACTGAGTCACGCCCCCAGCCCCTCACTGGGGGATTCTACACAGGGGCTCTACCACTGATCAAAGCCATCTGATTTTTTTTGTTTTTGTTTTTGTTTTTGTTTTTGTTTTTGTTTTTGAAGCAATGAGTCTCACTGCTATTTCAGTGACTCAGACTGACCAGCAAGTCACTATGTAGCCGAGGCTGGTCTTGAATGTGTTAAGAACTGAGCTTAAATTCTTTATCAGATATTTGCACTTTAGAATGTACAAACTGGCCAGGTCCTAGATAGAGCCAGCTGGTGACCTCAGGCCTACCTGGCGCTGGGTGAGGGAACGTCACAGGACCCTACCTCTTCTGCCTGTGAGGGTAAGAACGAGGTGTCTAAGCATAGGCTGTAAAATGGGTTTCTCAGGGTGCTCTGTGCTGATGGCGCCTCCCACCAAGTCCTTACTCTGTGCTTACAGGTGTGGAGAGGTTTCTTGCTTTCCTTCAGACAGACAGCAGCAGAAGGCAAAGAGATGCAGAAAAGCCCAGTTGCAAGGTATGGGAGGGAAGGACAATTTGGTTACACACACACAAGTAACACATATAACACATGTGCTACAACCTCACATACACACACTGTATACAGGACACACACACACTCGATGTACACACACACACACACACAATGTATACAGCCATACACACACTCAACGTATAGAGCCTCACACACATGTATAGAGAACACACACATGCTCAACCTATACAACCACACACACACACACAAAATGTATAAAGTAACACACTCACTCAATGTATTCAGCCACACACACACTAAGTGGATACAGCCTCCCACACACCACAGACCCATAACTCCAAAATCTCTCCATATCCAAAATACGTGCACACGCTAAGCTGCAGATACATACTTTAAGGTACTTCAACTTTTTATATACGCTGACATTTGTAAGCTTTTCACACATGTGCTTGCCTTTCTCTCTTATTTTACACAGTTCTTGTACTCTTTCAAACGATCTCTTTTTATTGTTGTTTGTTGGTTTCGAGAAGGGCAAGATGGGCAGGCGGAGGTGTCTCACCATGCTGCCCAGGCTGATATCAAACTCCTGGTCTTCCGTGACCCTCCTGCCTTGGCTGCCTGTGTACCTAGGACTCCATGTGCAGGTGCACAGATAACTATATCACAGCTTGAGATTTCCTTACATTTCTTCAAAGTAAGTGAAAATTTGTTAACATCCCTTCATGAGTCCGGCGTGGTAGCATGCTCCTCGAATCCCAGCACTCGGGGGGCAGAGGCCTGAAGACCATGAAGGTGAGTCTGGACTGTATATGAGAACTGTTGTTTAAAAATGTTAAAGGGGGCCAGAGAGATAGCCCTAGAGCCCTTCCTACTCTTGCAGAGGACCTGCCTTCAGTCTCCCACACCCACATCGGGTGGCTCACGACAGCCTGTAACTCCATCTCTATGGGATCTGACACCCTCTTCTGCCATCGCTGGGCATCTGCTGGTGCTGCACACCAACTCACACAGACACACACACACACACACAGACACACACACACACAGACACACACATACACAGACACAGATACATACACACAGACACAGACACACACACACACAGACACACACACACACACACATACACAGACACAGATACATGCACACAGACACAGACACAGATACATACATACAGACACACAGACACACAGACACACAGACACAGACACACAGACACAGACACACAGATACACACACACACACACACACACACAGACACACACACACAGACACATAGACACACACACAGACACACACACAGACACACAGACACAGACACACAGACACAGACACACAGATACACACACACACACACACACACACAGACACACACACACAGACACATAGACACACACACACAGACACACACACAGACACACAGACACAGACAGACACACACACACACAGACACACACACACACACACACACACACACACACACACACCCCACAAATACATAAATAAATTTAAAATCCTTTAAAAGGCAAAAACAAAAGTGTTTCTCAACCCGAGAGTGTTGTGCGTGTGTATGTGCTCCTGCATGTATATGTTTCTGATGTAGACAAACCCTCCTCCCCACATGTGTGCCTGCGTGTCTATACATGTACATCCCTGTAAGCACATCCATGCCACCGAAGAGAACAGTTTTTGAATTGTTTTTATTCTTTGAGAATTCCATATATGTGTACATCAAATATGATCATATCCACTTCCCATTCCCGCCCCCCAGCTCCCACCAGGTAGTCCTCCATGTGTAGGCTTCTGAAATTATGTCATCCTATTTATTTTAAATAAGCCCCTGAGTCTGTTTGGCAGTGCCCATACGTGCGTGGGTGTGGACACCGCTGACACCACCGCCTAGAGTATACACAGGCAGAAGCCACTGAGGGATTACATGGTAGTCACCCTCCTGATGTAATGATGTGCCTTTACTGTCCAGAAAGCAAGCGTTTCCCGAGCGCCAACTCTCTGCTCAATGTGCACTAACTTTTTCAAAGTTAACCCAAAGTAGGGATGTAAAGGGAACAAAGTCACGGGGGCATGGGGTGTTAAATTAACGCCACTGTCCCAGCAACCCACACTACCAGCAACTTTACGATCATTTCTGCTCCCTCAGAACCCACCCCGCACTGGGTCCCATTTGTCTGTCACATGCCAACATGAATCTCGTAGCCAGAGATGAAAGTCTCCATCACCAGCTAGATACAGGAACTGAGGCTCTAACACACCCGAGGGCTGAGGCTGACATCAGGTCCGAGGACTAGAAACTGTGAAGCCCAGGATGATGGACGAAAGCAGGGTGCCTGAGGGGCGGGTAAGTCAGGAGTCTTTTCAAAAGAAGGGAACTTGACTAAAATGAAGGAATCCAGAGGCCGATCAGCATCAATTTGAGGGAGCATGAGTAAGACTAGAGGGGTGGAGTGGGTGCTTGAATGAATGGATGGGTGGGTGGGTGCCTGGGTGGATTAGTGGATGGGTGGATGGGTGGATGGATGGATGGATGGGTGGATGGATGGATGGATGGGTGGATGGATGGATGGATGGATGGATGGATGGGTGGATGGATGGGTGGATGGATCGATGGATAGATGGATGAATGGATGGGTAGGTGGATGGATGGATGGGTGGATGGATGGGTGGGTGGATGGATGGATGGATGGATGAATGGATGGATGGATGGATGGATGGGTGGATGGATGGGTGGATGGGTGGGTGGATGGATCGATGGATAGATGGATGAATGGATGGGTAGGTGGATGGATGGATGGGTGGCTGGCTGGATGGATGGATGGGTGGATGGATGGATGGGTGGGTGGATGGGTGGATGGGTGGATGGATGGATGGATGGATGGATGCATGAGTGGATGGGTGGATGGGTGGGTGCATGGGTGGATGGGTGGGTGGATGACCAGATGAGTGGTGTGAGAATGGATGGGTGAGTGGGTGCCTGGGTGGGTTGGAGTGTTGGTGCTTGAATGGGTGGGTGGGTGAACGCTGTGTAAATGAAAGGTCAGGTGAGAGGGATGTTAGGAGATGGTCGTGCTGCTGAGAGCAGAGGACGTGAGGTGGTGTGGAACTGCTAGTCTTAAGAGAGACAGGACAGAGCTGCCGTGTGAAGGGTCTGGATTCCAAGTCCAACTGCGCCAGATACGGTGCTGCTAAATGGTTGGATTGTAAGGACCTAAGGACATCATCGGATTAATGCTTTGATAAGTTCTTAGCTGACTGGCCTGTTAGGAAGTTAGGGTCTAACAGAAGGAAGGAGGTAGCTGGAAGCGTGACCTTAAGGGGTACATCTCCCTGTCCCTGGAGCTCTCTCCACCATGATGCTATTCCTTATAACACATTGACCCTGAAGCAATAGAGCCAAGTAGCCATAGATCGAACCCTCTGAAATGGAGCCAAAGCAAGCCAACCAATGACTGGCACAGAATACCCACACAACAGTGCCTAGAATCTGGAGCTCACCATAGTCTGTGTATTCCAACCACTGAGAGACCATTGTCCCACTAACCCTCTAGAAAGCAGTCAACGAGTGCAGCTAAGGGTGAAGACCTCAGGTACGTAAGAATGAAGAATGAAGTAAGGGTACCATTCGTGAAAGTCAAGCCCCAGATGCTTGCCTGTGTTCCAGCTGCCCCCTGCTCAGCACAGTGTTTGGTGCATAGGAAGGGCCCTGGGTGTAGGCATTCAACAACAAACTGAATGAGAGGGTGAATACAGAATGAGGAATCCCGCACCAGCCAATGAGAGGGTGAATACAGAATGAAGAATCCCGCACCAGCCAATGAGAAGGTGAATACAGAATGAGGAATCCCGCACCAGCCAATGAGAGGGTGAATACAGAAACGAAGAATCCCACACCAGCCAATGAGAGGGTGAATACAGAAATGAGGACTCCTGCACCAGCCAATGAGAGGATGAATACAGAATGAAGAATCCCGCTCCAGCCTAGAGTCAGAACCTCTTGGAGTGGTGTCAGATTTCGGCTCCTGTGACCAGAACCTGTAGCGTCTTCAGCAATAGAGTCTCATCACTGGATTCTGCTGGGCAGTTGCCCATATTGTCCTGGGGACTTCTGGATCTTTCTGGCTAACAACTTAGAGAGAGACTGATACTGAGCTTTTGGGGGAGGAGATGTCATTTTCTTCAGTGGTGTAGTCACAGGTAAGTTGCCATTTCTCCTCTAAATAAGCTTCCACCCACACTGAAGCCAATCACTCATGTTAAACTCAGTGGAACACACACACACACATTTGCACATGTACCCACACACATGCACACACTCACATGTAAGCATGCATGCACACACACACATGTGCACACACAAAAACACATGCACTCACATGCAACATGGGAGTGGGAGGGGAACTCCAGAAAGGGGGTTCAAGAGGCAGAGAATGAGGGAGACAAATGGGGGTAAAAATGACTGAAATCCGTCATAGAAATGTAGGAAACTGTCAACCAATTCTTAAAAAAGTCTCCAGCTCCCTTTCACATGGTACTTCATCAAGACACTCTGGTCCTCGGCTTCACCGTGATAGACACATGAACAAGTAAATTCAGAGCTTTTAGGTCCTGTGTGAAGGTAGGTTATGGTGAGGCACAGCTCCATTGCGCCCAAGCTCTCTGTATCCCCTGCCCAAAGGATTGATAAGTGATCTCCCTCTTTGCAGCAGGGCATCAAACAGTTAACATACAGCCCACTGTCTTTGATTTATGAAGGGGCCAATTGGACCAGGAAACACAACAGAGACAGCCCTTCTTCCTGGCAGGGGGAGACCCCAGAAAGCAGTCATTTTGTTGCATGAATGTGAGGCAGCAGCCACAGGGCCCCGGTTCCATTGGAGAATCCACCCTGTGGAACCCATCCAGGAGGCCATGCTAGTCTGCGTGTACTCGCATTCTGTGCAGAGACAGAGGCAGCTTTGTTATCTGGCCTCTGTGGTCCACCCAGCCCTGGGACCTCAGCTTCCCACCCTTTGCCCCCAGAGCTGAAGTGCAGCCCTGCCCCGGTCACCGCTAAGCATTTCCTTTCAGCAGCTGCCAATCTATCAAGATTCAGCTACCGCTGCGAACCCATCAGCTCCATAGAAAGGAAAAAAAGGAACCCCTTACCCCAGCAATTATTTATCCCGGCCTGAACTTCAGGTGACCTTTCCAGCACCACAAAAGTTGCACCTAGGTGGGTAGGATTCTTTCCAGCCCCCCCCCCGCCGACCTCCTATTTACAGACACATGGGCAGACACTTCACATCTCTGCTTTGCAAAATGTTAGTTTCCTGGAAGATCTTCGAGCGGTCCGTATGTTGTGACAACAGCACAGCAGTGTCTTGGCAAGAGAGTGACCTTGCCATCCCCCATTCTGCCCCACCCCCCCAAAAAAAATCACAGCCCTGTCACCTGTGACGTCCCCACAGACGGTTCAGGGAAGACCCCAGACAGCCCAGTTCGTGATTGCCAACGAGAGCTGCTCTGGGCCGGAGCATCCATGGTGACCTTGTACGATGCAAGGTCCCTAACTCTGAGACAGTGTGTCCCCAAGTGGGAGGAAAATCCAGACCCTAACGTGGGCTCTGCAGGGTGTAACTCCCTGTGTAAATTTAAAGTGAGCTAAGGGACATCGTTATATAAATCTCATCACGAGACAATATACTTTTTATTTGTTTGAATTTTATTTGTATTGGTGAAACTGACCTGAAACCGACACAAGTTTATTAGAAAAGCGGACTCCGTAAGAGCGAGGGGGCCGGCCTTCTTATTTAAGATGGATGTGCCAACTTCTAGTATGATTAGAGAAATGGATAACTCACTAACATCTGTGCAAACTACAATAAAAAGGGATTTAGTGTTACCCCAAGGAAGGCAAGAGAGGCTGTCTGTCCATTAAACGCTTTATTACAGTGCCAGGAGCCCTTCTCTAATTCAGTTATTCTTGCACCTCGCTCAGCACTCCGCCTGCCTGTCAACCCGGCAGACAGTGCTCGGGGCCGGGAGGGTTCTGTGCAAGGTAGGTGACAATCAAATGAGCCACCGAGAAAGAGAGGGGCGCCTGACCCTCGTGAGGGATTAACTACAGAAAGTGAGTGTGGCCGTGTCGTACCATCACTTAGAATTCTCTGAAGATACGAGCTAAGTCCTTAAAGAGACAGTTGTGTCAGGAGCTCCGTGGGTTTGGTGCCGGTTTGTTACAGGCTACGGGAGACGTGAGGACATGGGACTCGCTGGGGAGCCGGAGTGGGGGAAGGGGCGGCGTCTGGGCTGCGTGCCCTTTGGGGAGGTGGCAGCTGTTGGAGAATATGCTCTAGCCAGACCTTGTGGCTGCAGGGGTGAGGGCGGGAGAGGCACGTCCAAAAGACTCACGTCCTGTCTCTATTCCCAGCCTCACCTAGGGGAGGTGGGGACGGGTAGCATAACCTCGGGAGGAGTGTGTCAAGTTTGTGGTGTCTTGAAACCCTGCCTGAGAAGCTTGATCTCAGCTAACAACTGGCATCCCTGGCACCTTCACACAAGGCTGTCCTGACCACCAGCTCCCCAGAAAACAAGACCCTAATGGCACACAGGAATCCAGGCCCACAGGAGATCACAACCCGAGGGTTTATTAGCAGATCACACTTCAGAAATGCATTATGAAGCTAAGCACAGAAGCAGACACCGAGGGAGAGTCGGTGGGGTGGCGAGTTTGCAGCCGGTCTGCATTGCTCAGAGAGAATTTTTTTTTTCTTAATAAACAAACAAAAATGCACTCCAGGGACCAGGATGCATCTCAAGGGTAGACTGCTTAGCATGCACAAAGACCCTAATTCCTTCTCAGCAAAACAAAATCAAAAGAACAAGAAAAACACCAAAGGTGTCCTTTGGGGGGACCAGTTCCAGGTTCCCCACCATGCCAAAATCATGGGAGGCTTTGGTTTCTCACACAGGATGGCAGGCCATTTGTGAGTGGCCCGCTGGCACTCTCTCCCATAGGCCTTCAATCCTCTTTGGGTGACTTTTCTCATCTAACACAATGCGAACCCCTGGTGAAAGGTTGTTACACCGTGTTGTTTACAGGACCGTGACAAGAAAAAGATGTGTGGACATGTTCAAAACAGGCACATTACCTTTAAATATTTCTCATTGCATTTCATCTACCTATTTATTTGTGTGTGTGTGTGTGTGTGTGTGCGCGCATGCGCGTGCATGAGCACACACACGTGTGCACATGGGCTCACACACGCATGCACGCACGCACAGACACATGCATGCACATGAGTGGGTTATCTCTGTGTATTATGAATACTCTGGAGTTGAACTCGGGTCACCAGATTTGATGGCAGGCACCTGCATCTGTTAAGCCATCTCGTAGACCTCTGTTTCTGAATATTTCTCCTCCGCAGTCAGGTAAACCTTTGTGTACGTACTCCGTACGCGAGTGAGTCCGGCTACATGTGTCCAGCATCAGTGCCATGGAAACGAATATTTCAAAGTCAGGGACCGGTAAGTGGGGATTCAAGGAAGCAGGACGTGTTCTAGGGGCAGAGACAAGTCACTTTGTCATGTACAGACAGGAGATCATTACACAAAGTGGGGTGGGCTGTATACCAGAGCAAACTCTACACTCTGAGGTAGAGCTGGAGAGGAGTTTAGTGCCTCCACCTCTTCACCCATGGAAGTGAGGGCTACGGGGCTCGGCGCAGTAAGGGCTTCTGGAGAAGTTGGTCTGGCGATGGGATTTAGCCCTTTGTATCTATGGATTAAACGAGAAGGATAAACCACAAACCTGTAAGCTTGGTTCTGCTGAAGTAATTTAGCATCTGCTGCCGCGTGGATCTAATTGAAACAGTTCATTATCAAATTTACTGATCTGCTCAAATGATTTCGTATTTCTCTGTCAAAATCACCTTCCGCTTTAGCTAGCCTGCAGAAAATCCTCTTCAGACCCGGGAGCTTCCGGGGACTTCGACGGGATCTCTCTTGACGTGATGGTGGTCCGGGGTGGAGAACAGACCGGACAGAGATTCTAGCAGAACTTGAACCCAGGCTCCGGCAATGCCAGGTCTGCTTCTGAGAGTGTGTACGCTGCTGGTTCCCAAGAGAGCTTCTGAAAGAAAGCTCCTGAAAGAGGAGGAGGACAACAACAGCAACGACAGGGAAGAGGGATGAGAAGAAAGGGGTGACGGCCGGCTCCTTCCCACGCCCTACATTTTTGTGAGTTTGCTCAGAGGCAGCCTGCTAACAGGGTAATTCACTGTCACACAGCAGAGTCATTCAAGACGCCTTGGAAATTTGGGTGCTTTTTTTCCTAGAATCGGGGCCGAAATTGCAACTTCATTGACGGCCATTTTCAAGACCCGTGGCGTTTGTGTTCCAAGGTAAGGTCATCCCTGCAAACGCCCATCCGGTCTCTTCCCTGTAGAGCACACAGGGCGTTTCCCCTCGACTTTCAAGTAACTGGTTTCTGAGCCACTAGAATGTAAGTCACATATGTATGTAGGCACACTGGAGTCCGCAGCGTGATTCTAAAGGAGCCCTTTTATATTCCAGCGAAGAAGACAGTTGGGGGGGGGCGGGGTGAGTATAGCAGGGACCCATGAATAAGCATGCAAATAATTAGATCAGAAATAGGTGCCACCTTTCACGGGGGGTAACGTGGGGAGGGGTGGCAAGGACTGGGGTATAATTGATATAATTGATCTAGGCTTTTTTTTTTCCTTCTTCTTCCTCCTCTCACTGCAGTAATTTTTATGCACGTCATTGTTGCTGTTATTATCCTGGATCTGATCTTGTGTGGTGGATAATACGGACTAGATGTGGATGCTCGTACGAAGCAGCCAATCACAAATCTATACTGTCTATTTCTGCATCACCAGGTGCTATCTCATGGGAAATATCCTCTTTTTTGGCAGGCGCACAGAGCGCTGCATTATCTGTCATTTTCATTAGATTCGAGCTACAGCTGAGCCAAAAAGACTTAGTCCTAGCATATGTGCTCAAAACGGCCAAGCTGCGATTGTCCAAATTCACCCTTTCAGGATCACGTTCATTCCACAGTCGCAGCTCCAAGATTGAAAGGCGAGTAAGCAGAGCACCTGGATTTCATTTGGAAAACGGTAAACACCAGGAGCTGCCGGGATCGGGACTCATTATGAAGATCACTTCCAAGGATGGGAGAGACACCGCTTCTCCCAGCAGCCCTGGAGTTCTCTAGCCCAGCTTAGCGAAGGCAGGCATCTTCAGCCTCCTAAACAAAACAAAGCCCAAGCTGTCCTTCTTAGATAGGCCTTCCAGAGCACTCTCCCCAGGTATTTCTCTGGGCCATGTCAACTTGAACCTCATGGGGAGGTTCTCTGGAGCCCAAAGTACCATTACATAATCTGGATGACAGCTAACCTGAAGACTCTCAAAGGATGAAGTAATGTCTCCACACAGCAGAGATCTTATGCATTCAACTCTTTATCTGAACACGTGACAACTGCAGACTGTACGATGAGATTCAAAAAGACGTAAGCAGAAAATCCATTGTTTGGAGTGACAGGAAATTGGGGATAGGCTAGGGCTAGGTGGGATCCTCCCTCTCTACCCATGGGGCTAGTGGGTAGTATAAGCAGACACTGAAAACTAAGGACAAACCAGAGAAAATGACTCCCTACCCATGAGAACGGAAAACCAGCATGGACGTTTGACAGAGGCGGTCCCTCAGATCTTGAAAATTTTGAACATCACCTATGATAGGTTATGAGAGCATAACCTCTGATAGCCCTATGTTAGGAAATTCTGGTTCAGATTCTGGATCTCAGAGACCGGAAGGCAGGGTCTTTGAGAGACGTTTGCATACTCACATTTGCATCATCAGCTTTCTGACAAGGATGGAGGGTAGAAACACCTCCAGAGTTTGTCCACAGATGAATAGGTAAGAAAAGAAAGGGAAGCTTCCCTGGAGATTTAACTTGGTAGTAGAGCACTTACTTAACATGTATGTACAAAGCCATGGATTCATACCCAGCATTCCCACCAAAATGATAGATGATAGATAGATAGATAGATAGATAGATGATAGATAGATGATAGACAGACAGACAGATAGATAGATAGATAGATAGATAGATAGATGATAGATAGATAGACAGATAGATAGATAGATGATAGATGATAGATAGATAGATGGATAGATAGATAGATGATAGATAGATGATAGATAGATAGACAGATGATAGATGATAGATGATAGATAGATAGATGGATAGATAGATAGATAGATGATAGATGATAAATAGATAGATAGATGGTAGATAGATGATAGATAGATAGATGATAGATAGATAGATAGATGATAGATAGATAGATAGATAGGGTTTGCTGCTTTATAGTAAAGTCAGGCGGCAAAATCCACAGGAAAGCTCTAATTAGGACGAAAGCCCTCTTAGGCCAGCAGGTGGTGACGGCTGCCCAACTGGAAATTCTCTCAGTATCTCTGAGCTGTCCACTTAAAATGCTTACAGTGATAGCTGCGGAAGCTGGAGAGACAATTCAGTGGTTTAGAGAATAAACCGCTCTTGCAGAGGACCTGCTTCGGTTCCCAGCTCTTACAGCTCAAAAACCGCCTCAGAGGATTGAGCGCCCTCTTCTGGCCTCCGAGGTCATCTGCACTCATGTGCCGCACATAAGCTCCTGCATGTACACACACATACAAAGCAAACAAATTAATAAATGAATCTTTTAAACATGGTAACTTAGGGTACACAGCCACCTGAGTTTCCTTCCTACAGCAAGCCACGCTGTGTCTCTCTAAGCTGCCAGGAAGGTGAGCCCTGTTAAAACTATACAAAGCCACAAAGTCAGAGAAAATATCTAACATGTAGTCCTGCTAATGCCTGCTGGTCCAGATTTATCTTGAGCTTTCTTGCAGTGTGGGAAACTTCTTAGGTAGTCACGGCAGAGAGCTCCTCTGGCGAGAAATCTGCTGATGCCAACATCACCCTTAACCCTTACCAGTCTGTGTCAATGGTCAGCCATTTTCTCGTCTGCAGCCCCAGTGCTGTCTACTTCAAGGGCAAGCCAGCAAGATGAGAGAGGTACATAGATGCTACGTAACTGGTAGCCCTTTGGGTTTCAGGCTAGGAAGATCATTGAGGTGACCAGAGTCAAGTGGGGACAAAGGTAACAACGTTGTAGTTGCTGCCTTGGGCTTCTATAGAAAAAGTACCACAGACAGGGTGGCTGGCAGAACACTGACTGGTTCCATCAGAGTCCAGGAACTGGAAATCTGAGATCTCAGAAGTTGTTTGCTTGGCTCATGTCTCATCTTGCAGACAGCCATCTTTTTTTCTTTTCTTTTTTTTTTTTTTTGTCTTCATACTGGGGACAGAGAAAGAGAAAGAAAGAGTTCCAGCCTTTTTTATCATGTCTTATACAGCCATTAATTCTATCATGGGGATTGTGCATCTAACCTTAATCACCTGGTGAAAGCATTATTTCCAAATACTGTCACAACTGCAGGTATAACCCTGTCCTAGGAGTTTGGGGGTGGGACATAATTCAATCTGTAAGGATGATAATATTTGTCTTCACAGAACCATTCCTTCTATAGCTGGGGATGGTGTACACACCCATTCTGCTAGGGACAGGCTCCTCTGTTCTTACTCCTTCCGACTTTTAGATCACATGCTTCCCTTGAATCTCTCTGTGTGTCCCTGGATGTCTGTCTGTCTCTGTGTCTCTGTCTGTCTCTGTGTCTGTCTCTCTCTGTCTCCTCTCCCTCTCTTTGTGTCCCTGTCTCTGTCTCTCTGTCTCTCTCTCTGACCACCCCCCCCTTTCTACTTCATGCTCATCATGATTGGAGTTACTTTGCTCTCTGCCATGCCCTCGCCATGCCCTCTCCACCACGATGGAACCACACTTCTGAACCAATGGACCAAAATGCATCCTTCTTCCCTGATGCTGTCCACGCATGTCCTTGCTGTCCAAGGCGGGGGTTTTATCGCCGCCATGAAAAGTCTGGTTCCCTCCACCCAACTAGACTTCAACCACAGGTCTGCAGATGGGGCTTTGGAAGTAACCTGTGGGCTAACTGATTTTGCAGCATTTCCCTACAGGAGCTCCGTTACCCATTAATTGTAGCGTGTTTGGAAACAAAATAAATAATTTTTTTTAATCAAAATGGGTTTTCTCTTGTATTTTCTGTCAATTATCCCCGTGTGAATGGAAACGAGGTAAGCCCATCTGAAAACATTTGAGTGAGCGAATACACAAACAAACTTCCAAACTGTCTTTCAGCAAGTGAGGCTAAAGTTATTGAGTATGCAAATTGCCTTATTAAAAGAAGAATGATGTCTTTTTCAGCAATCAGTTTAATTACAGTGAAGCCCTTCAATGGAGAGAAATCAACTTGTTTCTCTGAGTAGGGATTCCTTAGAAAAGGAATTTAGGTATAACACATCAAAATTAGAAAATTTGCAGTTGGTAGGAAAAAATGTCTGTAAAGACGGTCTACACAGGGCTGCAGAGGCAAGGAGGTGGGCCAGGGATGGTGATACCAAGCTCAGAAGCTCTGTTTGGGGCTGCCTGGGACTCAGACCGTGTACCTAGCATCTGTGTGGTCTGAAACTCAGAGATGCCTGGAATTTAGCTCAGCGGTAGAGCATTTGCCTGAATCCCTCAGTATGGGGTTTGGAGTGAGACTCCGTGGTGGAGCGCTTTCCTAGAATTCTCAAGTCTACGTATGATTCTATCTCTAGAACCATGTCATAAAAATAACGGAGTCCTCCGTGACAGGTGTTTATCCCAACTGCGCACCGCCTTACAACGCAGATGTGGATTTGGTGGGCAGAGTCTACATACGTTGAGGCTAAAATTAATATGGCTCACTTACTTTCCATACGAGTCTTGTCCATTCTTCCCCAGGTCTTAATTATTTCCAGTCTTATTTCCAATTGGCCAAAAGTCTCCCCTTGTCAGATTAGACACCAGAAGACCTTTGCAGAGCTCTGCTGAGCGACGACCCATCTGCTCAGCTCAAATCTGGTTGGGGACCTGCTAGTATATCATCTCACCTAGGATACTGTGTCCACTAATGGAGGCTCTGAATCCTCCTGTGATCAAAGTCCCAGGGAAGCAGGTCTGGGGTCAAAGGGCACACACATCCAGTGCACCTCTTGAACTCTCAGTTATTTGAGAATCATGGCTCCCCTGGATGTACGGCTGAGCAAGGTTTATGGATGGGGTTGGAAGCCACCTTCATGGTAGGATCTGGGCTACGCAGAACACCAACTTAGCAATCGCAGGCAAGTTACCAACTCTCTTTGTGCCTCAGTTTCCTCATCTCCAAGAAGGAGATGGTAACACTGTTTCCTTGCAGATGGTTTTGGAGTTTGTAGAGAAATTTTAGGCAATTTAGGGTAACACAGGTGCCCAGTGAGCACTCAGTCCATGCAGCTGTCAGACGTAGCAATAGCAGAGGCCTAAATCTGGTTAACGTGAGTGGAGACGAGATGTTATGGTTTTCCATGGAGTGTCCTCACAAATCCCTGTGTTTTGGAGGCTCTGGTCCCACTGAATAGAGCTTCCGATAGGCGGCTGGACCATGTGGTTACTAACTTCACCAATGGATTAAAGCACAAATGCACAGCTAAATCTGGTATTAGAGGATGGTACCTGTTCAGAGGCCAAAGGTCACTGAGAAAATACTCGGAAGAACAGACCTTGTCCTGCCTCTTTCTGTCTCTGCCGCTTCCTGGCTGCCCTGAGGCAGCCATGCTTTCCTCTGCCACACCCCGGTTCTAAAGGCAGTGGAGCCTGTCTGAAAATATGAAGCAAAATACTTTCTTTGTTTCTTAAGGTGGTTCGTCAGACATCTAGTCACAGTGACGGAAAGAACGAAGGAGCCTGAGGAGACAGTCAAAGGGGGAGGATAAGAAAGGGGCCGGGAAGGACCTAGGGTGCAGAAGGGCAGGATGTGACCTTACGGGGGGAGCCAGAGCCCGTCTCTGACAGTCCAACATGTCTATGTGCGTGCTGGCTTATTTTTTAATAATACTCTTATTAGCAATTTGAGTTTCATATGCTGCACCTCAACAACACACTCTTCCCTGTCCTTCTTATTTCACCCTCCCAGCCCTGTGCCCTTAAACAACACAAAAACAAACAAAGGAAAATTAATTCCAGCTTGTGTGGCAGGAGCATGGATCGAGGCATAGCCACGATCTTTGGAGGCAGCAGGCTGCTCTGTCATGGATATTCGCCTGGCCTATACTAGCCCAAGGACTAAGCATGACAAAGGTCAACCCAAAGCTGAGCCTCACTGCCTAAACTGCAGGCACTCAGACACTGGACAGGAACCCTGATATCCCACAAGAGCCAGGGCATCCCACAGTCCTCAGACATCCCACAAGCACCCAGATATCTCACAGGCACACAGACATCCCACAGGGACTAGGGCCTCCTGCAGGTACCCAGACATCACCACAGGCACCAGGACCTCCTGAAAGCACTAGAGTATCTCACAGGCACCAGGGCATCCCACAGGCTCTAAAGCATCCCCTAGACACCCAGACATCATTCAGGCACCCTGACACCACACAGACATCTGGACATCCTACATGGCATCCCACCAAGCCAGAACATCCTGTGGGCATCCAGATATCTCATAGGTCTCAGGGCCTTCAGCAGGCACCCAGGCCTTCCAAAGTCACCAGGACATCCTTCAGGCACCCAGAAATTTCCCAGGCACCAGGACACCTCACAGACACTAGGGCATCTTAAAGACGCCCAGGCATCTCACACACTCACCTGGCCGACCTGCAGGCATAGGGATGCCGCATAGACACCCTGCCCTTCTCCAAGCACCTGGCCATCGTGCAGACACCCAGATATCCTGCAAGCATCAGGGCATCCGACAAGCCCATGGATATCCCACAGGCTCCTCGACAGTTCGCAGGCACCAGGGCATCACACAGTCACCCAGACGTCACTCAGGCACTTGGCCATCCCACAGAAGGCTGTACATCATGCAGGCACCCCATCTTCCTTCAGGCTCCTGAACATCATGCAAGTACCTGGGCATTCTTCAGATACCCAAACATCATTGTCTCCTGGTTCTGCTGCAGGCATCCGGTTATCTGGCGTATGCTCAGACATTCTGAAGGTTACCCGGGATCCGGCAGGCACCGGGCCTCCTGCAAGCACCCGAACATCTCCCAGGCACCCGGACCTCCCACAGGCACACGGACATCCTAATCCAGAACAGGACAAGGAATAGGCCTCACCCATCTGACTATGGATCAAGGCAACAAATCAAAGCCCAAAGCACGGTAGGTCCCACAGGGCTTCCCTGTGGATATGAACACCAGTGATGGTGAAAGCTAAAGTTAGCCTGTGGTCCTCCCTGACACTGGCAGTGGACACAGTTCATCACAACTGGACAGGTAGGCTCAAGAGACTCAGAACCAGTTTGACAGTGTCAACCCCAGCACCACTTTAGCCTTGCATTCTTCTATTTATTGTTCCTATTGGCACATAAGCTGTTGTCTTATCAATCAATTTGGTGGTGGTGGTGGTGGTAGGGTGCTGTCTATAGATGTCACCAACGCTGTGAAGGAAAATGTCTCCTGTGTGGCTTTTAAAAAAAATCACCTCTTCCTAGTTGTCTCACAGGAACAAACACGCTATATATAGTGGTCGGTTCTGGAGGTTCTGTGTGCTTGTGTTCCTCTGAGAAGCAGGTCACACGAGTTGAGCTATGTGGTCTAGGTTGAGTTGCTATCTCAGATCCCAGCACATGAACCACGTCCCTCTCTGACAGAACCATCAAGAAAGGGACCACATTCAAAGAGGCGTCTGTATGCCTTGGAGAGTGGAGGAAAGGAGGAGAGGTGGGGATGCCTGAGCCTTGGAGGCCACAGCCGTGTATCTGCTCTTCGTGCTTCGGGATATAGGTGGCTAGGCAGATTCCTGTGGGTCCCACTCTGGAGCAATCAGGCTCCAGTTAACATCTCTCCTTTCCCCACAAAGTACTGAGGAAATGAGCCTTTTATGGGACTCCGAGTTCACACTCACACTCGGGGAACTGTAAGTCTGAGAGTCTAGAGGATAGAGATGCAGGTGATTTGTATCCTCTAAAATATGACCAAGGGTTCACATGGGACAAGAAAGAGAATAGCTATGAGGGGTACTCAGGAAGTTCTATGTGGGCAGGAAAGGCATAGGAAGCCCCCTGGGCTCAATACAGCATTCATCTGCTTGTTCAGGCTGTAACAAGAGCTGGCTCTCCAGGCAGGAGAGTCCCAGAAGTGAGAACAGCCCAAGCTAGGGCACAGGTAGAAGAGAAGCCGGCTTGCGCCTACCACTAGGAGTTCTCTACATCTTTGAAGTTGTAAAGAATCAGAAGGTTGGGCTAGGGGAGGGGAGGGCAGCCGCATGTGTCCGTTTCAGTGGTCAAACTCGCCATTCTTAAAGGTGACTAGGGAACACAGAGTCTGACGAGAACTCACACGAGTCAGTGAGAAACAACAATGAAAAGGAGAACACGCAGGGGCTGGAGAGACGGCTCAGAAGTTAAAAGAGCGTACTGCTCTTGCCGAGGACCCAAGTTCGGTTCCAGTACCTACATCAAGGAGCCCGCAACAGCCTTTAACTCAAGCTCCAGGGGATCTGATGCTCTCTCCTGCCTCTTCTGGCTTCCAGGCAGCTGCACTCACATGCATGATACAAACCTACACCTGGACACAAATATATACATAACTGGAAAAAAAAAAAGTAAAATCTTTACACTTCACGCAAGTGAATTCCAAGCTACCCTCAGTGAACAAAGGAGAAGAGGCCCCATCTTGTTAATAAGCAGTGAGGTGCCATTGAGACCCCAACCAGACAGCACCACACAGTTTGGCAAGAGCAAGGGAGACAGAACTCAGCATGCAGGCTGAGACCCTGCTCTGCAGGAGCTCATGGGCCCTGCTGGTAACAGGAGGGATTGGAGCAGTCAGTTTGCAAATGCACTTGTCAGCGTCGACATCGAACACCCTCCACCCTTCAGAAATAAACCCAGCAAAAGCGAGTGCACATGCCACCGGCAGTACTGTATATAATTGCCCCAATCTGGGAGCCATCCCAACGTCCGTCGCCGCGGGAATGGATAAGTGGACCATAGAGCGCTTCACGTGACAGATCACTGTAGGCGTGCTATGCCTCGATTTAAACATTTCTAAAAACGACTTGGTTTGGGAAAAGTAGGAGGCAAGCGGCCCTTCTGCTCCCAGTTGCTGGGGACGGTAGTGTTGGTGTCAGTAATGAGATCTGGCTTTGACAGCATGAGGCAGACCTGAGACACTCTGGCTTAGGGTTTAGGGCTCTGAGGTGGTACTTTGGGGGTGCATTTCTGATCAGGGTCAGGACTCCTCCCATAGCTCTCAAAACCACACATTCAGCCTTTCCGAGCCTTCAGACCCGACCCTGCCTCCGAAACTCTGTGCGTCTACATTGCCCTGGGGAAAGTGAATATCACCCGGGAGCTCTCCAGATCTTTATTCCAGTCATCTCTAGACAAAGGTTCTCTGGCCACTCCTGGGGTTTCCACATCTTTTTATTTGTGTGTGTATGTGTGTGTATACGTTCCATGTGTGTGTTCTGTACCTAAGGAGGCCAGAAGAGGACATCAGATCCCCTGTAGCTGGAGTTACAGCAGTTGTGAGCCTGCTGTGGGTGCTGGGAACTGAGCTCTGGTCTTATGGAAGAGCAGCAAGAGCTCTCTACTGCACAACCATCTCTCTAACCCTGGTTTGTCTTAGAACCTATGCTCTAACTTAGAACATACGCCCTCTAGGGGCAAAAGCCACATCATTCCTGTTTCTAGCTCTAATCCCCAGTGTCTGAGCCTAGACAGGCGCTGACTCCGGGGCTGAACAAACAGGAGAACCAGGAGGCCATGGCTATAGGAATTCCCAAATCAAATGCGTTTCTTAGCTCAGAGACTGCAAAGACCGACCCCCCCAGATGACTGGCCATGGGCTGCTGGGAAGATTTTATTATATGGTATCTTGTAGCTTAGGAAACTGAGTCTTGAGGAGGAGGGAAGCCATGCCCACATGTAAATGTGACAGCCAAGATGTAAGATCAAGTTTGCCCTTCCTCGGGCTCAGTTCAAAGGTGTAGAACCCTTCAACCACAGCTGGACAGCTTTTAGCATTTTCTCTTGAGATAAAAACAAACAGCCAGGGAGGGAAAAGAGAGCAGCCAGAGAGCCCGCCTCCACAGCAAGGCGTGGCACATACAGCTCCAGGAACCTACAGGGTGCCCTTCCCTCCCGTCTGCCCCTCCTGGAGCTATGCTGGTGGCTGTCACAGCCCACTATGCTCAGAGGCTGTTTGCTTCATTGATGGAGACAGCTCCCAAGACAGCCCAGAGCCAGCTTCAAGCCACTCTGACAATGCTCGGCCACACTGAACAGATCGATCTGATCTCAATGTCTGACAGGCACCAGCTGACTCAATTACAGGTGTGTTGGGTTAGACTCCCAGGGGCGCAATGCCCTGGAGTAAGGGTGTTAGTCTCCATCTAAGGGACCCGGCCTTGGAGACGAGGGAAACCTTCTTCACCAGCTGGAATCTAAAGCTCTCTCTTTTCCATAGGGCTCCTCTTCCCTTCGTTCCCTGGACACCCCTGGTGTCTAGTTTACAGTTCTGTAAGGGCCACGGTGGCAAATGGACAAAGCATTCCCTGTGCGATTCATCCCGGGCCAGTTCCACAGCGTGGTAATGGTCAGCGTTTTTTATAAACCAGAGAAGCTCAGAGTCGCCCTCACTCATCTCCCAGTCTTGCAGGTACCCTGGTGTGTTTCATCCATGTGAGGCAGAAAGCCGACACTCCATGTAGATGCCTGTGGTGGGCTCAGGCCATCTCCAGAAGTGGGAGGGCCTTGACAGTTCTCACATGCGTCCAGGAGCCTGGGATCTGAGCCCACTGGGATTCAGGGACCACCGGCAAGATCGGTCCACTCCATGATGTCAAAATGTTGAAGTAATATGGAGAATGAAGAACTCACCCTACCTCATTCTGGCAGCTTCTGGGAAGTTTATAAGACAGTATAGTCCCAGTTCCACAAGCCCAGGGAAGGCACGAATCACCGCCATCTTCCTCAGAGGCTCCCAAGAGGAACATACATCTCACTAGGGTACAGGTGTATGTGTCTCTTGACACGTCTGCCTCTGTGAGCCCAGCACTAGGCTGGGCTGCTCCACAACCATGGTGCTGGGTTTATCAGTGGGTGACATGGGGATAACTGCTCTTTCCTGGGGTTGGGAAGGGCCACAGACACTGAGGTAGGCAAGAGAAATGGACATGCTCAGATTTGGGGGAATCAAAGTCTGCATTTAAGTAGAGCTATACTCTTTGGGAGGGGTTCCACGGAAGTGCTTGGTCTGTGTCTTCCAAGTTCCCAGGGCCTCCTGACAACGGGCATGTTCTTCAGCTGAGATCTGTACCATGCTACAACACAGGCCCAATGTAAATGCGGAGAGTTTGCGTCTTCAAAACTGATCCCTGTTGTTGATTTTTTTTTTTTTTTTGGAGGTTCTGGGAGAGGAACTCAGCACACTGCAGTTGAGCACATGACATGCAACTGAGCCCAGACTCCCGCCTTGTGAGACGCCAAGGGAGTGGAGACTTGGTCTGGCTAGTTGCTCAGAGGTGGGGAATTTGGACTGAGGAAGGCATCTGGGATACCAGTCCCTTTACAAGAAGATAAACCAGCGAATATAGGTACAAGTGTACTCTCCGGGTTTTGCAGCGCAACGCTCTCTGCTTCCTTTGGAATCTGTCAGCAAAGATCTCATCATTACACATTTGACCTTGGATCTCCAGAGCTGGGGCTAAAATTAACCTACGTCTTTTCTTCACGTTACCCAGCCTCCGGTGTTTTGTTATAGTAAGACAACACGAACTGGCACACATTGGGTCACACTACTCTCTGCTCCTGTTTCTCATGCCCTTTACCCCTATGCGTCTTTGGGGTCACTCTCCCTTGGTCTTTCTCTCACAAGGATGTGTGTGATAACATTCAGGGCTCGTGCAGATAATCCAAGATAAACAGCTCTCGAGATTCCTGAATTGGATTTTCCTTAGAGTGTAAAATTCATTCTTAGTGCCATGGAAGGCAATGTTCACAGGCTCTGGGTGTTGGAGAACAAATATAACTTTGGGGGCTGACACTTTCTTTTCTTTTACCCACTGAAGCTTCTGCCTATGGAAGTTGTGTGTGGTGGCACACTTCCATAAGCCTAGCATTCAGGAGGCTGACGTGGAAGGATGGTGATTATCAGGATGGCCAATGTTATATAGAGCATAGTGAGTCCCAGGCCAGCCTGTCTGGCTTCTCCCACATCTACTTTTGTAACCAAACCATGGACTGCCTTTTTGTGGCCGGCAGGATAGATCTTGGAGCCTTAAAGGGGTCAAATTAAACCCCACTCTTGCTTCAGTGTCCTTTCTATGCCAGCTTCGTAACAGGAGAATCCGTGTGCAAGGGAAGGCAGTGAAGGGAAGGCAGTGAACCTAGCATAGTGATGAAGATGATGACGGTGACATTGGGGATTATGGTATCACTATGGCTACCGACTCCTGAGCCCCTGTATGGCTACTCTGTGTCCTAAGGACCTTTAATCTACACACCAGCTCTGTATGGACAAGTAGAGACCGTGTGAGATCTGAGAGATCTAAACGTGGATCGGATGCCGAACTGGCTGCCACTTTCTTGGATTTCCTAAAACACACAGTGTGGCAAAGGCCATGTTCCCTCTGATGCATGTTTCGAGTTTGTTTGCCTTCCCTATCACCCTGTAAATGCCTGTGGGTGAGTTTGACCTTTGAGGATTGTTGTATCCCAGGGCTTGGCGTGTCTAGCAGAGTACCGGCCACTCAAGAATCGATACATTGGTGAAGTGGGTAGATGGATGAATGGATGGATAGGTGGACACATGGGTGGATGCGTGGATGGGTGTGTGAGTGACACATGGATGGATACATATATGAATACATGGACTTCTGAACAGACGGATAGACGGGTAGATGGACAAATAGCTGCCTGCATGGATGTGTGCATGGACACACGGGTGCATGAACAAGTAAATGGATGGATAAATGGATACATGGACACATGAATGCTTGCATGTATAGTACATGGGCTGATGGATGGATGGATGGATGGATGGATGGATGGATGGATAGGTGGATGGATAGATGGAGGGATGGATGGATAGATGGGTGGATGGATGATGGATGGTGGATGGATGATGGATGGATGGATGGATGGATGGATAGATGGATGATGGATGGATGGATGGTGGATGGATGGATGGATGGATGGGTGGATGGATGGATGGATGGATGGATAGGTGGATGGATGGATGGAGGGATGGATGGATGGATGGGTGGATGGATGGATGGATGGATGGATGGATGGATGGGTGGATGGGTGGATGGATGGATGGATGGATGAACAACTTGATGGGCAGATTGCCAGATGAACGCCTAGATAGATGGACTCACAGACACATGAGCAGACAGATGGACAGATGGATGGATAATATCATGTCCTAGATCGCCTCCTGCCTGCTCTCCTCAGAGCCTGCCTCATCATATGCACTCCATCAGTGCTGGTGAAGGGCCAACACAGTAGCACGGTGACATTTCTCTTTCCTCTAGTGCACATTTCCTCACGTCTAAACATGGGTTGAAAAACATCCAAGCTTTTCATAGCGATTTAGTTTCCAGAAATTTCCAAGCCCTGACTCTGAGCTGAGCAGTACAGTTGCCTGTGCTGCGTCTCCACACAGCAACGACATAGTTCCGAATTGCTAATCACCTCGGAATTGTTGTGTTGCTATGTGACAACACGGAGCAGCACCAACCTGTCTGACCACTCGTGGTAATTTCATTCCCCACCCCTAAAAACAGTGTTGCTGAAGCGTATTGTTGGCCCGCTGCGTTCCCTCTCTCATGTGAGACCTACTGGAAAACGAGCAGGGCACCTTGATGGACTGACTACCAGTTGCATTGATGATAACTCTACTCTTCCATTTCCCCCCGATTTTGGATGATGTGGCAGTTATCTGGCCCTCCCACCGTGGGGAGGTTCACACGGGGCTGAAGTGTAATTCTGTCCATCCTACCTCTGCCGGCCGGTAAGGGGCTAAAGGTAAGCAACCTAAACACCAAGCAGAGGTATGGCACAGCGTCAACTCAGCTGCGGATTCCTCTGTCCCCACAGGGTCTCAAAGCACCCCCTGGTAGAACACTATGGAGAAGGCTCAGTTGCTCTTTCCCAGCGCTCTTTGCAGGCGGCGGGGTGACATCGTAAGAACTATGGGTCTGCATTTTGTGACTGAGGTTTTAACCTACCCGGGTAGGTGAAGCTTAGAGCCCCTTACCGGCTTTAAATAACACGGGCTGCGGTCAGGTGGGGCGGCACACCCCTTTAATCCCAGCACTCTGGGAGTCAGAGACAGGTGGAGCTCTGTGAGTGGGAAGCCAGAAAGATCTACAGAGTTCTGAGTCTGCAAGTCTACATAGTGAGACCATTAAAAGAAAATTAATAATAATAATAATAATAATAATAATAATAATAAATAAAAGCACGGCACAAAGATTTTTATCTGATTCCATTTTATCTACCACGGAGGCTGTTTTTAAGACTGGGAATGTGTGGTTTACAGGGTTCGAAGGAAGAACCCTACCCAGCTCTTTGTGACATCCAGGCCCGTTCCTCGCCACGTAAGGGATAGGTTGCTATGACCACCAGCAAAGGGTGGACTGTGACCTTGGTCATTTTATTAGCTCATTCGTGCTCTGTAGTAGGCAGAGTTTCCCTCCTCCCCCGCCCCAGTCTGGTGGTTCCCCTTTAAAATCCCTCTGCAGTGGTCATGTCGGAGGGAAGGAGGAGGGAGGGAGGAGGGAGGGAGGGAAAGAGGGAGTGGGGAGGGAGGAGGGAGTGGAGAGACTGATTTAGGGTTTGGGGAGGGAGAGCTGAGACCCAGTGACACACTAAGGAGGCAGACTGATGTCAGAGGCAGCATGCTGAGCGCAGTCAGAAGCAAAGGGCACGGGGAAGAACTTGGGTCACGTGAGCCTATCTGCAGATCTGCAGGAACAATGCAAAGAAGAAGAGAACGGGCAGATGCACATGGAGCATCATGGGAAATGGACCCTGGGCCTTGGGCGTGCAAGGTTCAGCATGTGCATGTTCAGCCATGGACCAGCTACATTCACAGCCTCTTCCAAAACTACACTTTCTACTTTGAGACAAAGTCTCCCTAAGTTGTCCAGGCTGGCTTTGATCACGTGATCCTCCTGCCTCAGCATCCTGAGTAGCTAGGATTATAGGCCTGTGCCAATAGGCCTGGTTCAGGCTAGGGAACCCTTAGAGTGGAGCAATGCTAGACATTCCTTTCCTGTAACAAGTGCCTGACTACATAAACTTAAGAAGAAGAAAGGTTTGCTTTGACTCACAGCTTCAGAGGTTGTACAGTTGAGACACTTAATTGTGACTTTAGGGTAAAGCAAGGTGTCATGCTTGGAGCAGGTAGAGGAAGCTGCCCACTTCTTTCGTGGTGGCCAGAAAGGAAAAAGAGAAGTTGATGTGGTAGCATATATCCAAAATGCAAGTACTGGTACTTGGGAAGCTCAGGGAAACTGATTGCAATTTCGAGGTAGCCTGGGCTACATCACGTGTCCCTGTCTACAAAACCAGAAACCACAAAGGCAGAGCAAGAGAGCAGAGACTCTCCATCTCCTTCAACAGCACACCTCAAAGACCTAACCTCCTCCGGCTAGACCCCACCTCTCCAGTCTCCAACACTCCCAAACCAGCACGTGCTGGGAACCAAGTCTTCAACAGACATGCTTTTGTGAGGGACTTAGCCAAGCCATGACAGGTGAATTCATCTTTCCTTTCTTCTTAAAGCAATTTCAACAAGCGAAAAACGGCCACCTCATTATGGATGCTGGAAGCTGACCAATTAGCAGAGAGAAGAATATGCCTCAAACAGGTTCACTTATCCACTGGACACCAAAGAGAAGACAATAAGGGACTGTATTTATGACTGTTCTGTCTGCTGTGATTTGGGCTCATAGAGTAATAGGGGCATCACGGTAAGATGTCCATCACAGTGGGCATCCTATTTGGCTCTCTGTGGCTGTGACAAAATGACCTTAAGCCAACTTGGGGAGGAGAGGGCTTATTCAGCTTCCTGGTCACAGTCCATCCCTGAGGGAAGTCAGGGCAGGAACTCAAGACAGGAACCTGGAGGCAGGAACTGAGGCAGAGACCATGGAGGAACACTGCTTACTGGCTTGCTCTGAAACTTTTCTTTTCCAGTGCAGTCCCGGCAGCCCAGAGGTGGCACTGCCCACAGGGGGCTGTGCCCTCCCACATCAATTGGAAAGTCAGGCAATGCGGCACAGACACGCCCATTGGCCATGGTGATGCTGGCAATTCTGCAACAGGGGGTCCTTATTCCCAACTTGTGTCAAGTTGACAAAAGCAACAGGGGAGTCAAGGTAGCAGGAACGTGAGGTAGCATTGCAACTGAAGTCAGAAGCAGAGAGGTGAATACCAGTGTACACCTCATTTTCTCCTTTTTCTTCAGTCCAGGCCCCAGCCCATGGGATGGTGCCACCCATGTTCAGGGTAGGACTCCCATCCTCAGCTAGAGCTCTTGGGAAATGCCCTCACAGATGTGTTCACGTCTCCCAGGCGAGTCTAAGTCTAGTCAAGATGACAATGAAGACTAATCATCACAGGGATGGAGTCCTGGCCACACCCACAGTCCCGTCCCTTGCCATGCTCCCGTTGTAGTCCATCAGCGTCAGTCAGGATCCCCGCGTGTGATGCTTCTGCGGGATGCATTAGAGGCAACTGAAGAGCTACAGGCTCCAGAAAAAACGGATTGTTTTTCCTCTCACTGGGTGTGGGATAGAGGTTGGTCTTCTCTCCAGGGTGAACATTTGGGAGCAGGCCGGATGGAGTTCTGGCAGGGTAGACATGCTCTCAGACAGTTGCTTCTGTACTGATGCCAGGTAGCCAGCCTGCTTGCATTGTGTAGGGATCAAGGACCAAATTGAAATCCAGAGGGCAGCCATTCCAGGGAGAGCTGGCTCACAGGGGACAGGATCCTACTGATCCTGAATCCTACTGATTAAGCAAAAGCCTGCCTTAACATGTCTCTGCATGGTGCTCCAACCCTTCTTCCTGTGGACGTCTAGGTAGCATTTCTGAGTCTCAGGACAGGATGCACAAGCCTGCTGGCCCCTGGTGGAAAATCTTAGGCCTCAGAAGGGTTCGAGGATGAACCTGAGCTGCTCGCCCTGCTCAGGTGCATCAGCCCCTCTCATGGGGAAGCCAAGCCGAGCAGATATCTTCAAAGCACAAAAGAGCATGGGGGTTTTATACCACCTCAGGCCCTCGCCTCCCCAATACCCCTTTCTCCCACAGTCCCCTTTCAAGGTGGCCTTGATTCCCAGATAGAAGTCTTTACTATTTTAACCCAAATTCCATCAGAACAGAAGTTGTCAGGGGATGGAATGGATTGATTGCTTTTTTAAATAAAGAAACTTAAGAATGTAATTCATAGAGAGTAAATGGAATAAAACTGCCGAGTACCCAGAAGACGGTGCCCATTGCTTCCCAGGTGTTAATGGGGAGTCTGTGGGGTGCAGGCATTTGTTCAAACACATCTGTCTGACACCAAGAAGGCATTGCTTTAGATAAGAGTTACATTTAAATCTATAGACCCCGAGTCAGGTGGAGAGCTCTGTAGATGTGTGGGGCAGCCTCACCCAACGTTCTGAAGGCCTTCAGGATGATACAGGTTTCCCCAAGAAGGATATTTTCCAGTGGTTCTTCCCTGAGTCTCCAGCCTGTCAGGTCGCCCTGAGGATTTTTGATATTGGCAGCCTGTACAGTCTGAGGAGCTGGCTCCCTAAGATGAGTCTACCTGTCTGTCTGTCCGTCTGTATCTGTCTATATATGTATCTACATATCCATCCATCCTCTCTCTATCCACTTGTCTTCTACCTAGTGCCTGTCTCCTATTGTCTAACGTCCACCTACGTACCTGTCATCTGTCCAATCTGTCATTTATTGTGCGCGTCTGTTAGCCAGCCTCTCATTCCATCAAGCGTCCTACCCGCCGAGTCTATCGCATGTTATTTATCATTTCTGGTTTTCTCTTTACTTAGCCTGTCTTCTATGGCTTACCGTTGATCGACGTATCTATTTCCTACCTGCTGTCTGCTGCTTCAGGGTCCCTCTCTGTTCAATTAACAATCTGTCATTTATCTGTTGTCTATGTGTACATGCTCTGTTTGTGCAATCAATAGTCTTCCTATCGTCTGTCATCAATCCACTGCCTATCTATCATCTATCTTATCTATCCATCAGCTATCTGCTATCTAACCATCTGTCTAGTACCTATCTATCTATCATCTCTCTACTATCTATCCATCTATCCTTATCTATCCATCTATCCATCTATCATCTATCTATCATCTATCTATCTATCATCTATCTATCTATCTATCTATCATCTATCGATCTATCATCTATCTATCATCTATCTATCCATCTATCCATCTATCTATCTATCTATCTATCCATCTATCCATCTATCTATCTATCATCTGTCTATCTATCATCTATCTATCTATCATCTATCAATCTATCATCTATCTATCATCTATCTATCCATCTATCCATCTATCTATCCATCCATCTATCTATCCATCTATTCATCTATCTATCTATCTATCTATCTATCTATCTATCTATCTATCTATCTATCCGTCTATCTGTCCATCCATCTATCCGTCCATCTATCCATCCATCTATCTATCTATCCATCTATCCATCTATCATCTATCTGTCTATCCATCCATCTATCCATCTATTTATCTATCCATCTATCTATCCATCTATCTATCTATCTATCTATCCATCTATCCATCTATCATCTATCTGTCTATCCATCTATCTATCCATCCATCTATCCATCTATCTATCTATCTATCTATCTATCTATCTATCTATCTATCTATCTATCCATCTATCTATCCATCTATCTATCCATCTATCTATCCATCCATCTATCCATCTATCTACCTATCTATCTATCCATCTATCCATCTATCTATCTATCATCTATCTATCTATCCATCTATCTATCCACCCATCTATCCATCTATCTATCTATCTATCTATCTATCTATCTATCTATCTATCTACCTACCTACCTACCTACTGTCTCCCTTTCTCTGTCTTCCTACAGACTTATCACGATTCTCGTTGTCATATCCTTCTTACTGGCTCTCAAAAACCTTCATTAATCCAGGTAGAAACTCAGAAGAAGGACATGCTGTCTGAAAGAGGCCGGAAGATGAAAATTTCTAGCACCTAACAGGAGCTGTTGTCATAAAGACAGCTAATCAACACATGCCTTTCTTTCCCTTGTCCAGCCTAAACAGAGGGCACTGAGCCATGGGCCCCAGCCTGCTCATTTGCATTGCAAGAAATACATGAGAAGCAGCACTGTGGCTTGTTCTGACTGCAGCCTGAACCGAGAGTGGGGGAACGAACAACTACACAGATGTAGGAAGAAAGCCTGTTGCTGTGGACACCACAGGGTCATGTGACGCAGAGTGGGGAGGTCCTGCCGGGCCTGCAGGGCAGGGGCCAGGTGTGCTGGGGATTTTCCCTGCTGATTCAGTGGACGGTGAGTGGCAAGGCCAACTCCTGCTTTCTAAAGGGCTGAGGGGGAGTATACAGAGAGTCACTGCCTGTTGCTGTGAAGGCATGTTGGCCCAAGCTTCCTAGAGAGAGAATGAGAAGTCACCATGCCTACTGCGGGATCCGCCATCTCCATCCCTCATGGTCATGAGCAAGCATATAGCCCTGCTTTTTTGCTCCTAGCAAGGAGAAGCAGGAAGGCAGAGAGGAGTTTGACGAAAGTGCCTTCTATGCTCCCTTCTAATAAAGAGCCATATATTCATCGTGAACAGTCATTTTTTTTTTCCCCTTAGCACTAAAGTAATACCGGGACTCTCATTGCTCCCAAAACTGCTGACTAAAATCTTCCCACAATGTGTCTCTCCGGCATTCTTTAACCCTATGGATGATAATAAAGTCTCATAAATCTAGGCAAATCTTTAATTACGCCTTCAGAACTTGACGCAGCAACAGTGACATAGTCGTAAAGGGCACATTCAAAATTAGCTCTGTGTACACTTTATGAATATGGAAAAGGGTAGTGGTAGCTACCGTCAAAGCTGAGAGACAAATATACGATATATATATATATATATATATATATGCTTATTGTTACTACCATCCCTCGACTGATTTCTTTTCTAAAACAAATTGTTAGAAGACTCTCGGCAACTTTATTAAAATCCACAGCCTCAGCCCTGTGAGTACCGAAAACGGCAAGCTGAAATAGAAGATAGGGTACAACACCCTTTGACCTAAAAGTTGGTTCTTTATATTCAGTGCATGCACCTGTATATGTGCAGGCATGCATTCACGCCTGTGTGTGCGCACACACACACATTGGTGCATGGAGTACTTCCAAGAGGGCAGGAACACTCTGCCCAGTGGAGGAGGCCTTGCTCCCATGGGATCCTGGGAGTCCAGTCTCCTTTTCTTCCCACCCCTGCACTTGGTAAGCATCCCCACCTCCACAATTTACTTTACCTTCAGCCAATGCATGTGTGCGAATGATATGGAGAAAGTTCTCCTATTCTGCTAACTAAACGGCATCTTTCCCTCCAATCCCAGTGGGGTAAGCCAGTCCGTGGTGGGGGGTGAAGAAGAGGGGTGCCCAGAGCTCTGCTGATTTCCGGGTATCATCAGGGGTATTTGAGACGGAGCAACTGGTGAATGAAGAGGGAGGTGTCACCTTTGTTCATCACAGTTCCCTAAAGAAGCCACTCTCTGTGTCCAAGAAGACCAGCCAAGCATTAAAACAAGACATTCTCAATAAAGTTAACTGGAAGGCCAGATGACGGGGAGAGGTAAAGCGCGCATTCTGTGTCTTTTTAATAAAGTTTTTCAAAAAGTTAAGGAAGGCTGTTCCCTTACATCTGGCATACTCACCCAGCCGTGAGCCGCAGGCTGCAGTCTCCTGACTGGGATCACCTTCCCCAGCCTCTGGAGTTCAAAGAAGCCCAGTTTGATATCGCAGGCCTGTAACCCCAGCACTCAAGAGGCTGAAGCAAGAGGACCCAGAGTTCAAGGTCAGCTTGGGCTACGTCAAGGCTAGTGTGGGTTTATATAATGAAACCACATTCCAGAAAAAAAAAAAACACTAAAAATTTAAATATTAATTACATTACCCTGTGTGTATCTATTACATTTTTTATCCACTAGGCATCTTCTTTGGTGTGCTAGGGATGGAACCCAGGGCAGTATACCTACCAGACAAGAGTTCTACCACTCAGCTATGACCCAGTTTCTCACTACTGGATATTAGGCAAGTCTAAGCCCTCATTTGTTTAGTGTTTAGGTCTTTTTTTTAAAGATAGGTTCTCACTATGTAGCCCAGACTGGCCTCAACTTCCCGATCCCCTCGTTTCTGTCTGCGTGGTGCTAGAAGTGTTGATACTGGCCACTAAGCCTAGCTGAGTTTGCTTCAAGATTCCGTGGTAACGAATAACATGGCTGTGGCCGTTTATACACAGATATTCCCGGGTTTTGCATTTCAGTTTCTCCTGAGTGGACTTGCCAACACTAGGGGAAGGTGCGTGGTTCGTCCTGTGCAAAGTCGCCAAAGGGCTTTCCAAAATGGTTGCATCTACTTACATCTGCCTAGCAATGTGAGCAGTTCGGCCATCCACCCAGTCCACAGTTGACACGGAACAGTCAGTCTTCTCAGTCCTAAGTGTTCTAGTGAGAATACGCAGTGCCCCGGATGTGGTTCTCCTTCCTACCTATCTGGATCTCAAGGTCACAGGTCACTTCTTCAGATGGCTATCAGACGTTCAGACATCTTCCTTTCTGCACAGTCTAGATTTAACTCTCTAACTTCCTTCCTTCTTTCCTTCCTTCCTTCCTTCCTTCCTTCCTTCCTTTGTCCCTCCCTCCCTTCCTTCCTTCCTTCCTCTCCTCCCTGCTCTGTGACGTGAAAGCGTAAGTGATATTATCTGGGGGAGCGGGAGGGGTCTGTGGGAAGGTGTTGACAAAAGAGCGTAAGTGAAGACATGATTACAAAGTACAATAAAGTATCTTCATGGAGATGCTATGATTAAGCCCATGAAGTGTGCGTGAACCACGAAATTAATTTATTCTTTTAAAACCCAAACATCTTCCTCTGCGACTCGTGGCTCACTTTTGTCCACAATTTTGAATGAATTGCCTTCTTAGGAAGTTCATCCTCCACAGACCACTTTCCCCATTATGTAGAATTACAGAGAACTTTTCTACCCATCTCTAATTGTGAACTAATTTTCAAAGGATTTGTTTTTATTTTATGTGAATGACCGTGTGCCTGTATGTGCACTGTGTGTGTGCAGTACCCACAGAGACCAGAAGGTGGTGTCGGATAATCTGTGTAACTAAAGCTACAGCCCGTTTTCAATTTCCTTGTTGGTTCTATGAACCAAACCTGGGTCTTCTCTAAGAGAGGCTAGTGCACTTAATCTGTATTTTATTTTTTATTCACTAACTTCCTTTAGCTCACTAGCAACACACAAAACAATTGACATGTAACTAGTAGAATAGTGTTTTCTCACTAAGAAACTCAATCAGTGACATGATCTCTGACACAATCACTCTTTAAGACTTACACTTATTTGTACATATCTGTGGGGTGCAG
Organism: Cricetomys ansorgei; assembly: GCA_026225945.1. Lineage (NCBI taxonomy): Eukaryota > Metazoa > Chordata > Mammalia > Rodentia > Nesomyidae > Cricetomys > Cricetomys ansorgei. The sequence goes on along the minus strand of JAMJFZ010003296.1, from coordinate 3,214,493 downwards.
TCCAACGTAGAAAATGACATCGTTATACTATAGAGCTGTCTTCCTTTGCTTACTGCACTATTAATTCACAACAGCCAGGACTCAGAAACCAGGCTCAGTATTCATCAATGAAGACATGAAGAAATCTTGATATTTAATATGAGGGATTGTAATCAGCCATGATAAGAACAAAGACCAGTTGTCTTTATCAAAGCAGATGGAGGCAGAGGACATCATTGTAGCCTTTATCAAGGGAACACCATACAAACGGAAGCATGTCCTACAGATTGACTTCTCTCCACATCTCTAAGATTTACTCAGTCTGTTGTGGGTATAAACACTTCAGTCCTCTGTGTTGGTGAGTAATCATTATACCAACTCCTCATTAAGAGTTTAATTTTATCAAAGAGAAACTTCCCATTTGTGCCAAGTCATCAGTTTCTGTTACAGTTTGTATTTTTTAAATACTTACTTCAACTATTTTTAATCGTAAATACTTGTGTCTCTGTGTACACACAGTACAGTACACACAGAGGACACAGGAGCTGTATCTCCTGGAGCCGAAGTTACAGATAATTATCAGCTTCCAGAGGTCATGCTGAGGGCAATCTCGGGTCCCTTGGAAGAACAGAACATGCGTTTATCCAACTCTCTAGCTCCCAGTTTGTGTTTTTATGTCGTACCTAAGACATGCTTAACTGCCCAAAAATCAATGATGCGTTCTCTTTCATTCATTCATAAGATTTCTATAATTAGCATTTTTATAGTTCAATCTGTAATATGACACAGATTAATTTATGTGTGTGGGTTTGTGAGTTTACAGATTAAAAAAATATTTGTTTACATTTTCAATTATGTATATGTGTGGCTATCTATGGGGGAGGTATGCACACATGAGAGCAGTTGCCTATAAAGGCCAGAAGAGGCCGTCCTGGAGCTGGAGTTCCAGATGATTGTAAGCCATCATGTGGGCGCTAGGAATCAAACCTCTGTCCTCTAGAAAGGCAGCCAGTGTTCTTCACTGCTGAGCTTCTCTCCAGCCCCAAAATATACATTTTTAATATGTCTGTTTTAGCATCCGTTACTGAAAGCTTGTTCTTTTCTCATCAAATTGCCTCACAACTTTTGACAAAAAATCAGCTTGATGCATCTATCTCTGGCCTGTGGTTTTAGTTCACATGAACTACTTGTCTACTTTGAGGGCACACACACACACACACACACACACACACATTTTTGGGGGTTTTGGAGACAATCTTAAAAAGAGATAGGAAAAGTCCTAACAGTGTTCTCATTTAATATTGCTCTGATTTTATATTTAAGAATCTGCTTATCACTCAAGACACACTCTGCTGGGGACTCCAATCTGGATAGGACTGAGCCAGCGTAGGGAATAAAATCCCAGAACGAATGTGCATTTTCCAATCCATGAACGTTGTACATCTCCCCATTTGCTCAGAGTGCCTTAAGCATCTGCGGGTTCTTTATTGTGTTTTCAGCATAAGTCTCACACATGAGATTTTCTTGATTTTATTTTACTGGTACAGTGCTTTTAATTTTCATTTTCTATCTGTTCTCCTCTAACATAGGCAAATGGTTATCAGGCATACCATCACTTCTCGTAACCTCTCTAAATTCACTTATATCCAATAAATTGCAATGATATTTTTACTATTCTATGCGTCCAATTCTGTATCTGTAAATACTTATTATATGTGTGTGTGTGTGTGTGTGTGTGTGTGTGTGTGTGTTATACAATTGCATATATATCTCCACACTCTGTGACTTTAAATTTTCAAAGTTTGTAAACTTGTTTTATGCTCCAGTTTAAGTTGTATAATAGCGAATCTTCCATAAACACTAAAAAAGATGTTTGTGTATTACAAAATAGTTCAGGATCTCATTTTATAAATACCCACTACATCACATTGATTGATAACATTCTTCAAATCGTTCTCCAGTGTCTATCTTCTTTCTCTATTACAGAAAGCAAACTGTTTGACCCTCTGTCTCCAATTCTAGAATTATCTATCTCTCCTTCAGGTTGCAAGTTTTCCCTTTGCATTTATAAACTTCTTTATCACGCCTACATATTTTTATTATTCCTATTTTTCTTCATGAATGACCATCATTCATGACCATGAAATGATCTTTTCAGGCAGGTATCCTTTACTGAAAATTTATGCTTCTGACATAACAGGACCGTGGTACATTTCTAATGCTTACTGCCAGCGTGATACTCATTTTTCCCCTTCTTATACTTTTAACCCATCTCTTTATATTTCAAATGTTTTTCTTGTAACGACATAAAGTTACGCTTTGCTCCTTTTCTGGCTCTCAAAATTGGGATAAAGTCTGAAACGGCAAGAACTTAAAAGACAGGATAATAGAGAGAGACAGACAGCGTTAGAAAAGTGATTGAGAAATTTACAGACAGGTTCTCTAGAGTTTGGGGCTGAACAGGAAGACAAGCTTGTTTATAACGCCGGGGGTGGGGGCGGTTTACAATGGCTTCAGTAAAGAATGAGAACCAAAGAAAGGTTCCGGAGAACGTGGTGTGCTAGTCTGCTTTTCAGTCGCTGTGACAGAACACTGATGGACAGCCCCACGGGGAGGAGGAGAGGGTTTGTTTCATCTAGCAACTCTCAGGTCTCTACCTCTGAGGGAAGTCAGAGCAGGAACTGGCTTAGGCAGCCACCATGAGGAATACCGCTTGCTTGCTGGCATCCTCTGTCTTTCTCGGCCAATTAAATGGCTAGGAACTACCTGCCTAGGGGGTGGTGCCACCCACAGTGGACTAGGCGCTCTCACATCAAACTGAGTGAATTCCAAAAGGCAACTGCGTCACTCTGAGTCGGCAGATTTCACTCCCTCTGGACTCTCCGCACTGATCCAACGTGGTGAGGCTGTCACTGGGCTTCTTTGCTTTCGTATTAGGGAACGCACCTTGGGGAACACAAACTCTTCTCTGCTCGGACTTGCCATAAATGACCACATATTTGAAAGAGCAATTTGACCAGCTCCTCAGCTGCCCGTGCCTCTCTCTGTCCTGGTGCATCTCTTCGGCATGCCGCGGGGGTGCAGAACCCTGTGAGTTGCTGGTTGCGCTGTCTTTCCCAGGATGCTCTGCATCTTCTGTCCCCAGCATCACAAGCTCTTCCAGGGTGAGACAGCATCTCTCCCTCACCACAGGATACTGTGCACCCAGCAGACAGAGATACCATGCACAGGCTTTGTAAGAGCCTGGCATTTGGGATTTTATCCTGATACAGCCTTGAGAGAGTGGTGTCGGGAGCCGCCATGTTCGGCAAGGCTCCCAGCCTCTCAGACTATGGCTGCTTCCTGTCGAGGTCTGGGAGGTAGGAAGCCAAGAGTCTTTCCCGAGAACTCTGTCCTCGTTGTCTCTAGACACAATCACCCTTTCACAGTGAATAGCAGCCACTATTCCCCACACTTAGGGCTAAGTGCCTCACACTTGTTCCCTGTGTAACGCTCACAGGAGGTCCACGATGCCCTGATTCTTATGATTGATGTTTACACGCCTGGAGGTTTGTGCTCAGAGCACTGGAGGGACTCTCAGCCTGCACAAGAGTTTCTTTCCCTGCCTCTCTCTTTACGTTGTCCAGCACCCAGATGGCTGTTTCTCTGAGCTGGCTCCCAAGCCACTGCACCCCCATTCCTTGAAGCACTTTTCCTGTTCTAAAGGGCACTGACACACGTGCCTGAGTCCCCTGCGATTCAGGGTGGGGCCTTAGCAAACTCTTCTCACGTCAAGTCTGGCCTGTGAAGCTTCTATTCCTTCTCGGCCTTACACTGTGCTCCGGGCTGAGCCTACTTCACTCAGAAGTTGGCATTGAGTGGCTATGGGGCCAACCTGGACACTGCAGTTGATTTCAGTGCATCATTGCTAAGCCCAAAGAGAAGGACAAGAGCCAGGCCCTCCATTCCAGGCAGAGCCAGCCCAGAAAGAGAGCCCTGTCCTACTCACTCCCCCTAGACAACCACCCCCAGCTTCTCTTTGGTTCCTGAGAACAAGAAACAGACCAGAGGACACATGCTGTCTTCTCCAAATACACTTCTAGCCCGTGGCACTCAAACTCATGAGTTTGGAAATCACGTCAAGGACTGTATTCTGTTCTTAACTTGGTAAAACTCTGACAAGATGCATACGTGGATGGATTCACAGGTGGGTAGGTGGATAGATGGATGGATGGATGACATAGAGGTGGACAGATAGATAGGTGGGTGGATGGATGGATGGGTGGGTGGGTGGGTGGATGGATGGATGGGTGGATGGGTGGGTGGGTGGATGGATGGGTGGGTGGATGGATGGGTGGGTGGATGGATGGATGGATGGATGGATGGGTGGATGGGTGGATGGGTGGATGGATGGATGGGTGGATGGGTGGATGGGTGGATGGATGGGTGGGTGGATGGGTGGGTGGGTGGATGGGTGGGTGGGTGGGTGGATGGATGGGTGGGTGGGTGGATGGATGGGTGGGTGGATGGGTGGATGGGTGGATGGGTGGATGGATGGATGAATGGATGGATGGGTGGATGGATGGGTGGGTGGGTGGATGGATAGATGATGGATGGATGGTTGGATGGGTGAATGGATGGGTGGATGGAGGGATGGGTGGGTGGATGGGTGGATGGATGGATGAATGGATGGATGGGTGGATGGATGGATGAATGGATGGATGGGTGGATGGATGGATGAATGGATGGGTGGGTGGGTGGGTGGATGGATGGATGGATGGATGGATGGATGGATGGGTGGATGGATGGATGAGTGGATGGGTGGATGGGTGGGTGGATGGGTGGATGGATGGATGGATGGATGGATGGGTGGATGGATAGAGTGGAGGGCAGATGGATAGATGGATAGATGGATAGATGGACAGGTGGTTGGGTAGATTGATAGGTGGATTAGTTGGTAAGTGGATGGATGGCCTTTACTCATTCACAAACGCTAACACCTGCAGAAGTAGATCAAAGAGGACTAACAGCACTAAGCTTTGCTTGCAGGGGTCAGAAAGTCCAGCAAGGGTAAGCCAGATCCTCCTCCTCGTGGAGCGTCTGTCATCACTATCCTGTCGGGAACACATCCTTCAACTTCCTTATGTCCCCTCTTCTAAGGAGAGGACACGACAGAGATCAAATGCAGTACTGTTTAGAAACATCATTGTGGGACTGAGGTCCGTGGTAGAACACTTTCTTAGCATGGGGCAGCCTCTAGGTGTGACACACAGCACCAAAATCATGAAGAAAAAGGAAAGAAAACATTTCTGAAATAGCCACGTGGTAATGCTTGGTGGAAACTCAGAAACAAGAGGGGTGCCCCTTCCGTCTTTATTCATGCAACATTTCAAATTTTCAATAAGCATCGTGGAACACAGACAAAATGGCTACAGGTGAGGGATCCCCTCCCCTCCAAAAGATTTTTAAACCAAGAGACATATTTGTCTTCTCTGGGTTTCAGGACTGGAGAGCAGATGAGTCACTCAGATAACATAGGTTCTGCTACAATGTTTTGATGTTGCAGGGAAAGGAAAGTTGGGAAAGGCCGTAGATTTCTCTGTTACTTTCTTTACCTGTGACTGAACACCTGGCAGAAGCAACTTAAGTGAACTCATTCAGCTCATGATTTCAGAAGGCTTGGTCCATGGTCTCCCGCTCAGTGCGCTTGAGCAGAGACTCAAGGCAGAGGTCACTTGCAGCATAGGCTGCTCCTCACTTACTGGTAAATCAGCTAGCTTTCTCCTTTCCTCTCTTTTTTTCCATCTGGACCCCCAATTTTTGGGATGATGTTAACTGGATTTTCAACATTTAGGGCAGGTCCCCCCTGAACCAGTCCCCTCTGAAACCACCATAATGAATATACCCAGTATGTGCACCAAACTCCCAGATGTTTCCAAATCTCATCAAATCACCAGTGAAGATGAACCATCTATCCATCAATCTATCACCCACTGATATCACCCACCCATCTAACCACACGTTCATTCACCTACTAACTTACTTGCCCATTTTTCCGTTCATTCACCTACCCATTCATCCATCCAACCGACCGTTCATCCATTCAGCTGCCTACCCATTATCCATCTAACCACCCGTCCATCCATCTGCCCAACGACTCAGCCGTGTATCCACCCGCCCACCATATATCCACTGAACTGCCTGTCCATCCGTCCATCTGTCCGTTTATCCACCCAATGAAGATGAACCCTCACAATTTCTTTTTTAATTTCTTTTTCAAATCTTCGAGACATTTACCAATACTAATTTTTCAAAATTACAGGAATTTCCCTTTAAGACTAGTAAGGAAAAAAAGGGGAAAAAAAGTCGAACTCAAAAGTTCCAAAGAGAAGCCCAGAGCAGGCAAGAGACCATTATTGCCAGTGCTTGTCACCAGCCGTGGAATCATTAACACGAAATGCCTTTTGATGAATGCATTGAAGAAAGTGATTATATATTAAAGTATAAAAGTCTCTTCCCGCATCATTTAAATTACTTTACAATGCTGATTAAAATAACAGAACATTATAGCTTGCTTAGCTAAACATTATATTTCCAAATCCATTTTCAATTGTTTCCCTTCAATTTGAACAATTTTTGAGCAATTTTATTGCTATTCATACCTGCTTGATTTTTTTATTAGAAATTAAAGTACACACTTTTTTTTTATCGATGTTACAAAGAGTGGCAATGCTTAACTCTTTTATGCCATTCAGAGTCCAGATCTCAAAAGAAAAGATGCTTCTCCCCCTCCCCACCACTTCTCTGGAGCTTTGAGATGTTTTGTAAAAATTTTTATTAGATCTGGAGCCAAAGTTCAGTGGTAGAGTACTTGCTTAGCAAACGCAAAGACCTGGGCTCCATGCCCAGAAAAAGACAAACACACACACACACACATACACACACACACACACACACACACACACACACACACACCTAGACCACACACACACACACACTCAGAGAGAGAGAGAGAGAGAGAGAGTTGAGAAGTAGCTCAGTCATGAAGGTGGAGAACTGAGTTTGATACCTAGCTGGTAAGTTTGATACCTGGCTGATACCTAGCACACACTTAGAAAGCAGGCACAATGTCAAATTGTTTTAATCCTAGCCTTGGGAAGGCAAAGGTGGGTCCCTGGGATTCTCTAGACGAATCCCGGGTCAGTGGGAGACCCCTGTCTCAGAAAAAGTAGAGGGTACATGAAGAATAAAACAGAAGATTGTCTTCCGGACTCCACACACATGTGGACACACACGCACGCACACACACACACACGTACACAAAAGTACAATGGAATAAAGAAAACAAGGTGGAAATCAGGAGCCCTAGATATGTCCTCCAAATGGTTTCTAAGCTGATACGGGGGCGGGGGCTTAGAACTCACAAAGGAGGCTTGCGTGTTTAATATCACCTTGGAATTTTGTGATAAAACTGCACATCAAGTCACCTGATTCACATCTCTGGATAAGCTATTGATAAGAAACTTCATTTCGGCAGGTCCCCTGAGAAGAACAGGCTGACCGACCAGGAAGAGGGAAATCCACGTACGCAGTCCTTATGCTGTAAGTGCCTGGCCCTGGCTCGTGCTCATGCAACAATAACGGGAAGAATCAGTTTGATCCCCAAACAACATTTGAACAGAACAATCGGACCTCCCAAATAGTGCAGGACAAGCAATCATGACACCAAGCTGTGCCATGGGACCTTCTCTGACACCCTCAAAACTTCTCAGGGAGGGTACCACACCCCCATGCCCACTAGATGGCTGATGGTGTGGGGCCTCCCCCATCATGGCAGAGAGATACTTAGGTTCCAAGCAGTAGGATCCAAGCTGAGTTAAATGAGATGGACGTGGGTGAGCGGAGGAGATTAACAGAAAGGCACAAAGGGTCTCAGAGAAGGTAGGTCTCAGAGCTTGGAGCTGCAGGACCTTGGGGATCTATTGCAGCACCCTACTGGGTTGAGCCCGCTCCAGGCTCTGCCAAGTACGCTTACCGTTCACATTCCTAGGAAAGGGTCCAGCTGGCATGGCTTATAGCATGCCTGCCTTTTGACGAGTGTGGTGGTTTGAGTGAGAAATGTCCCCCATAAGCTCAGGCATTTGAGCACTTGGTCCCCAGTGGGTGCTGTTGAGAAGGTTTAGGAGGAGCAGCCTTGCATGGGCTTCGAGAATACGTAGACCGCCCTAGTTTTACTTCCCTCTCTGCTCGCTGCCATACCTCCCCTCCATGACGGACTCTCATCTCTGCAATCAGAAACCCGAACAAACCTTTGCTTCTATACATTGCTTCGGTCACAGCGTTTATCTCAGTGACAGAAAGGTAACCGGATCAACAGGGAAAAGCGCGGGGCTCCGCAGCACAGTTTGCTGACAGCACATATACGGGGAGTGGGACGCGTCGAGGTGCTGATACCTGTCAGGGGAGATGGATTATAAGCGAGCAACACCAACTCATGCCCAGCATACACCTAGGGCTCTCCTGATGACGGTGTTGGCATGAGGTTTAGAAAATAGGGTCGGAACAGTCAGCACTGTGCCAGGCCTGGAGGACTCCCCCCTCCATGGTGTCTGCTGCAGCTGGTTTGACAGAGACCCAGTGAGAGCGCAGACTACAGCAAGCCCTGGCTGTGTATGCTGGATCCTGATCCTCAGCCGGGCAGTCTTTATTTATCTGACGACAACCGTTACTGCTCGCAGCCCTATCCTCCACAAAGCCACTGCCTCCACAAAGCCATGCGTTCAGCCACAGCCAAGATTTGATGACGGCAGGAGTGTAGACTGGTAAATGGCTTAAGGCTTGGGAGACCAAAATAGGAATGAGAGACTCCCCTGAAGACAGGAGGCAGTGGGGATTCTTACAGAGTATCCCGAGAAGAGAACGTGACTAGGGACCCCCCCAGGTTACTGGATGGCAGGTCCACAGCCACTAATAAAGTTCCTGGTAATGTTCCAATGGACCCAACAGCCCAAAGGTACAGATCTGTGTGTGACTCCATGTGGAAAGCTGACACAAAGCACTAGCAGGAAGGTTGCTGGGCAGCCTAATGTGAGCACTGATCCGGAAGACCAACGACAGAAGGAACAAGGACGAGAAAAAACGATCCTATCTCAGGACTCCAGGAAACGATTAGCTATTGCTGGGCACTCTGCTGGAGAGGTGGGATGGAATAGAGACCAGAGGGTTTGAACCCTGGTCCCCCGATCCTATGTGACTTCAGACAGTGTCATAACCATCCAAAGAGGAGATGCCAGAGTATCATGTGTGTGTTTGTGTACCAAGAGCCCAGAGGAATGTACTAAGGATGGTGTGTTCTGATGAACTCTGTAGTCGAGCATTAAGCATCATGACTATGGCCATACTGGTTGTCAAGCCCTGCCTGGTGCCTTATCTCATCCACTCCTGATGGCCTGAGGCAGCACGAGGAAAGTATCATGGGGGACAGCAGGATGGGAGCTGAGCCTGAGCGTGTATATGGCTAACTCAAGGACAAGAGGAAGAAACGGTGTTGGGATTCATGAGTCACCATAATGGACTCTAATATTGCACTCAAAGTCCAGGACTTTGTTAAGCCAAAGAGTTAGGTTTTCTACGGTGGAATTCACAGATACCATAATGAAACAGTGGCAGCCACGTCTCTTAGGCACACAGAGGCAGCCTATCATCATAGCGAGGGGAGGGGATAACGTCTTTGGAGAAAGAGCTAGCCTCCTCTGTCCTCCAGTGGGCCAAGGGTGAAGGCTGGTCTACAGACTCAGTGGTGCCAGAAGGAGCTCCAAGGAACATCCACCCGTACAATGTTGCCAGTGACCTATGTTCAAAGAGACGTTTGCCCACCCGTTCCCTTCTTAAAGTGAGGGAGTCTCCCCTCTTAGCTTGGTTGTTCCTTCCTCATCCGTGGGACTGCAGCCTAAATGTATCCTTTCCTGACATCTGGCAAATGGGCTCCAAGCTAGCTCAACACCAGCCTGGGTAGGTGGTAGGCAGGGCAAAAACCCACAGGGAGAACTACTGCATCTGACAGGCAGAGAGACGCAGGCGTCTTGCAGTGGGGCCGGCGGCAGAGGGCACGTTCAAGGTGCTCCTCTCCAAAGCAGCAGGTGTCAGCAGGAAAATGGAGTCTCTGGCTCCCTCTTTGTCTCTGTGTTTCAGCCCTCTGGGAGCTACAGCAGCCCCAGAGACAATGGCTGGGATCCATCCCATGAGCCTCTAGGGGTTAATTCTTCAGGTGGAGTTCACTGAGAGCTTTCCATGGCCCACAGTTTGCTAGGAGGCTGGGTCTGAGCAATGAAGGAAGAGGCTCCGTGACCTGCAGGTTTCCCCGGTCCTGGACATCCACAGCTGCTTTCCTCTCTGACAAGTACCAACAAGTTACAGACATATAATTTGAAAGCAAACAGTCTTAAGTACTGTGGCATTCTACGCAGCCCTAAATTCGGGTTTAAAAATATTATTCAACTAATTAAAATGGAATTAAACGAATACAATGCTGACTACGTACGGCTTAGCATAAAAAGTTGTTAAATATATCATGCTCCGCTTTGTGAACTGGCAGCAGATTTTAGCAATGTTTAATTGTAAGAAATCATCATGTACTACTTAATTGCATAACTAGGTGGAACATAAAAATCACAATTACATGAATTATATTAAGTAAAATATGTTAAAATAGTTTGTTTTTTGATGGTGGAATTTTATGGACACTGTAATGAAACAGAAGCACATCTTTAATTACCTAATTATTGCTATTTTCAAAGTCCATTTACACCATAATTGTTCCTGTTTTCATAGTCCAAAGAGTCCTTGACAAAGAGGCTCCCATAGGATCGAAAATAAGGATTCATTCCGTGGGTACCTCCCACTTGTGGGTCTCTTTCTCTCTCTAGAGTCCCAGTGGCATTCATCACGTGTCTAACAGGCAACTTGGAGATGGAGCCGAGGGTCACAGAAGCATTCAGAAACAAGGGAGGGGCTTGCAGCCCTTGAGTAACTCATAGTTTGATTACGGGACTGACCTAGAACCATAGGAAAAGAATGGAAACTTGACTGGACCCTGGAGGTCCCAGCACCTTCTAGTTCAGCACCCAGGCCATCTTAGCGCCAGGCTTAGAGAGCAGGTAGGGTGGGTCTCGGATGGGGCAGGTGCTAGCGTTCCCTACTAGAACCAACAGGGACAAACAGACAGGGAGAGAGCGCAGGTGACATGAACTGTACTCGGGCATAAGAGGCAATGGGACATTCGTAGTCAGAGTTAGCCAGGCACAGGGTACAGAAAGGGGAAAAACGCTGCAACCAGCCTGTGGCTGGACCTGCACTGGCTGGGAGGAAGCCGGGGCTGAGAAACCTGATGTTCGTAGGCAGACAGGACCAGTGGCAGAACCAAAGACGAAGGGAAAGAGGTCTTATTGGAAAAGCCCAAAATGGCTCTGGAGTGAGACATTTCGAGGTCGTAGGCACGCACCTGCTGCCCGCCGTGTCTATACAGGGTTTCCGGATCGATTGAGATACCTACGTATTTGTTAGCTTACTTAACCACTTTTTAAAGCAGAGTCTTATACACTGTAGCCCAGGCTGGCATCACAATTATGGTGATCCTCCTGCCTCAGTTACCCCCCAGTGCTGACATGACAGCCGTGAAGCCTCCACACTTGTCAAATGGAACCTTTTGAAAACCACTTGTTCTTTCCAGAAGTCTGTACCATGATTCCCGGAGTGGTCCCGCCAGTCTGCAACCCACCGATGCTGAATAGGTGTTCCCTTCCCCCACCGGCTCTCACATTCAAGTATTTTCTTGATCTTAGTCATTATAACTGAGATGAAAAATCTCAAGGTAATTTCAGTTTGCATTTCAGTGACGGCGGTAAGGATGTTGAACACTTTGAAAGGTACTTCTTAGCCGTTTTTATTTCTTCTTTTGAGAACTCTCTGTTCAGAGCCATAGCCCGTTTTCCATAGGCTTGTTCCCTTGATTCTTTTTTCCCATCATTCTTTGTGTATTCTGAATGTTAATCCTCTGTTTTCTTTTTAATCTAGGGAAGTCTTTAAAACTTTTAATTATGACTTCTTTCTTTGCTGGGGAGGCACAACTGGGCTTAGGAGTGCTTTGGGGTAAAACTCCAAAGTATCAGGGAAGGACCTTACAGCAAGTGTTAACCGGGTGTGATATTTCAGATCGCAATGGGCTCTACAACTAGACAGTACACTATGGCCGAGGATCGCCAAGGTCCAAAGTCCAGCTCACCACCACAAGGCGATGCTTGGGGCGTGGAGAACTGGCCCGTTGCCACTAGAGTGCGGAGTGGTGCAGCCATCCCGGGAGAGAGGTGGTTGTTTTCTTGCAAAACTGAACAGACTCTGACCATACCAACCTATATAATCATATCCCTTGTTAATTATCCAAAGGAAATTTAAAAAAAAAAAAACCTATATCCTCAAAATAAAAGACTGTACACAGATGTTTGTTGCAGCTTTATTCATAATTGTCAAAACCTGAAAGCAATCAAGATGCCCTCCTGTAGATGAATGAACAGCCAGACAATGGGCCATTATTCAAGGACTAAAATGAGATGAATTATCAAGCCATAAAAAAGAAACGTAAGTGCACCTTACTAAGCAACTGTTACGTGCTGCACGATTCCAACGACATAGAACACTCTAGAAAAGGTAGAATGGTAGGGATAACATTTGATAAAACTGTAGGGGGAACAAACCAGTAAGTCCAGGGATTCTTAGCCTGGCAGAGCTGCTCTACGGAATCCTACCATGGTAGAAGCGTTCCGCTACAAATTTGTCTAAACCCAAGGAGTGTGCACCAACAGAAGAAAGCCCGTTATATAAGCTGTGCCCACTGGGCAGTAATGATATGCCACTGTATGGGAATACGCGGTCCTGGTGAGAGTGTTAATGTTGGGGGGGGTGCATGTGGGGGAGGGGATATATGAGAATTCTCTTTATCTTCTGCTCCTATTTTTTTTTCTGTAAAGCTGAAGCTGACCTAGAAAAATTAGTCTGTGTAAAAATAAGTGAAATGGCTCAGTGATTAAGAACGAGGGCTATGCATGTAAAAGACCCAAATCTGCCTCCCAACACCCACATCATGTAGCTTATACCCACCTACAACCCCAGGCCCAGGGGACCCTGTGCCTTCTTGTAGACTCCAAAAGTCTGCACCCCAGATATAGACCCTTCATTATGCATGAAATGTTAAAACAGATCTATGTAGAAAGAATAAGTGATGGAGAAGAGAAATTGCCTTAGGTAAGTGGGCGTGTGCCCACAAAGCACGTGGTCTCCGCTCTGCCCTCTTTCGCTTCTGTTTCCTTCTGTGTCCGTGCAATTTAATCAAATCGCTCCCTTGAGTACTTGAGAAAAAAAAATGCTCATTTTCTCCCTTTCTCTGTCTTAGTCTTTTTTTTTTCTTGTTCCTGGAATCTTTACCATGTGTTGAGAGTCTTTGGTGTAGCATCTCCCTAGAACCCCAAATGGGAAAGTGCTCCTTACACCCAGGCCTCTTGATTGTCATAGCACATGAAGCTGGACAAAAATGTTTCTGGCTTTCCCGAGTATTTTAAAGTTCTCTCTGGACTTTCCACTCTCTGTATCCTTTTTTTCAAAATGTTTGACATTTTTTTCCCCCGCTGTCCGTGTTAGTATGTTGTAATCACTCGGGCCTTGCTTAGGCAGCCATACTGCTAGATTTCAGGGGTGCAGGTTTCCTGTCCTGTCTAGAAGACCTTTCTGCCTCTTCTATGGCTTTTCCTGAGCCTTGGGAGGTTGCTTACATCGATTTACGAGTTACGGAAAGTTGCTTTTTGCTTTAGTTAGTTTTTAATTCCCATCGTGATGCTACCTAGAGTCACTTGAGAAGAGGCAGCCCCACTTGGAGGATCACCTTGCTCAAACTGGCCCTTGGCCATGTCTGTAAAAGATTGTCTTGATTGACGACTGATGTGGAGGAATCCAGCACCATCCTTAGGCAGCGAGGCCCGGGCCGTGTAGGAAAGCTAGCTGAGCGTGATCCAGAGAGCAAGCCAGGAAGCAGCGTTCCTCCGTGGTTTCTGCTTCAGTCCCTGCCTGGAGTTTCTGCTTTGGTCTAAGGTGGACTATGACCTGGAAGTGTAAGCTTAAATAAACTGTTCCTTTCCCTAACTGTTTTGGGTCAGAGCATTTTATCACGGCAACAGGAAGGCAATAATAACACTGCTACCAAAAGAGAAGTCAAAATACCCACTACAAAAGAAAAATAAAATCCATAATAAAAATATAAAGTTATTAAATAGTAGCCCTGGAAAATCGTTTTATGCCACATCAGTTAAAAAAGGATTACATAATAAATATGTGAAATGAATAGAGTAAAAACAGGAGCTTACAAACCTACAGAAGTTGGAGCTCTTGCTTTATTCAAACGTGATTTTTTTTTTTTACCCGAACAGAGATCTTTAGCTTTCCTTCCTACATATATTCTAGAATAGAAGACGGTGCTGTTTTGAGTAATCTAGCCTGATGGAAATAAAGAGTCAGTGGTGAGCTCATCTGGATGGGTGATGCTGGGGGACAAGTTGGAATCAAACATGCACCATGCTTCATATGTTTATACAATCCCACGTCTGAGGTGGCACCACTTGGAGTCAGTAATTGAAATTTGACTAAATATCAGGCTATGAGATTCAAGCATCATCCAAACATCCTCATTAATACAGGTAATTATATAATTAGGTTGTCTTAATATTTTTGTGATTCGGTAATTAACCGCATTTGAAAGATTAACCCTATCGTGTCATCCTCGGAAAGCAGTACACTGTAGAACCCAGGAGGCGTAAATCAGAACCCTTGTCAGTGCCTCCTGGTGCTGGAGTGGCCAGAAGGCCAGCCCCACAGCTACTCAGGAGGTTGAAGCAAGAAAATTACAAATTCAAGACAAGCCTGGACAATTTAGTGAGACAATTTATCTCAAGATAAATAATAATAAAAAAAAAAAGACCTGGAGATGTAGCTCCGTGCCAGAATTCTTTCCTACCATGTGGTGATGGCCTGGGATTAATTCCCAGCACTGAATTTTAAAAACATGGCTGTGTCATAGAAATGACTACACACACACACACACACACACACACACACACACACACACACACACACACTGGACAATAATTATGCAAGGCTTCCAAAAGAGAATCCATAGTCAAAATTGCTAATTTGATTTTGAGACGCTCCAGTAAGTTCACAGGAAAATCGTCTCATTCTCAAAGAAAGGTTTTCAAGTATAATCGATCACAATTCGGGTTACACGTCATCACATATACCTGTCGTCATGTTTTAAAATTGTTCTCCAGAGTACTCAAGAATTCATTTCGTCTTTTTCTGGAGAGCTGCCTGAATTGCACGATGACTTGTACACTTGTGTATAAAACTAAGGTCCGTCAAGACACTGTTGATTTTCCTGCAAGCACCGTGGGTATTGCTTTCTGCCTCTTTCTCCCTCTCCCTCTCCCTCTCCCCTCCCCCTCCCCCAACTGGTTTACTCAGATAGTTTTCTTATACAACTCAGGACCACCTGCATAGGGATGGTACTGCCCATAGTGGGCTGGTCCCTCTGGAATCCATCAACAATTAAGAAAATTCCCCACAGACAAGTTCACGGGGAATCTGATGGAGACAATTCTTCAGTTAGTATTGTCTCCTCCCAGGTGACACTAGGTTGCATCCAGTTGACAAACCGCAACAGGTAGTTTCTAGCACCTGAACACCTCTGTGTATGAGCAGTCACAAAAGGCCAGAGAGAAACACACAGAGCCAGAGCATGGGAGCAGCTAAACAGGGAAGGAGCTGCTGGAGGTAAGGGTAAAAGACTGAAACGTAATCTGCCAGCTTCCTGCCGTTATGGATTGGACCCCAGGAATTCATTATTTCTCTGATCAAAGACTAGACACCTTACCTTGTAGAGCTTCCAGAGATTGGTGGGCCTCTTGTCCAAAAGCTTAACGCCCCTCCACAAAGAAATAAATAAATAAATGAAATGAAATAAATCCTAAACATGAGTTTATTTTTCTTATCAAGTGCAACCAGCAATATTAGAATTTGGACAGGAAGCGTCCTCACTGAAGGCTCCTGTGTTAAGGGTTGGCTCCCCACCTCAATGTGATTGAATCATGAAGCTCTGATCTAATCAGTGGGTTAATCCATTGATGTATTATTATCTGTAGAATGTAGGTCTTAACTGGAGGCAATGGCTTGCTCTGGGAAGGCCTTTGTTCCTGTCCTCAGTATCTCCCTGCTTCCTGTTCTCAGCTACTCCATTCTGCCAGGCCTTTGTAATGGAGCCAGTTGGGCATGGGTGGGTTAACAGCTCTGAAAATATAAGCCAAAAGAAATCCATCCTCTTTCAGGTTGATATTTATAGGTATTTTGTCACCATAGTGGAATATGACTCTGTCTCTCTCTGTCTGTCTCTGTCTCTGTCTTTGTCTCTCTGTCTGTCTCTGTCTCTGTCTCTCTCTCTCTCTCTCTCTCTCACACACACACACACACAAACATGTCTGTGGGAACCCTGCCGGACACAATGTTCAGAGACACCACCCTTCACCCTGTTACGATTTCACCTTCTTCTGAATCAGTGCAGGACAGTGGACTGTCTAATGCGGCTGTCACTAAGGGTGTGTGGCTGTAGAAGGGTAGAACCGCAGTGTGCTGTGCTACTTTTTAAAAATGCCAGTTTTTGTTTTTTTAAATTGGAGATGTGCTACTACCTTGTCTAAAGACTAGTTTATGGTATTTAAATATAGATTAAAGTACTAGACAGTGGCATTAGCATATGAATAGCCTAGCAATTCAATGGAACAGAAGAGTCCCAAAATAGGCACGCACACACACACACACACACACACACACACACACACACACACACACACGCGATGACAGGGAGAGGGAGAGAGTCTTATTTGGAAAGATGTCAATGCAGAGGTGAATCGAAAGTGAAAGAGAAAGCAGCTTCGCGTCTGTAGAAAGTGAAAACAGAGAAACGGGTTTTAGAACGCTACTGGGGCAGTGTCGTGCGTGTGATTTTTATGAAACTGCTTAGTAAAGTCTGAAGGAGATGTTGAGACGTTCAGAGGAGGGGAATCGGTGTCCGGAAGCGTTAAATTAAACGTTTATAGACGGGGGCTACAGAGGTGACTCAGTACTTAAGAACACCGGCTGCTCTTCCAGAGAACCCAGGTTCTAGCCCCAACGCATACATGACAGCTCACACGTCTGTAACTCCAGTTCCAGGGCATCCCACACGAGGCACAGGTGTGATGCACATGCGTGCAGGCCGAACATCCACACACATAGAATAAAATAATTTTTAAAAGGCTATGAGTTTGTGGTAAGAGCCAGACACGTTAATGGAGAAACTCAAATCCAGTTATCTGAAAAGCAGAAGTTGCTCCACAATGACGTAGGAACCTCAGGAGAGGAAGCGTAACTACCCAACATCAAAGCGTGTATCTGCTCTTTGCCTTCCGTAACTATGGGTTTACAATCCTTGCATCCAAGTGGTCCTTGACTGGATTATTATGTCCTAATACCTGGCAGAGACGACTTAAAGGGGGAAAGACTCATGAACCATGATTTCAGAGGAGTGAGCTCACCACGCTGTGGAATCACAGACCTGATCGTTAAATTACTGACCAGAAAGTAGAGAAAGTAAATTCAAAAGTGTCCCAAGGCGAGTTATAGCCCCCAGGATATATCCCTGGTGACCTATGACCTACAACATGGCCCCACCTTCCGTAGTTCTTCTGCCTTTGAATAGTCAGTTCAGAACGTGAAGCCGTGGACAAACGTAAGCCATGTATTAGCTCAGAGCGCTCGTAGTCTGTCTCCCCAACCCTCCCAGAACTGCTGCCGCTAATCTCCTACGCATCTCACGGTCCAGTCATGTGTATACTTCCAATACCCATGACGTTGGCTGATAGACTGGTGACGTCCTTTCTATCTTGGCCCTTGTTGGGCCAAGCGATTTCCCCTGAGATAAAACTGTCCATTTCTGAAGAATACCAAACATGGGATGTTCGTATGGAGATGAAACAACAGAATGCCCTAAGAGGAAGTGACATATTTCATCTTCCACGGAAAAGGCTTCAGGAAGTCTCCGAAACTGACCCGATTCACTAGGCTCCTCCCTCCCCAAGCGTTGGTTCCAGGTGTTGTAGTAAGTATTGTTGCGAGACTTTCTCAGATAAACTGAAAGCAGAGGGCAAACGAGCTACCTGGAGAGGCCGCCTGCTGAGCTGCCCGCAGGCTGTGCAGTGAGCTCCAGGTTCCCAGCTTTGGGAGCTGTCACCCATGCTGCGGTGGCTTTGGCCCTGCGGCTGTCACCCAGCCATTTCTGCTCCTGTAAGGGACCCCAGTAGAAGTCACTGGTTCACATAACTGTGCTCTGGTGGCATCTTATGTCGGTCTATTGTCGGTTCCCGATCTAGGGTGAGTAAGCATCAGTTCACACCCATTCCTCATGAGTGCTGTCGTACAGCAGTCATTCAGCTCTTTCGTTTCTAAGAATGACATACTGGTTGATTCTGCAGGCCTCACCTCTCATTCTGTATTGGATCATTGTACAGTAAGCCACAATATCAAATACAGGACCCTTGGCATCAGCCAGGACCATTAGCTTCTTTCCAGCAGGATGTCAGGTTTAGAATATATGAGCGTGAGTTCAGAAAGTATCTGCGATCCCTAGCAGAGCATGTGATTAGTCCTGCCCAGACCCCAGATATACCTTGAATCTGTACATTTTCAGCCAAGGCCTTCACCTCTCCCCTCTATTCTTTGAAGGGATGAAAGATTTCCTTCCAGTTCCCATCATCTGAAGCTAGCCTCTAGGGACCCCAATTTATAGAACGTACATCTGTAAGTGCATATGGAACATGTTACTAATGAATGTCACATAAAACTAAATGTGAAATCCCTCTTTATGGGCTCAGTTAATCTGCTTTACATAGAAGCAAAATGAAATGCATCCACTGGATGGTGCAGACGCAAGAAGAATGGATGCAGCCAGATCACACGCGGCCAGATGTTATCGCCAATGTGTGTGGGGGTGATGACGTCATCGAATGCGTGAGACAGAAAGAAGAAGTACTGAGACCTGAGACATGCCCCATAATTTTCTTACGTTTGGGGAAACTTCGAAAGGTTCTGGGGGAATGGCCAGGTTCCCACCATGCTATTCGGCAAAGCTAATCCCCACCAGCAGTGACTGTAGGGCCTTCTTCTCCCTCTGGAATTCACGTTGACCCCTAAACATTTGTCCCCGTGGACTGGAGCTGGCCCTCTTCTAAAATTTCTCCAGGGCCAAGCCCAGGGCTCTTCTCCTTGAAAGTACTCAGGAACTATTAGCGGAATTGAATGGAGTTGATCTGAATTATTGAATCCAGGTAAGTGGCTTTGTTAAGTCCATTAACTTTGCCCTGGGAATCTCGGCTCCTGTCCTCATCTGTTTCTATTTGGGCAGATTAATGTGACAGAGAATGATTCAGTCGTCTTCCCTGCTCACATCAGAAGGCCGAAAATGAAATGTGAAAATGACAGAGAAAAGAACCACGTCAATAATACCCAAGAGGGGTCAGCGCGGAGGGCCCGCTACCCGCCGGCCAACCTTCACGAGGAGAAAGCCGTCAAGGCTGCTTGAGCAGATCCCGCAGAATCACGACCCTCGTGATGACCATACAGCTCTGAAGGTTGGCTTCTGGGATATCCTCGGAGAGGCCGCTGGAAACCCCATGCTTCCATTGTCTTCCTGGAAGCCCTGGTCCTCTTGAACATCTGGGCCTGCAGGTTGTACCTCTGTCCGTGTCATAGAGAATTTGTCATTGGCGTGTGCTTAAAGTATTAGGGTCAGCTAATATAATAATAAGCCTTGAAGGTTTATCAACTCATAAAATCTTAAGCCTGTAAGGTTTATGTGCACCTTCGTGTGCATTCCGTCTCACAGGTGGGTCTCTGGACGGTGAATTCTAATTTTAATTTTTATAAGATGTGTGTGTGTGTGTGTGCGCACACACACACACACACACGCGCCTCTGCAAGAGAGACAGAGAATTAAATACATAATGTACATCTGAAAAGCCACCAAGACAAGAAAAAAAAAGGCAGTGTATATTTAGCTGAGTGTTCTGCGGGTGTGTTTTTTCTTCTTCTTCTTCTTCTTCTTCTTCTTCTTCTTCTTCTTCTTTTTTTGTAAAACTTCAGAAGAAGTGCTCGAGCCAAGTAGGAGCCTTTTGCTTTGCTTACTTATTTATTTTGCTCTCTCCTTTGGAAAGCGGTGCACATGTATTATGAAAAGCAAATATTATACTCTATTGTCAAACAGAGTTTATAAGGGTCGTGTGTCAATGATGGAGGCCAAAGACCTCACACAGACTCCCCTGCCCTACAAGACTTTCTCATGAAGTATAAAATATGGGAAATGAAGGGCTTCTTCCTGCCAGAAAACAGAATCAGCTTGCTTCTAATGGCACCCTTGGGGTTGCATGAGCTCAAGGCCTGGGGGCGGGGGCGAGGCTGCTTCTCTGTAGACAAGCATGGGGATACTCCTTGCAGTGGGCGGTTGCGGGGCACTTACTCAGAGGAGGGGACTCGCAAAGCTGCTTGACCTCCAGATGCAGGAAGCCACTGGCCTTCGGGGACACGGGAAACAGAAGTAAGGTGCTGAGAAATGAGAGGCGTCCCTCGGCCTTGGAGCACACAGGCATGGGATCGCAGGAGAGAAGTTTCTATTTACAGGAAGCTGGCAGAGAGTTATAACGTCTCCTAGACAGGTTGGTGCCATTGTGTTCTGGCACCACGAGAAGCATTAAATAAGGCTTAACATTTGTCTATACCACGCTGTATGTGCTATGCTTTCTGATATGTAGTGCTTTCTCCGGCTGGGGATTTTCACTAAAGTCCTTCCCTGGGGAGTAGAGAGCAGGGAGTTATAGTCAACCATGGTTAATTTGCGCTTTGTGCTTTGTTTATCCAAACCATATGTCTAGATGGTTGTAATTCTGTGTCATTGGCTGTGTAATGCTCTCTGTGCTAAGAAATCTGTAAATAGCAACGGCTCCACGCATAATCACATTGGCATTCTGAAGGGGGTGGGGAAAGGGAAGTTTCAAGTGACGTCTGTTGTGGAGCCAGCCACCCTAGGGTGTCTTCATCTCTGTCCTTCAGGCAGCAGCGTGCTCTGTGGTCAAGCACATCCCTGTGGGCAGGATGGGATTCCCCTCCCAGAAGCCAGGCAAGATGAGTCAGTGCCAGCACTGGTCCCCAACACCTAGCCTCGGGGCCCAGGATACTCTGGGTATCCAACCTGTTTTTTGTTATTTAGCAGTGTCAATGTGTCATCCATGGAGAGAAGAGACACTTGTCTGTTTTAATGCTGGAAAGAGTTAAGAGCATAGAAAGCAATCATTGTTGAGAACATGTCACTTGAAACTTGAACTTAACTCATCAGCTGTCAATCAAGAGCTGACAGTGTGCTAGTAGCGGTGTTTGTCTGTAATCCCAGCACTCAGGAAGTTGAGGCAGAAGGATGTCAAGTTCCAGGCCAGGGTGTTCTGCCTAGCAATACTCTGACTCAAGAAAGAAAGAAGGAAGGAAGGAAGGAAGGAAGGAAGGAAGGAAGGAAGGAAGGAAGGAAGGAAGGAAGGGAGGGAGGGAGGGAAAGAGGGAGGGGAGAAAAGAAAGACATTGCGCTAAAGATTTGTTTTATTTTTAATTGTGGGTGCATGTGCAGGTGCGCACAGAAGAGAGTGTCAGATTCCCTGGAGCTGGAGCCACAGTTGGGAGCCGCCCAGTGGGTCCTCTTCAAGACCATTAGGTAGTCTTAACCACAGAGCCACCTATTCAGCCTGTTACTGTGAATTTCTTAAACGGGCGAATTGTTGTTGAATTGCAAACTGTTCGCCTCCTGGATATAGGTAGACTATCCTGTCACTGGAAGTCTTGACCGTCGGTCAGACTACAATGGCTCTCATACCACCCACCCAGTTCAACAATTCCGGATGTTCTCTGTGGCAGGGGCACGTTGTGGACAGCTTCTGACTCCTAGGGTGCATTAGATGGAGTCTGGGCCTCTGGATTATGGGAAATTTTGCCTCTCCTTGATTTCAAGCGCTTTCCCTAAATGAAAGCATGGGTGTGCAAACGCTTCTCCTCCCTGCAAGCCTTGACGCTCTTTGAGAACTGTACTTGCCTTGTTTCAGGTAGTCTCGGCGTTCAAGCACTGGGGCGTCGGTGTCCTCTTAGAGCATCTCAACCTCAAAGTCAGCGCCAGATATGAGGATGGTGAGCGTGGCCACCTCGGGCACCCTGCAGAAGAGAGCAGTCTGAAGCAGATGCTACGGGGATGAGTGGGGCGGAGGCACCAGCGGACACAGATCCACACCAGGAAATCCCAGACCCTGCCCACCCTGTCACACTGTTCTGCCCTATATGGATCCTCGTGACACAACAATGATTCTACCCAAATCTTGGCCCATCATGAAGACGTAGGAAGCCACCACGGAAACAACGTACTCCAGATTCAGAATCTGTCAGCCCACTTACATCCGTCCCAACCTACAGCAACTTCCCCGTTACAAAACCAGAACAGACCCTAACAGACGCCCTTCTCTCTTCCTTGGGTCTCTGACACTCCTATACGCCTGGGGCTTCCTATAACACTGACTAATTTTCTCGCTTAAAATTTCTACTAGTATCCCATTCCTAAAATCGATCTGTGCTGCTTCCATACATCTTTCCTTTTGAGGTTGCCCTAGGTCCTTGCTCCCAACCCAACCAGGCGTTAAAGAATCTGCACACTCTCCTCATTCCTCATGATCTTTCGTTCTTCGGACCTGTGATAACCTGGTGGTGCATTTCCAGGACATCCAAATTTAAAGGCATGGTGCCCATGGTGTCAGTAGTGGAAGCCATTCTAAGAGGTAGGGCTGGTTGGGAGATACTCCGGTCAATGGCGATGCACCCTCCAAGACGACCGGACCTAGCTACCCTCACTGCTCTGGTTCAATACGTGACCATTTGTTCACAGGCTCAGTCTGCACATGAAATGCCACCTTCCTCCACCTCACTGGGGGCTGACCCCTTAGGCTGATCCATCCTTGCACTTGGAACCTCAAAAAATGCAAACTGGGTAAATCTACATTTTCTTTCTGCTAGGTATTTCACTGTAGTGAGACAAAACACACACTCCTTTGTCATCCCATCAGGATGGCTACTATTGATTCTCTAAGTCCTGTCCCAGCCTTTCCAGCTGAGCATCAAACCCTAGTCAACGCCTCCAATCAAATGCCCTAGAAGTAAGGCAGAGAACGTTCCCGCCGGCAGTCCCTGTTACCTTCGTTGTCCTGGCGTAAGTCAACAGAGCATCGCTTGCATTTTCTACACCTGAGCCATTAAATTTTAGAGCCAATTATATATTGGCAAACAATAGCTATCTATTCATTGTCTGACCTGCCTTCCTTCCTCCTTCCCTTTCTTCTTTTCTTTCTGTCTGTCTGTCTTTCTTCCTTCTTTCTTTTCTTTCTGTCTTGGTTTGTGTTGTGTTAGTGACTGGTACCTTACAGATATATTTTCATTGTGACTTAGTCATAGGATAAACAGCCAGAAGCAGACTGGCGTAAAGAGGGGCATCAAATCAAAGATAAGTCAAGAATACTCATGCCTAACAATTTTGCTGATGGTATTTGAATTAAAAAAAAAAATTTTTAAAAAAATAGCGGGATTGCTAAGTTATCGTATAAGTTGAGGTAGCTGTATCGCTATGCAACGATACTTGGGGACAGCCTATCAAAGCAGAAGACAACGTTGAGATGGCGGGACATAGAGGGAAAGAGGGGGGATGGGAGGAATGCCTAATGCCAGTGGAGCACTTGACACAGAAGCCAATTCTAAGCCTGGCATTTCCAGTGCAGACACCAATGCACTTCTTTTGCACCAGGGAGCGTTGGAGGTAGGGACTCTGTTTCTTGATGCCAAGAAAGCCTGGCTCTACACAATAGGGTTTTTTAATTAACTCTAATTCGCATCTACTTCGGTAGAAACCCTCAACTCCGTGTGACCGGTGATCTTCGGGGATTAGCCTAGGAAACTGGAGGTCTGTAAGGGAATTTCCAGAGACGATTAACAGAAGAGGAAAGATCCTGGGTGTGGGTGGCTCTGTGCGTGGGCTGGGAGACTAGGCAGAGTACGATGAGAAGGAAACAGCCAGAGTCCAGACTTCTCTCTACACCTCTTGCCTGCTGTCACGTGAGCTGTTCCACCTTGACTCCCCACCCCTGAGACCGTGAGCCAAGATAATTCCTCTCTTTCACATGTTCCTTGTGGATTTGGTCACACTGCCTCTCAGAAATCTGGCTAACAGCACTAAGAAACAATCCAGTTCTTACGTCAGAAATATAGGAGTCTCTCTCTCTCTTCTTCCCCCTCCCTGCCTCTCTCTCTCTCTCTCTCTCTGTCTCAATCTTACTGACTCCGTCATCAACATATACCCAGATTCTGCCTCCTTTCCCTCCCAAACACAGCCTCCAGTAAGTCAATACTGTAATTATCTCTCACAAGAGAAACGCCATTGTCTTCCCGTCTCTCCTCTCGTGGGCACGTGACACTCTGCGATGCTCTTCATTACACATCTAGAGCTTCTTCTCGAGCATCCAGTCCCCTCGCCACCCACAAGGTCATAGTTCACTGAGGAAACGGATAGACTGGGAATCCGTCTCCCACGACTCCTGAATTCACAGATGAACTGCATCAGGGACCGTGCCCGTCGGGTTTCCCAGCAGAGATGAGGGTTTCTCCCTCAGCACATTCGCTTCGTTTCAACCCGAAGCTGAGAGTCCAGTGCTCCTCCTTCAGCTGGGACACTTGCATCCCGGATGCAGAAAGCAGCATTGAAACTGAGGTCATAACTGGCACTGTTTTTTTGTTTTTGAACACCGTCAGCTTGCTAAACAGGACCTGCTTATTCACCGGTGTATTGTGGGAGAGTCAGAGGCTGCCGGGTCATTTTTAGACTTTAGTTCTCAGTGTTCTTAAAGAAAAACAGCTCACAGGCTCATCTTAGGTCCTAACCTTCTTGTTTCCTACTTATCTGAAACAAGATCTTTGATTCTGAATTTGTTTGAAACTGGGTTTGCCTGACTGTGGAGCTGTACAAACCCAATGGTTATGGAAGGGAATAGAAAGGGGGACATTATTAAAGTAGAGGCAGGAGGGTTAAAGCTGGAGAGGGGGTGTGTGGCATGTTCTTGTGGCGGAGGAAGGACTAACTATGGAAGGATCTCTATTCAGCCCAAGTTACCCATAAGCCCATTGGAATTGCGATCCAAATGTTAATAGCTTTTTAAAATTTAACAAAGAGGTTTTTTTTTTTTTTTTAAGTGTCATCTAGATGAATTAATGATTAAGTCGCACGAAGCTTGATCAGGGCTAGAAGTGTTTGTATTAGCAAGCATCATGGAAGTCTCTCAAGCTATAGTTAAAGTCGTGGTGGAATAGGGCGGGGCAGTGAGACTACAGGAGAGGTGGATGGAGTGTGTCAGTGGTAGGGGGCCTGCCTATAGTCACTCAGTGAAGGGCGACTACTCAGCAGTCATGTGCAAGACCAGAACTCATCACCCAGAGTCTGGGGCATCACCCACATGTAGAGTCATTAACGGGCATGAAGTTGTGGTTTTACTCTCGAGGCTCTAAAAGGAAAAGAGGGGGGAAGATGGACAGAGGGAGGGGGAGAGGGTGGGGGAAGGGACGTATTTCGAGTTTCTTGGGTAAGTGGCAGGCCATATATGAGAAATACTGGTGATAAATTGATTCATGAGCACTTTGCTTCACATCCCCAAATAAATTTCAGGTAGATTAACAATTGAAAAAAAAAAAAAAAACCAAAAACTGATCCCAAAGAGAAATGCAGACATGAGTTTATCTCATCTTTCACTGAAGACATCTTGAAGTAGTGTCGTACAGTAAGGTAAGACATAGAACTGACCCACGTAAATTCAGGTCTTCTGCTGTGCACACAGCTGATGGCCAGTGACGAGCAGAAAGAAAATAATTATATATATTTGCAAGACATATAATTGAAAGACGTCAGAGTCCCAACGTGCTGGAACATCAGTGCGGACAAAGGACATGATTGGTACGTTCATAACAGAAAATACTAATGGCAAAAAACAAAAAACAATTAAACGCTTAAGTTTACAAGATGTCTAAGATGAGCAACATGAAACAGCAGTGAGTTCAATGTGTATTTTAGCGGTTACGTGAACCGTTCAGAAAAGATAGACGTAGACTGGGGGACAGAGAAATAGGCCTCCATATGTTGCCTGGTGCAAGACCTAAGCAACAGCATCCTTTCAAAGGGTCCTGGGTAAAACTTCTCAGTGTGCATAGCCCACTTATACAGCAAATCCCACCCTAGGAATTTATCCTTGGAAAAAGACTCATAAATAACGGCAGGAATTTATTTAAGAGATGTTCCCTGGAAGGTTGTTTATAATAGCAAAAAAAAAATTAAAACCAAAATAAATGTCTGACAATATGGGGCTGCTTAAGCAAATGACTGTACATTATAATCCGGGGTCGTAAAAAAATCACACCGTGAACTATTTAGTGACTCCGGAAAAATGTTCACAGGATATGGTTAAACGAGGAGGGAAAGTTGCAAAGCAACTCGCAGGCTGTGGCCTCGCCGTTTAAAATGTATGTATGTAAATATATGCATAGACAAAGACCGTAAGAAGATAACCAGCAGGTTATCAGTGGTTATCTCTCGGAGGCGAGGGTGTCTGCAGTTTTCAGTATTTTGCAACCATTCCGCAAGACAAACGTATTATTTCCGTAACGAGCTTCTTAAGACATTCACTTTGATTTAAATTCTGCACAGAAGCCAGGTCTGGAAAGGATAGGATAGCCCTTTGGGAGCCTTTGGGTTGGGGGGCGATTCTTGCAGTCCAGAATTGGAAAACAGTAGAGACCACTGAAACAGAAAAGAACGAGCCAGCTTCCAGGACTTGCTGCCCAGGGTCAATGACCGAGAATCACTGATATTCGCTCTGCTCTGTCTCTTTCCAGATCACAGGAGGAGAAAGAGATTCGTGCAGACTGGAAAATCACAATGCAACACAGAGTTTTATAGAAACCGGCCGATGACCGGCATCTATTAAACATCGGTATTTGCAGACTCGGAGTCTGCTTCTGGGATAGTATCTCATTTAAGTCCCACAATGACTCGGCTCTGACGAAGGCGCCGTGATCTGTAATTTATAGATGTGTAAACTGAGCCTGGGATAATGATGTAACTCACCTGCAGTCTCTGCTCTCAGGAGGCCAAGCAGAATGGCAAAGCCCAGAAGTATCTCACCCCTGCTCTGTTAATTTCTCTAAGTTGGTGTGAGAGACCCAGGGGTTTCCTTCAGGCCCATAGCCCCAAGTCCAACTTCACCACCCAGGCCCTCTGCCTCCTTTGTGATCCAGCCTGGCATTGTGGAGCCTGACTCTGGGGTGAAAGATTTGTGGCAATTGCATGATGTATGAGGTGCCATTTGTAAAAATATTATTTAGTGTAAAACATGATGTTTTTTCTCCTGATTTACAAGTTGGATATATAAATCACTGTCTGCGTTATATATCTTGCCTCTGATTTATAAAACTCGCCTGTAAATCTTGCGCAGCAAAGTTTAGATTCAGAAATCATTATTTCAAGAATTAGATTTAGTTAAAACATTCAACTGCTTCATAGGGGAGGCAGCGGATTTACATAACTCCAGTCAAAGCTTAGGATCCGAGGGCAGCTTTACAAGTCTGTGCCCAGGAATTCCTAAGGAAAATGTTTTGATTTAAAGGCCTTCCCTTCACACTTTAGCTGGAACTGACTGATTTACGCAGCTGAAGCCTTACAATAATGATCCGTTTTCTAAAATCCCACTTTTCTTTAACTCCAGACCCAGATTTATATGTCCTTACTGGGTTTTCGATAATGCCATTTCAGTCACGTGATCCCCCACCCAGAGGTGTCCTAGAGAGAAGGCCCAGGAGACAGAGACAGTCAGAGTAAAGAGCAGGATCCTGGCTGTACCTCCCAGCCTGGATCCTTTATTTCGGGGGAACCCGAATTTGTCACCTTGTCACCTTCCGCAGTGAACCCACAGGCAGCTAAGCTTCAGGAAGGCCCTGTGGGAGACCTTAGCCAGGACTGGGATGTGTTCTCTGGGTCCTGAACAGCAGGTTGATCTTGGGGGGGGGGGGGGCGGGGAATGGCCTGTCTAGAGAAGAGATGACACTCCAGAGAAGTTGCTGGCTGAGTAAATCAATGGATGCAGCAAATCTGACGTCACAAATGGCTGAAGAAGACGTGTGTGTGTGTGTGTGTGTGTGTGTGAAAGAGTTTTCTGTCACTGTAACAAAATACCAGAAACAAACAACTTACAACTTACAAGGATGAAAGGTTTGCGCTGGCTCAGAGTTTCAGAAGCCCTCAGTTGTTACATATGGCACAGGTCTCGGCAGCGGGACGTACGGAGAAGGTCTGCTCCCCGTGGCATCCGATGAAGCAAAAGAGAGTACCAAGAAGGAACCAGGGTCTCAATGCCCACTCTGCAGACACGCCTCCAATAACCTCACTTCCTCCCATGAAACGCCACATCTTAAACATTCCAGCATCTCTCAAAGTGCGGTGGGCAGCACAAGTCTCTACCCAAGGGCCTTTGAGGGACGTTTCCAATCCACAGTGTATCAGGGAGAGAAAGGACAGAGAGAGACGGGCAGAGACAGGGAGATAGAGAAAGACAAAGAGACAGACAGACAGACAGAGAGGCAGCCACATCTCGGAACCATTAGTCATTGCTGTGTAGAGTTTCTTACAATGCCAGCATCAATTCTTTTTTCAAGGCAATCCCTACATTCAGTTTGTGTGTGTTAAATGTCTTCATTTAAATATCAATCTTAAGATGGGCTAGCGGCACACACCTGCGATTCTCAGCCGTTGGGAGGCTGAGGCAGGAGGGTTGTGAGTTCAAAGCCCGCCCATCTGTGTATCTTTTTTATTTTAATTTTTCTCATACAACTTATAGAATACATCCCAGGCCCCCCTCTTCCCCTCCCTCCACCCTCCATCTCCTCCCATCTCCCCCAGATCTGCTCCCATCACGACCCACTAAGGTTCCCCCTTCTCCCCAGAAAAGAACCGACCCCCAGGGTTACAGCGTAATCAGGGCATGGCACAGCAGGATTGAACGAGGAAGCCAGGCACCAATCCCTACAACAAGGGTGAGCCAGGCAGCCAGGCAGGAGAAAAAGGGTCTCAAGAGCCAGCAAAATGGTCAGAGACATCCCCACTCCAGCCTGTAGGAGTTTTTCAAGGACACCAATCCAGACAGCCAAAGATATATTTAGGGGATCCTACAGGTTCTGTGTCTGTGGCTTTAGTCTCTGTGGGCCCCTGGGAGTGCTAGTCAGTTGACAATGTGGGGGCTTGTTCACCTGGTGTCCTCAGCCCCTCTGGTCTCTGCCATCCCTCCTCTCCCTCTTCTGTTGGGGGATCCCTGATCCCAGCAGGATGTTTGGTCCTGGGCCTCTCCGGATCTTATCTCTAAAGAGTCACCATCAACAACGACAGTAGTAAGTGCAAATCCTTTGCAAGCTTAATTCACCACAGTGAAACACACACATTTAAAATATGCAGGTCAACGGTATTCAACCAAAATATACATCAGTGCAAACATTCCAACTTCCAGGAGAGACCTTCCTCCTCTGGAAGCCAACCCTTTCCCTAGAGCTCCACAGTTCCTGCTTATAGACCCGCAGATAAGATTTTCCCTTTTAAAAATTTCACATAGCTAGAACAGTGCAGCCTGATTTCTTTACACTGTCCAGTTCCTTTAACACAATACAAAGCATGTGAGATTCATTCATACTGCTGGGTGTATCTTCCTTTTTATGGCTGAGTAGTATTTCACAGTGTACATGTGTCCTGCCAATTCATCCCCAGTTGGTAGACATCTGACATCCTTCAGATTTGAACTACTATGGATAAAGCTGCTATGAACATTCCTTCCTAAGCTTTTTTATGGACATATGTTTTTATTTCTTTTGGGTGAAAACATCGGATTGGAGATGCTGAGTCACTGAGTGACTATATGCTTAACTTTGTACCAAGTTGCCAAACAGTTCTCAAAGTGATTGCGCCGTTTCACACCCCCAGCTCCAGTAATACTGGAGAGTCCCGTTTGCTTAAAGTCCTTACTGTGGCTGGCGTTGCCTGACCTTCTAGTTCCGTGGTTCTCGACCTTCCTAGTGCTGCCAGCCTTTAACACAGTTCCTCGTGTGGTGGCGACCCGGACTATGAAGTTATTTTTGATCCTACTTCTTAACTGTAATTTTGCTACGGTTATGAATCATAATGTAAAGATCTGGTATGCGGATGGTCTTAAGCGACCCCTGGGAGAGGGTCATTTGACCCTCAGGTTGAGAACTGCCCTTCTAGTTCCTGCTACCAGTGCAGTCAGGTAGAGGTTAAAGAGCCTCTCATCTTAAAGTGGGTCTTTCCTAATAACTAATGACATTAGCATCATTGTGTGTGTGCGTGTGTTTGTGTGTGTATGTGTGTGCATGTGTATGTGTGTGCATGTGTTTGTGTGTGTGTGTGTGTGTGCGCACACAAGTGTGTATGTGTGGGGTGTGTGTGGTGTGTGTGTGCACACGAGTGTGTGTGTGCGTGTATGTGTGTGTGCACATGAATGTGTATGTGTGGTGTGTGTGTGTGTGTGTGTGTGTGTGTGTATGTGTGTATGGGCGTGCCTGCATGTGTGCGTGCAGGCTGCCTGGGAACAGTTTGCTGACTACGCACAGGGTAGGTTGTCACACACACACCTGTGCACACACATACATGTGCACGCACACATGCTTACACACACTTCCTCTGTGGAAAAGCCACCAATTGAACATCATGAGCACCTGTTTCAACTGAAATCCTATTTTGCTCCTGGGTCTTGGCCAATGAGCTGTGACCTGGAGCCAATCAATCAGAAGCTAGGGACCCTAGCGCCTTCCCTCCCTCATCTGCATAGTAGACTGAACTGGGGTACCCCTGGGAGCTAGACAAGCAGGCCCCCTCTCTGCTCCTGTACAGCGTACTTTCTTTTTGTGTTAACGTTGAATTGCCCTGGTTTACTAGCTATTTTCTGTTTTTAAATAAAGCCTCCCTTTTCACCGTAAATTCTCTCCTCAGGAGCCTGACCGCTTGTGTACTTCCTCTCACGAACAGCCTAGCTCAGATCTTTCACCCCCGATTCAGTAATTTCCTTTGCTTTGTATTATCGTCTTAAGGGAATTTTATAAACTCTGGACAGAAGCCTTTGTGAAATCAACACACTGCAGATAGCATCTCTCAGTCTGGGCTTGGTACTTGCTCCTTTGGTCTGTGGCATTTGAAAGTCAAATCCTTTTGATTTTCACGTAGTACAGTTTTCCTCCTCCTCCCTCCCTCTTCTCCCTGACCCTCTCCTCCCATTCATCCTCCTCCTCTTCTCTTCTTCCTCTTCCTCCTCCCCCTCCTCCTCCCATTCCTCCCCCTCCTCCTCCTCCCATTCTTCCTCTTCTTCTTCTTTGATGGGGTCTTACCATTTAACCCTGACTGTCCTAAAAGTCACTCTATAGACCATACTGGCTTCAAACTCAGAGAAATCCTCCTGCCTCTGCCTCCTCAGTGCCTGGATTAAAGGCATGCAGCACCAGCTAGCTCCTTTTCCTTATAATGCTTCTATGTTAATGCCTTTAGAAATATCTACACCTAAATTGTAAAAGTTGGATCCTTACTCTCTTTCAGGCATTTCAAGCTTTAGGATTTCTCTTCAGATCTTTAGAAGCAGTGTGAGGGAGGGTTTGAAGTTGATTTTTGTTTTGAGCTCAGTTCAGGAAGAGCGAATCCCCAGCTTTGGCCTTGGGCAGTTGTTTAAGATACGCTGGGTTCCTTGTATTTTCT
>JAMJFZ010003296.1:3097500-3177500 GCA_026225945.1 Cricetomys ansorgei | reverse complement strand
CCAGCCCTCAGTACGTGTTCCTGAGTGTGCAAGAAAGCAGGCTGAGCAAGCCATGAGGAGCAGCAATGTAAGCAGCACCCCTCCATGGCCTCTGCTTCAGCTCCTGCCTGCAGCTTCCTCCAGTGAGCTCCAGCCTGGACTTCCCTCCATGAGGGCTGCAACGTGGAAGTGGAAGCTAAATTAACCCCTTCCTTTCCAAGTTGTTTTTGTTCGTGGTGTTTATCACAGCAACGGAAACCTCACGAGGACACACCATGACTCGTAAGCAATGCAATATGTTAAAACGTTAAACTCTAACGACGAAGGACGGACGTGTTTTGCAGCGCACCTTTTCTGTGGGAGAGGATCTTTAGTTTCTCAGGTTCTGTGGTACTCGATCGGTTTGCTATCACTCGTGTGATTGGAATGCTCCCTGCGCAACCATAGATGAAGGAGCACAGGGAAGCTAGCCTACCGTGGTCGAGAAGATAGCGTTGATAGTGTAGGCTCGCTTGACCTACTTGAAGATGCTCGCAGTACATTTTAAGATATGTCACTTGTTCACTCTAGAATTGTCCATTTGCAGTCTCCTGGTAAATTCATCTGGCGTCTTCTATTTGCTTAACTCAAAACATAGAAATTCTATCGGAATGATAACTGGATATTGATTTATCAGAGGAATGTAAAGCCAGATCTAGGAACGAACAACGCTTTTGTTTTCCGAAAGAGATTAAACACAAGCATCTTCAACTACAGAGTTCAACGAACAGGCAAGAACAGAGACTATGAGGATAAATCGAAACACAGTTACCAGGAAAACCGTGTATCCAATCGGTCGAAGCGAATCAATGATGCACTGTCTTTGAGGACCCCGAAGATGAAATCAAAACAGAATCTGAAAGCAGGTGAATTAATGGTTGACATTTCTTTAATCCGTGTAGCTTTATTTCGTCACCATTACTAATAGTGTTCTCTGGTTAACGTACATGTACCTATGCATTATATTTATATTTATATGATGTACGTTATTGCTTCTTACTGATGGGATTCCAACCTTTGTGGCTGGCGTTTTTTAAATTCAGTTACTGTGATCTTTCAGCTCTAGAAGTGGGTGTGGTTCATCTCTCTGTAGTTTCATTTTTCTCCGCTCATATTCTTCTTTCCTGTTCTCACGTGAAGACTGTATTTTCTTTTGCTTCTTCAGAAACATCTGCAGTAGCTCCTTTAAAGTCCTTGCTGAGCTTCACACATAAGCCACTTTGCATTGTGTTTCGTTGACGATCACGTCTTTGTGCCCGAAGCCTATTTTCATCTTTGTTTCTTCTTAGGGTTGTTTCCTCGAAGACTGCATACATATTATGTGCTACATGTGGTAGATAATTTAAATTCCATCACTCTCCTGTACAGTGTGTTTGGTTTTAGCAGGCATTCCATTGGCTGAAGATTGTCTAGAATTTACAGAGATCTGTTGTATGCTTTCTGAATCCAGAAATGTGGGGATCCCAAGGCATTCACCAACCCCCTGAACTCAGAAGGAATCAACTCCAAGCTCTCTACCTTGGGATCTTGTTAGGACTTGAATTTAGACTTCATTAGGGCAAAAATCTAAAGGTGTTTTTATAACTAAGACAACTTTTCTGCATCTCACGGGGTGCTGGGATGATAACACGCTCCAAGAACCTCTGAGCGCCAACATCTGGCCCCTCCGCCATTAGTGACTACCTTTTTCTTTCTTCTCCTCTCTATCCCTGTGATGGTGAAGCCTAATTGGCAACTCGATATGATTTAGAATTACCATGGAAACAAATCTTTGGGCACATCTGTGAAGGATTATACAGACCAGTGGTTCTCCACCTGTGGATAGCAACTCCTTTGGGGATGGAACAACCCTTTCTCAGGAGTCGCCAGAGACCATCTGCGTATCAGATATTTGCATTGTGATTCATCAATAGTAGCAAAATTACAGTTACAAAGTAGCAACGAAAATAGAAAATAATTTTATGAATGGGGCTACTGTGCCACGAGGAACTAACTGTGTTAAAAGGTCTCAGCATTAGGAAGGTTGAGAACCGCTGGTAAAAAAAATAAGTTGATTGTGGCATGAAGAGCCACAGACTGGATCAAAAAGAGAAAAATACGCTGAGCACAAGCATACACGCTTCTTCGTTTCATGGCTGCGGAGGAAATGTGGCCAACAGTCTCTTGCTCCTGCCAGCATGCCTCGTGTGACCGGAGGGACTGTTTGTCCTGGAACCGTGAGCCAAGATAAACCAAGGTAAGTCAGGTTTCTCAAAACGATGAGATGGCCACCTAAGATACTCCACTGACGCGTTCTCTCCGATGAGGGTCAGGCTATCCCTGCTGCGCATGTGTGGTCTGGCCCTGGGCTGTGAACCGGCGATGACTCTGTCTCCAGGTCTCTTTCTGTGTTTTCTACTGCGCAGATCCTGGACTCTGAGATTGCCTGCTCTCTCGCACCCGTCTCTCCAGCATGCCCATTGTGCCCTGCTCAGATGCCCCGTTGCTTTGCTGTGTGGTTTACACCGATAGTCATGCAGAAGGCTCAGAGACCAGGTGGCTCGTCTCTAGAGCTGGCCTCATATAAGGAATTACTGTTTTTGCCTTGCCTTGTAGTGCTCAGAACTAGCTGGGTATAACACAGCTAGCTTTAGAGTTATTTATGCAAGGAGCACCCATTTGGTGCAAACTCTGCCCAGGTAAAACGTAGAGGCTTTCTGTTGTTTTAAACGTTGACAGCAAGACTTGAAAAAACAGAAATCCCACGCTGTCGTACAAAGTCAAACAAAACATGTCTGAACACCTGCAGCAGGAGCCACCTGTTTGTGACTCCTGATCTGTGTGTTTGCTTTTGCAAACGTGCTCTTAGACAGACTATCATCAGGACCACTCAGGAGAGTGCTGGGAACATAGAAACCATCCTAGATGCTGCCGCTCCAGAATCTGCAGTTGAACAGGATCCCCAGATAATCTGATGCTTATTGACATTTCAAAAGACCTGGCCTAGCCCGGTAGTCGTGGTACAGGCCTTCAATACCGGCCCTTGGGAGGCAGAGGCAGGCGGATCTCTGTGAGTTCAAGGTCAGCCTACAGAGTGAGTTCCAGTTCAGCCAGAGTTACAACAGAGAGACCCTGTCTTGGAAAAACAAACAAGCAAACAAATCATCTGGCCTAAAGCATGTGTTTCCACCATCTATTGCTTCTCAAAGCAACACTAGAAACCAGCCCGGGCTCCAGCTAAAGTGCTCACTCCTGTGTCCGGCCGTGTTGCAATGGCATGGGATAGCTGAGACGCTGGCTCAAGGACCACGGTGACGTTCCATGAACCCGCGATGGTCACTGGATCCCATGCCTCACTCCAATTAGGTAATCTGCCTCCCAGGACTCTCCTGACTGGACTCTGAGAAGGCAATTATCCAGAGGACATAATTCACATAGATAATTACGGGGTAATTTCATTTCCTCGAGGAATTTTCAGACCATATTTCCGAAATGTCTTTCTTAGCGACTCAGACGGCCAGTGATTTTTCTCTCCTACGGTGACTCCGGTTTTCAAAATTTCACTTAGAATTTGCCTCTTCCAGGAAGGCATTTTTTTTTAACTCAGAGCCCTCTGGGGAACATAGAAACCAGCTAGGATGGATAGATATATGGATAGATAGGGGGGAAAGGAGGTAGATTGGTAGATAGGTACGAAGATAGATATATAGATAACTGTAGGTAGATGATAGGCATATGATTGATACATGGTAGATAAATGATAGGCAATAAATAGGTAATAGGAAGATAGGTACATAGATGGTAGATAGAAAATACATAGATGCTAAATAATAAATGATAGATAGATGTATTGATTGGTTAATTAATGAATATATAGAGAAGATAGATTATCCATGGATGGATGGATGATGGGTGGATTGATTGACAGGAGTGCACTTATGAGAGGAATTGATTCACGCGGTTACATAGGCTGAGCAGTCTCTTTCCAACGCTAGAGACTCAGGGATGCAGCAACAGAGCTCAGTCTGAGTCTAAAGGCTCAGATCCGGGCAGCGAGAGGTGCATCTCTCCCCCTGAGGCTGAGAACTTGGGTGGGGGTTGGTTCACTAGTTCAAGTCTCAGACGCTAAAGTCTGGGGGTTCTAGAGTCCAGATGTCCAAGGCCTGAAGAGGCATACCCAGCTCTGAGCAAAAGGCACGTTTGCCTCCCGACTGCCTTTTGTTCCGTCTTGGCCCTCAGCTGCCTAGATGCAGGCTGACGCCGTTAAAGTGGGACCTCTAGGCACACTGCCCCGTGTGCTGCACGTCTCCAGCAACGCCCTCACAGACACGCATAGAGACAACACTGCTAGCTCTCTGGGTATCTCTCAGTCCAGCCCTCCTACGCCAGAGTCTCTGAGATCTCTGAGGGTCTTCATAAACTTTCCTCGCTAACTGCTTACAGTTTACTTGGGGGGGTCTTGTAAATGTATATACTTGCCATCTTTTGGGGCTTTTTGGCCATGACCCTTAGATGAAACCCAACCTAGATTTCCTTGCTCTGACCTCAGTGCAGCTCCACACTTGACCCCTGGCCGAGTCAAAATGGGTGCCATGATTATACTGTTACCCATTTACAAACAGCACTTCCAACGAGTCGGTGGCATTCTTGCCCGAGTCACTCCGATCATCTATCCCCTTGCCCTGGGGTAGACCGGATCCCACCAACCAACCACAGCAGACATCATCTCCTATGTCACGTCTTCCTGGGTCAGAGGGAGGTGACGCTGGGGTGGCCTCTCAGTGGCCACTGCTCTGCCACCTGCGTATGGGATGAGTGATCTCAAATAGCAGAAGCATGTCCCACCGACACTGGACACCATTCCTGGGGGCTCTGTACCCCCTCGCCGAGGTCAGGCGTGTTCAGATGATCCGGGGAGCAGCTGGGTGGGAAGCACCAAGCTGTGGGAATAGGAGCTGCAGCCCCTCTCAGTGACCCAAGGGAGGGTGTCTAACCTGACCAACTCTCTCCTCCATGTGCGTTGGATACTTGATGTCTCTGTATTAAATCACGGCCAGAGTGTGTTAGGCGATCACTGACTATGAGGTTGCTCTGCCCTGGGGGCTGGTACATCCCTAGCAAGGCTGTTTTTTTTTTTGTTTTGTTTTGTTTTTTTAGTAGAATTGAACTTTCCATATTAAAAGAGTAAAATAGCAGCCTAACTTCAACTCCCATGATTTCACTCACTCAAAGGAAACATAAGTGATACAGCTAAATAATTGTGTCCAGAGATATTATTTGAAACTTTATTTATAAAAATAACAACATAAAAATCAGCCTAAATCCAACTATGGAGGATCGTCCGAATTATGATCTATCCACACGGTGGGATAAAGTCATTTAAAATCTTATAAGGGAAATTTAATGGCACTGGAGAACACAAGATGCAGTGTAATTTCGTTAGATATGTATAAAGTGTATGGGGAAATACGCATGGTTTTCCATCTCTCAATGACAGTGTCTATTATGGGTGATTTTTAAAAATGCCCTTAAGAGACCCAAATCCACTGCTGGTGGGAATGTAAACGAACGTGCCTGCTGTGGACATCGGTATGAGGCTCTGCAAAAGCACTAACACGTCACAGAAGACCCAGCTACACTACTGCCGGGTATATAGCACGGCACGGAGATGTTTTGCATACCCACGCTTGTCGGAGCACGACTCTCAAGAGTCAAGCTGTGTAGTCAGCTTCGCTGTCCAGCAACAGACGAGCAGATGCAGACCACGTACATACACACGAGAGTCTTCTCTTCTGTCATAAAGGATAGAGCCACCGTGTGGGGAGAAGAGAGGGACCCACAGGAGGCAGGGATGACGGAGATGAGATGGGTGAATGTGAACAAAGTGTAATATCCGTGGCAGAAGAGGCCACGCTTAAACCTAGCTGTTATTTTGTATGCTGTTGTGATTTAAGTGGAACTCTCCCCCATTAGGCTTAGGTGCCTTAGTTTGCTTCTCTATTGTTGTGCTAAAACACTGAACAGAAGCAACTTGGGTACAAAGGGATAAATTTTTATCTTACAGTTCCGGATAACAGTCACTGAAAGAAGTCAGGGCAGGAACTCGAGGAAGGGACCTGGTGGCAGGAGCTGATGCACAGACCATGGAGGAGTGTTGCTTACCGGCTTGCTCCCCGCAGCCTGCTCAGCCTGCTTTGTTACATAACCCAGGATTGCCTGCCTAGGGATGACACCACCCACAGTGGACTGGGCCCTCTCATATCAACCATTCATCAAGAAAATGCTCACAGGTACTTCCACAGGCCAGTCTGATGGAGACAATTCCTCAAATGAGGTTCCTTCTTCCTGGGTGACTCTATTTTGTGTCAAGTTGACAAAAACTTAACCAACACACTCATGAGTGTAAGCCCCTGAGCTCCAGTTAGTGGCGCTCTTTAGGCAGGCTGGGAAACATGTCAGAAAGCCAGGTGTCAGAAGCGTATAGCCTTGGCCCACTCCTGGCTCACTCTCTCTGCTCTTGGATGTGGTTGAGATGGGATCTCTCACCCTCCTGATCACGCAGCTCGCTGTCCCGTCTTCCTCCCCCACGGCGGACTCTCATCCTTCAAAACCTTAAGCCAGAATATATTCTGTCTATAAACTGTTTTAGGCCGTAGTATTTTATCACAGCTAAAGAAAGATGACT
Source organism: Cricetomys ansorgei (assembly GCA_026225945.1). NCBI lineage: Eukaryota > Metazoa > Chordata > Mammalia > Rodentia > Nesomyidae > Cricetomys > Cricetomys ansorgei. The sequence continues at coordinate 3,170,818 of JAMJFZ010003296.1, read as the reverse complement.
GATATGTACTGACATGTATGCTACCTTAAAAATAAAGGTAAATAAACAAAAAAATACTCAGTTACCATGATGTTTTAATTTGTTCAACTATTACAAGTCAATATGCAAGAAAAATCTTACTGCAAACTGACTTGGAATTGGAACGTGAGGGTCTGAATTTGATGTCCTGGTGCCGGCGGTGGGATCTTAAAGAAATCTGGGCGGTGGACAAAACTCACCTCAGCGTTCACGTCAGATAGGTGCAAAATATAAATTAAAAGATGCACATAGAAGAGTCAGGGGGTGGTCAGTGAAAAGACAGACCTGGCAGTCAGTGTCGGTGCTCACCAGACCGCAGCTCACCACATGTCCTCCGCGCCATCTTAGAAAGAGACAACTTGAAGAAATACTATACCGAATATTTTGTTTGTTCTGAGGTGAGATTAAAAAATCTTCTCTGTGCTTCTCTAATTGCTAAGAGTGTTGAACAGTTGCTGAACAATTCTTTTTATGTATCTATTGTCCGTCTTTATTTAAATTTTTCCGTGTGTATGTGTGTGTGTGTGTGTGTGTGTGTGTTGTCTGTATATGTTGACGTGAGTCTGAGCACATACGGAGGATGTGCTTTGGGCACCAGAGGTCAACACTGGACGTCTTCCTCCATCCCGTTCCACCTTATTTTTTGAAACAGGGACCATCACTAAATTTGGAGCACATCAGTTGGCTAGATGCCAGCCAATGAGCTCCCGGGATTGGCCTGTGCCTGTCCCATCTCCATCAGAGCTGGGGTTAGAGTGCCCCCCATTCCTTCGTGCTACAAGGGTGCTTGGGATTTGTATTCGGGCTCTGATGTTTGGTCAGCGAGCACTGCACTGACTACGCCATCTCCACAGGCCCTACGCCTTCTCCTGAGAACTCTTTATTCTCTGCCTTTGGACATTCTGATGTGTGATTTCACGGAAAGCAAACGATATGTCTTTGGTATTGTACTACGAATACACTTCTTCGATGCCCACAATCAGAAGGTTATATTTTTATACGCCCCCCTCTAATGTTTTGTTCATGAATTTTTATAAGCTTATTGTTGACTTTTACGGGGTGACCAATTCCTCTACCCCGCCTTCCAGCCATGACACTGTCTCTGACACAATTCATTCCGTCAGTGAACCTTTTCGCCGATGTCTTTATTGAGTTTCTCGTTTCTAGCATCATTCTAAGTTGGCTTTCCTTCGATCACCGTATCTCTTTATTCTATTTCTGTATTTTATTTACTTCCGTTGTTTCATTCCTCTCTTTGTTTCCATCTTCTTTGAAGTGTCTGAACATCATTTTTTGAACTCTGTTTGAGATTCTTTTTGAGGTCCTCGTCAACGGGGTCCATTCTCGTGAGATTAGTGCTGTGGGAGGGAGACAGCTTGTCTTAATTTTCATGTTGTTTTTGTTTCTGAACTGAGATCTGAGCATTTGGAGTCTGTTGAACGGGACTGTGGGACTGGGGAAATGGTCTGAGGGTTGCTTACCTGTCACTGTCAGGATCTGGGAGAACTGAGGAAGTATGGGTAAGGGTTTGAGGATTAGGGGAGCCCTTGTGGATTAGCACCAGGATCTGGGCAGACAAAGAAAGTGCAGGCCCAGTAGTCCTTTCTGGGAGCGGAGAGACCTACTCCTGGTCTGAGTACAGATGTTGTCGAATGGCTATCCTTTAGATAAAAGCTAATACGGATAAAAACAGTACCGACCACAGCTTCCAGATCCTAGATGGCTGTGGCTGGAGACCCCTCGCCTGTCGACATAAGCTAACCTATCTCCAGATTCCTGCTGTATGAAAAAACACGCTGGTACATCTCCGTCAGTTCTCATGGACCACTGTATCCCAGCTTAAGGTACTCATGTCTGCCGGTTCTCTATACCCCATCACCCAAGTCTGGTCAAGACCAGAGCCACACGGGTTGCATCAGAGAACCATGGAGAGGGGCAGAGGGAGAACAAGAGAAGACAATAGGATTGTATGAGCAGAGTATATGAGTATGTGAACATGTATCAAACGTCATACTGAAACCTACTGCTTTATATAATTAAGACACACTAATAGCAAAAGGGGGAAAGATAATTAAAAAAAATATTGGCATGGTGAAATATGCCTGTAACTCTAGAACGTAGAAAGCTTAGGCAGTATGGTCAAGAGTTCAAAGCTAGCCTGGGCCACATAGCAAGACTGTCTCGTGTGTGTGTGTGTGTGTGTGTGTGTGTGTGTGTGCTTACAGAAAGTTCTTGTGACAGTGGAGTCTTACAAGACTATCTACAGATAGTTAGGACATGAGCCACTGCTATTAAATGGACCATCAGACTGGGGCTTTTCTCATAAAAGAATCAGCGTTCCCACACACTTAATACCTGAAAGATCTCAGGGCCCAACACTTGCCTTAAACAGGGCAAGATGGTTGTATCTCTCTCCAAAAACAGTCTGATGCTTCATGAAGCCCTCAGACTTAAGACTGCATTCTCTGCACTCAGATGAAAGAGCAGCAGCTGCTTCTGCCCACCGTGAGCTGCCCATGGAGACACGGAGCAGTCCTCACAGGTGATGTCATACAGCAGTCCCTCGCAGATGCACCCAGTAGGGACTGAACTCCAGAATGCCAGTGTCCTCGGTCCTAACGCTCCCGAGTCTCCGCAGTGGCCCCGGAGCACTGCATGCACACGAACTTGAGCTGGGTGTGGACTCTCCTTAGGTACGGCACCATGCCCCATAGAGGAGTCGTGCTGAAATGACATTGAGGTGCCAGGCATTCCCCTTGCAGTGCAGCAGCTCCAGTTCGGTGGCAGTGAAATGAATCAATGCGTACCAACGTGGAAAATCTCCAGAATCTTTTTGGGTTTTCTTTTATTTTTAAAAAGTTGCTAATCAGGGTGTAAACCATCAAACCATTTATACAAAGATAACTCAAAACATTACGGTTTTAATTTCTGTGGGTGTGCAGAGGGAAAAAAACCATCTAGGAAGATTCACACTGAACTGATAATACCGGCTAGATCTGACAGGATCGGGGTAGAGAGCACAGAGGACAAGATCTACCCTATTTGTATTTTAAATGCTTGCCTTCTGGTATTGAGGACTGAATTTGGGGCCTTGCACCATGTGAAGCAAGCACTCTACTACTGACTTACAAACCCGACCTCTGCCTGGCTCTTCACTATAGAAACACAATTTCTCTAAGTTCTCTAAGCTGGTCTTGAACTTCCCTGCAGCCCACGCAGGTCTTGAACTCGAGATTCTTCTGCTGCACCCTGGAATGAACCGCCAAGCCTGGCTGAAAGTTAGTTTTGAAAAGAATTTGTTTTTCATGAATTCATAAGCCATTAGCCTGCATCGAAGAGTTAAAACAGCTAACAAAAAGTATGAGCAGGTAAGAATTGAATGTATAAATATACCATATAAGTTAGAGCTCTCGTCACCACGAAGGACAGCCAAGAGAAACAATTTAGATGGAAGAAAAATGTATTTTGACTCATGGTGTCAAGGTTTCCATCCATGGTCAGTCGGGTCCACGGGATCTGGACCTCATGGCAGAAACACATGGCAAAGCAAAGCTCATCACCTGATCGTGGCCAGGAAGCTGCACGGTGCTGCTGAATCCATACACGACAGGAAGATAACCCGTTGTACATCGGGAACAGTGTGTATAAGAAAGAACTCGCGTTTAAAGAAACGTAAGACGGATGCAGGGACCTGAAGGAGGGTTAATGATGTGCCAGAGGAGGAAGGGAGAAAGGGAAGAAAGGGAGGAGAAGGAGGTGGGAGGTAAAGAGGGAAGCATTAAACAGATATAGTTTTCAAAGACAAGTCTCCATGACCTACTTCCTTTCAAGCAGACTCCACGTCTTAACACTTCCATTACCCCCGACAATGCTATTGATTTATGAACTCTTGGAGGGATTAGGTCCTAGGTGAAGGCATGATCTTGCACCAGGCCAAACCTTCAACACACCAACCTATGGGAAGGGGACGTACTTCAAGATCAAACTGTAATATATACTGAAGACAATAGATTGAGGTTTCTCATTATTGAGAAAGGTGGTTGCCACACGGGAAAGAGGAGAGGAAGAAAAGAACATGGTCGTGTAGGATTGAAATTGAAGTGCTTACTGATGCAAGATGGAGTTACCTCCCAACGAACTCACTGTGTGTCGAAATACCTATGGGTTGGGTGCATTCGGTACTCGTAGCCTGCTGGGCATCACAGGTTAGCCACGGCTGCATTGTAGAACGCAGGATGTACCCTCATCTTGATGACAAGCTGCTGCCGCTCCATGTTTTGAGAGAGGATGTGTGTTTCACTCGCCTGGAAAAGGAGCAACATTCCAAATTCCAAAGTGTCATTCCTACGGAAGGTATATTGCCGTGTTCCATCATTTAAATATCATGAATATAAACCTCTGTAAGTCCAAGACTGCGTGTATAAGTAAGAACTCAAAGGTTTGGTTGTTTTTTTTTTTTTTAACTGATTTAGAGACATGCGTAGTGTGGAGAGAGATAGGATAAGAATTGGAGATTCTGGTGATAGGAATATGAGACTTCACCCGTTTTTCTATAAGCCAGAAATTATGCACTGAACAGAAATAAGTATTTTTTTTTTTACAACAAAGGGGAAGACAGAACAATGTGCCACAGGCAGTGGAGTTGAGCAGCTCAGGTGCAACCAAGGACAGAATAAGCAACAGGCAAGAATTTGGGTCCAAAGTCTGGCCAAGGTTAAGGTGGAAGAAAAATAACCCAGAGTCTCATTTTTCAAAATAAGAATGCCAGTCCTGGATCCTGGGTCAGTGTGGTGTTGGAGTGTTGCAGCGTGCGGAGAATGGCTGACACGGCACAGCGAACCCCCGAGCACTGAGCAGTCTCTGCTCTCTGTCCACTGCAATATGACTGAGAGGTGAGGTCTTGAACTACCTGAGAAATCAAGCACCACAAAGGTCAGCAGCCAAAAGTCAGCAGCCAAAGGATCAGGCGTTTTTAAACTGTAGAGGGTTTTTGCATGAAAAAAAAAAGTCATTTTCATTATGAGAAAAGCACTGGACTCCCAGCCTGAGAATGTGGGGAAATCTGGATATCTCAGTTTCCTTTCTACTGCTGTGGTACACATCATGGCCATAGGCAGCTTGGGGAAGAAAGAGTTTGTTTCAACTTACACCTTACAATTCACTATTGAGGGAAGTCAAGGCAGGAAGCAGGAAGCAGGAACTGAAGCAGAGGCCAAGGGGGAACACTATTATTGGTTTTGCTCCCCATGAGTTGCACATCCTACTTTCTTACATGTCAAAAGACCATAAGCCTAGTAGGCTAGACCCTCCATATCAATCAATAATCAAGAAAATACTCCACAGACATTCCCACCGGCCAATAGGAAGGAGGCGTTTTCTCAATTGAGGTTTCTCTATCCATTGACGCAAGCTCGTACCACATTGACCAAACCTAACCAGGACATTGGGAGATGTTTTGTCCAGAAAGATGGGACTTCCATCCCCAAACATACACACACACACACACACACACACACACACACACACACACACACACATGCACACACACACTGCTTGAAATTCCCTCACCTCCTTGAGACCCTTGGGTCTCCCTTTGAAAATCTGATAAATTAAGACAATCCCAGGGTGCTAATGTCTTTGGCACCAAAGAACAGGCTCCAGAAGGTTCCTTCCTCTGGAGTGGTCGGCCATATGATGATCTGAGCATAGAATGTGGGATGGTGGTTTTCAAACTCCTACATATTTACCTGTTTCTACAATATGCACGTATGTACATGTGTATGTGTGTAGTGTAACTATATATGCATATATAGTTACATACATAAAGACTCCATGGGGGACCTTAATGTATAAAAACTATGTGGTACATGAAGTAAAATTATGGTGCAATTCCCTGAGATGTTTGGGTCTTTCTTCTTTTATCAGGAAAATTGTCAGGGTTCCCGAAAGCCCTAACACACCTGCACTGAGACCTGCTGGCCTTGGGGATCCAGAGCCTCAGCGTCCTCCTGATGGAAGTGGTACCATCCACCTGTTGGAGAACGAGCCTATGACTGTCCTGCATCCACGGGACGCTCGGTGGTCATTAACTAGTAATCACGACTCTGCTTGGCATTACCGTTCACTTCCAAGGGAAGATCCTCCTGACCAGCATCTACCCCAAGGCCCTATTCTCTTGGGCATTCAAGCTGCTACTGATTCCACAGAGCCCCGGGCTGCAGGCAGCAGGCACATAACACCTGCCCGGAATATGCTTGTTGAGCGAATACATGACTGGCATTCCTAACTCTGAATTTTTAAAGGCACTAGAGAAAATTCTTCTAAGTCCTCTTCAAAACACATCTTCAAACACATCCCAAGTGTGGGCTTCCCCCCTACACCTTCAGCAGACAGCATACTCCCCCTGACTCTGAATCATCTTATCCCCTTTGCCTTGCAAAAATCTTCCCTGACAGCCAACAGAACACGTTCCCCTTCTAATTGTTGGTTTACGTCTCGCGAATGCCAGTGCAGCTCCTCGTCTCTAATCCTCACCTGCTCATTCATTAGCTATCAAGTGTGGCTTTTTGGAACAATTATATTCTGTCCTACTGTCAGCTCTCTCTGCGTAGGTAGCGGACACATCCCGGTTCCTCCTGCAGGATGGAAATTACAGCTGGCATGCCCAAACCTGAAGAATGATTGCACCCAGCGCACAGTTAAATAATGAATGTTTAGCAGTGCACGTTGGAATAGGCAAAAGATATGAAATATCTACTCTTCTAAGTGGAATATGCTAAGTAGTTTTTATAATAAAACCATTTGGGGGAAGACAGACTATTGAATCATGATTTCCCCCCACTCTCGAGACACCCTGGATGCTAGTGCATTTGCAGAGCCCAGCTGGCAGTCTCATCTCATCTGTGAAATGGGGACAACAATCATGGCCTTTGTGGAGATGGGTTCTGTAGAGGGAAGGCTTAGCAGGGAGCCTGGCACACGGGGAGTGCACGGTAGGCAGTAGCTGCTGTCACCTACGGAGTGGCCATCCTGGGCAGGTCGGTGTAGTGTGGAGAGGTCTCCTCCTGCAGCTCGTATACCTGTGCACCAATCACAGGCTCAGGGAAGGTGTGGTTACAATCTTCTTTGCCGCCAAACATGGCAGAAGGTTCTGGAAAGACACAAAGAAATGGGGTTAGAGTGGAACTGGAAGGCTTCTCTCTCCATCTCCCTATCTATCCGAAGTCTTAGAGAACAGAGTTCTCAGATGCTGTCCCGGGCCTCATTCTTACAGGACCTTTCTTGATCCTCTCTTTATTAGGCCAGGATCCTACAGACCAAGAGGACATACCTACCTGGAGTGTTAATATGTCAAATTTTTGATCATGCTTGGGGGAGATCAGTATCCACTATTTCTTACTGGAATGTTCTGAGACAAGGTAATTTTGGGCTCATGTGACCCTTATCCTGGGGCTACCTTCATAAACAAAAATCACCACACCAGTGTAGGCTGGACCAAACAGAGGGTGAGTTGGAGAGATTAGATGCAGCCTGGGAAAATACTTCAGTTAGACTTTCTATTACTGTGATACAACACCATGATCTAAAGCAATTTCATGTTATAGTTCATTATCAAAGGAATACAGGGCCAGAACCTGGACACAGGAGCCGATGCAGAGCCCATGGAGGGGTGCTGCTCACTGGCTTGCTCCTCATGACTTGCTCAGCCTGCTTTCTTATATCACCCACGACTGCCTGCCTAGGGGTGGCACTGCCCACAGTGAGCTTGACCCTTTGACCTTGATCATCAACAGAGAAAATGTCCCACAAGCTTGCCCGTAGGCCAATCTGATATAGGCATTTTCTGACTTGAGGTTCCACCTTCCAAAATGGCTCTAGCTGGGGTCAAGTTGACATCAAACTATTCGGCACAAGGAGTCAGACACGCTGGGTGTGTGTTAAGACTGCTCCCGAGCTGGCAGGAACCTCTCCATGGAGCTGAGGGTAAGAAACACATCCTGCAGTGGTGGGTCATGCAGGGTCCTTAGAGTCTTCAAGGCTGCTCTCGGCCGGATTGGGCCCGTGGGGAAGAAGCATGTTATTTTACTTTCATACCTCCTATACCTCGCCAAAGATTAGAGAGCTGTTAAGAACGTACACCCCACACAGAGCCTGAGGGCATGTGGTCAGATGCTCCCTAACCTCTTTCCTGGCTCTGTGGTCTCCACAAAGGGTTCTCTTTATACCACAGCTTCATCACCTGGAAACGGGAGTGAGGCTCTCAGGGCTCATGCCTGGAAACTAGAACCTGGAAAGGTGAGGCAGGAGAATGAGAGCTGGAGCCCAGCCCGGGTTGCATAGCTCCAGGCCAGCCTGGGGAGGGACCAAGGAAGACACCTGTATCCGATCAGTGATCTCCACACACCTGTGCACACACGTGTGCATATGCACATACATCCACCACGCACACATATCCGCGTGAAATGCGGAGGAAGTCCTAACCTCTCTGAGCCTCTGTGTCTGTGTTTCTTGTGGCCGCTGTACCAAACTTAGTGACTGCAAACAATAAACCTTGACGTTAGCAGTTTCTAGAAGCTAGAGATCAGAAGTCAAAGCGTCCACACAATCGATCATCCTCTCACAGGCTTCTGGGATGAACCCATTCCTGCTCCTTCCCGGGCTTTGTGCGGAACTCACTCCAGTGAGTTCACATGGTTTTCTCCTCTCCACAACGTCCCTTCTGCGACTATTATATAAGTTTAGGTAGAAACATTGTGTTTGAATATCAATGGGGTCAGCTCTCTTTCAACACTTAGTTGCTTTTAACTGAAACACTTTCTAGACCTAACTTGCCTATTCAACGTGAGACGTTCCCATGCAGAGTCCTGGACCAGGGGTTCCCAGGGACAGTTAGGGACACTGAGGGCCTTTAAACATCATTGATTGATCACCTCTATCGCCCTAGCAACAAAGATGGTTAGGATGTAAAAGCTAAGATTTGTAAAACAGTCCTTCTGTAGAGAGCGAGGAAGACATCAAATTCTGGGCTGTCATCAACAAGGTGTCAGCAACTGGACGGAGACCTACTTGCCCAGGGGCGTTTGCAGTGGCACAGTTGGCAGTGGCAGAGAGAGGGCGAGCATGTAGCTCAGTAGTAGACTCATTGCCCACCCCTTGCAAGATCCTGGCCTGCGTTCAATCCCCAGCACTAAAAAAAAAAACAAACCAAAAAAAAAAAAAAAAATCCACCAAGATAATGTGGCTGAGGAAGATGAAGATTGAAAGGGAGAAGAGAGGGGAAAAAAGAAACAAATAAAATATTTTTAAGGTTTAAAAAAAAAAAAGAAGTAAATGACACCAGACATTCTCTGCATCACAATGGCTGAAATGCTCACAAGGGCACCTGAGCTGTGAGCCCATCAGCGGACGGGCGGGAAAGGTGGGAACCCATGAAAACCAACAACGTGTGCAAACTGGCCTCGTGGTGAACAATAGCCAGCATCCCATGTGCACTTGTAAGCATGGGTGACGTCTTGCTTGTGCGTCACAACACACAGGTGAGGAGAGGGGTCAGGAGAGGGGTCAGGGGAAGGGTCCGCTCGCACGATACACAGGTGAGGGGTCAGGAGATGTGACTTACAGGCAGCTGGTAAGTGTGGCTGCAGAACCTTGAGGCTCTGAGTCTGTGTTAGAGACTGAGCAAGACCAAAGGGTCCTGCCCACACACATCTCCATCCCTGATTAGAAAGGCTCACTGGAGAGCCTCGTGATCACTGGGATCTTACCAGGCAGGCCTTGGGCATCTGGAAGGTTCCGGATGGGACAATGAGTGGCCTGCCGACTAGCCACGTTTAGGAGACCCATTGGCATATCCTACCTGGCTCAGTGTCCCTGGGACACGTGCTTGTGTAAGAACAAGACGGAGGCTTCAAAGCCATGCCCACTGAGCTGCAGTGCCGGGAACCAGAGGAAGCCACACGCCTTGTTTCAGGTTCTAGGCACAGGCCTGCAGTGAATCATCGCATCACTGTGCCACACAGGTGCAGTGAAACCATGATATTCTGGGAACCTAGAGCCTGGTGGGCTGGGCTGAAGGGAGGGGCCCAATACACCAATCCCCAGGGCTGAAATATAACACACCCTACCGCTAGCTCCCTCTAAGACTGGAGCCCAGGGTTGGCATCCACACTTCTGTGGCTTTGTTTGTTCCACAATGGATGTATGTCTAAGCTCCCTGCCTCTGTAAGCAGATCTGATTATGGCAGACCGGTGATTTTTGAACTTGGGCAGCTAAGGTCTCTGCTTTCCCACATTTCGGAGATGTGGAATCCCTGTCTTAAGAGACAGGTATCTGTGCTCTGAGCTGCCGAGGGAAAGGCATCTTTCAGGAAGGAGGCGGATTGCTCCAGGTGGACCCATGAACCTACACACTCATCGCTCAAGATGCCCTGAGGTGGGATGGAGAAGCCACTGGGAGAGCAGGAAGCAGGAGCCCCTGAGGTTCATAGCTGGAGGAGGGCCTCCGAATATAAAAGCCAGCCATCACCAGTAGGCTTCCCCACCTGGAACAGTGGGGACCAGACAGGTAGCTCTACAGGAGCACGGCAGGAAATCACTCTTTGTTTGTATTTTTTGTTGTTGATGTTTTACAAAGTTATTTTAATTTACTTTTAATTTCATATTCATATCCCTGTATGTACATTATTGCCCCTTCCTCTACTGCCTCCAGCCATTCCCATACTCCGCTGGGTGCCCACAGACCCCCTCATGTTCATGGCCTCTTCTTTAATTATTATTCTTACACACACACACAGACACACCCTGTTGAGTCCATTTAGTGTTGCTCGTATGTCTGTATTTTCAAGGCTGACCACTTTGGACTGGATAACCAATAAGGAGGCCCATCCCTGGGGAAGACTAACTCTTCTCTCTCAGCTCTTTACATAGGGTGGATCCCCATGGGATTTTCCCCATCCACAGCGACATGTCAACCCAGGTTGCCGTTGCTCAGGTGTTCTTTAGGCAGCCATGCTGTTGTGATGTAAGGAAAAACTGGCTCTGGGGTGCCCAGCTCCAACTGATACATCTACAACATAGCACTTACACTTAAGGCTCAGAGGACATCATGGAAGATGGGGCAGAAAGCTCATAAGACCCAGAGGATCAGGAAGTCTGCTGGGAGACTGTCTTCTATATGCAACCGGCAAGCTACGTTGGGAAGTCACTGTCATCAAGAGACAATGACCACTGGCAGTGCTTCTTCCGGATGAAGAGAGACTTCCCCTATAGAAGCTCTCTGAAGAGAAATGAGACTTTTCATGTCTGTGAGAAGGGCATGAGAAAAGCAAAGCAGATATTTACTTGGGCGTACGGTTTCAGGGGTGTCAGTCCAAAGCCAGCTCCATTGCTCTGCAGACAAGGCAGAGCATTACGGCAGCAGCGCCTGCTCACTCCATAGCAGCCGGGAAGCAGAGGCGCACACAGAGGGACATGGCTAAGTCCAGCATTCAATAAAACCACCAGAGTCCACGCATAAAAGTTCCCATCGCCAGTGTCACCAAAATATTAACCCACTGATGGATTAAACCGTTGATCAGACTAGAGCCCTCATGATCAAACTTTCTCCCAAAATCCTACTAATCATCTAGGTGCCTCTCAATTCGATCGATGCTCTAGACGAACCGCCGTGGAGCTGGAGAGATAGATGGTTCAGAAGTCAAGAGCACTGGCTGCTCTTGCAGAGGACGTGAGTTCAGTTCCCAGCACGCACATGGCAGATAACAACTCTCTTTAACCTCGGTTCCGTGAGAGCCAACGCCCTCTTCTGGTCTCTGCGGGCACTGCACAAACATGGTGCACAGATGTATGTACATGCCAGCAGACTACCCATACATGTAAAATACAATAAATTTTTTTTTTAATAAACCATCATCGGGAGACAGAGAAATTGACTTTTTTATTCCAGCTTTTCTTGGACTTGAGGAGGAAATATGAGGAAATAAAATTTCAACAGTTGAGTATCACTAAGAAACTGCAGCCAAATATTCCAGAGCTTTCTAAGCCCCTCTCCACCCTTAGCAGTGGGCAATGGCAAATCTAAGTAGCACACATCTGGAGGGAGTGGACACTGACTCTGTGAGCAGTCCTCACAGGGCGGACATGCAAAGCTCAGCCACTTCTAAGAATGGGGGGACATCCTTGGGTACCCCATTAACTCTAGGCCCTCTTCAGTAAGCACCATATAGCAGTCAGGGGTACTTATTACCAGTAGGGTCTGAGGCACAGCCTTTCCCTCAAAATCCTACCCAGTCCTATTTGCAGATCTCTGACCCCACCACCCAGACTACCACCGTTTCCTTTAGATAAGGTTACCGGACTTGCACAACCTGCACTGTCTTCCCATCCGAACATCTCTGCCTCCTGTCACCATGACTGCTCCCCTCTAGGCTTGAGGTTCCATTAGTGCCACAGTCACTCCGGTACCCTCAGCCTGGCACGGTGACAGCAGAGGACTTCACGAGAGGGCATTCTGTATCCTCATCTACTCCTCTTAGGAACTACCTTAGTCAATTTTTTGGGTCAGTGTGATCAAAATGTCTGTCAGAACACCTTAGCAGAAGGAATCATTGATTTTGCTCATAGTTCCAGAGGGCTCAACCTATGATCTTGTTGGCTCCGTGTGCTCCGGGAGACTATCACAGGGAGTGGCTGGCAAAGGCTGTTGTTCACATCTGAGCTACCTTTGGTGAGCTACAGTGAGTCTCCAGAACCTCTAAGCTTGATACCAAGTGTTCGACACATGAGACTGTGGAGACATTTCATGATCAAACATTAGCATGGATCTGGGGGCATCTGGTAGCATCTGAAGACCAAGCCTGCTAGTGTCAGAGAACCAGGTGTCATGGTTACACATAAAGAGTCTTCTGTTACTCTACTTATGTGTTGAGGGCTTTGTCCCAGCACATTGTTCAGAGATGAGACTTCTGACCTCATGGGTGGACTAGTCTGTTGATAGACTCATAATTGAACGGACTATTGGGAAGGGGTGGAAACTGGTTGGTGGGGCCTGCCTGGAAGGAATGGGTCACTGAGGCCTTTCTCTGTGGGGCATCCCTTGTTCTTGGGTGCTTCTCCTCCTCTTCCTCCTCCTCCTCCTCCTCCTCCTCTTCCTTCTCCTCCTCCTCCTACTCCTCCTCCTCCTCTTCCTTCTCCTCCTCCTCCTCTTCCTCCTTCTCCTCCTCCTCCTCTTCCTCCTTCTCCTCTTCCTTCTTCTCCTCCTCTTCCTCCTTCTCCTCCTCCTTTCTCCTCCTCCTCCTCCTCCTTCTTCCTCTTCTAATTTTCTTCTTCTAATTCTCCTCCTCCTCTTCTTCCCCTCCTCCTCCTTCCTTCTTCTTTTCTTCCCCTCCCTCATCCCTCTGCCCTCAACCCTCTTTTTGTCTTTCTCCTTCCTGTCCACCATGAAGTGAGCAGACTCCTGGCACACACTCCCACTGCCTCACCTCAGACCCACAGCAATGGAGTCCAGTGGAACTGCCCTAAATTGTCTGCAACCGTGGACAAGATACACCCCCTTCCTTTACATCATTTCCCTGGGTATTTTTTTCATAGCAATGAGAAGTCCAACATAGTGAATAATCCCCACTCACAGTGCCTGCCTTCGGCTAAGCCTCCAGCAGGGGCTGGTGGTAATAGGGTTTGGGGTGGGGGAGGGGAGGAATAGTCCCTTCTCTGTTCTCCTATATATGCACCATGAAGCTGGAGCTGAGTCTGCTCGGGGCAGGAAGTCCAGCCGTGCATGGTCGGGGCATGGGCACAGGGCTCTCAGCAGGACAGTAGAGCTGTGCTTCCAGACTCAGGGGTGCTTAGACCTTGATGTGTGGTCACTCTCAGGCTGCAACCATGGCCCTGTTGTTCAGTCTCCCCAGGGCTCAGCTACCCCTTCAATGGATCCCACCTTCCAGGACTGTGGCAGAATGAACCCCGTGGTAGAATCACTATCTGGCTCCTATAGAGCCTCATGGGGACCTCTTTTCCAGATTGTGCCTTCTTGGTGAGGAGTCCCCTTTAAACCTCTACTCATGCCCCATACTTCTCACCCACTTGCCACCTGTCCATATCAACATCACTAGAGACCCTTAAAAGGAAAAGATCCAGCCTCCAGGTGCTCCCAGACTAGAGATGAGACCCACCTGTGAGCAGATTGAAGCACAAAGCAGTGACAGATGTTTGCCCAGAGGGCCCCGGCAGTGACTGATGGTGCCTGAGGGTATCCCCGGGGCATCCCAGGCAGGATGCTCTGGCACTATAGCAGACAGCGAACAGCACCCAGCATGTTCATTCAGGTTTTTGGATTTTTTTTAACTATATATTCCTCCATTGTCTTCGTTTATCATTTCTTGATTGTCTACCTTGTGCCTCACATAGAAACAGCCACCGCCCTGCCTGTCTCACCTCGGAGAAGTCCAGTCGGTCTTGCGATGAGTGCTGCCTGTGTTACAGTGCAGGTGATCGGCTGCGGCCTTCGGTGTGTCTGGGTGCTCTGAGAGGATGCTCAGGTGGCTTCAAGGGCCACCGTGTGGGAGGAACGCATGGGGCCACGGAGACGCCGAGATGGATGCCTGTATCTAGCACCCACAGAGCAACCTTCAAACCGACGGGTCATGGGAGCTAGCATGGCGGGGCTTCTTGGCTGGGATGCAGCTCATCTGTGTTACGAAGGGCCTTGAATAGAATCAAGCCTCAGCTGACCACTTTCTTAAATGACCAAGTCATGGCCTCCAATTATCTACCCAACACTTCCCGAGTCGATGGTTTGATCTTGAATGCTTGGCTCACAATTTATGAAAGGTAGCCATTGGCAAAGACCCACAGCAGATGGCTCTGATTGGTGGCCTCTGCTTGTCACTCATCCCCACTCTGGTCATTTCATCTTTCAGGAACCATCCTCGGCCCCAATTCTTACTCCAGCCCCATTAGTGGGACCATTCTGCATAGAGAGCCACCAAGCTGCCTTCTCACACAGGAGCAACATGGCTGGGAGCAAGGCAAGGTCAAGGTTTGTAATCCTGTCTTGACACAGCAGCCTCTGGACTCAGGGAGCATGCTCAATGCTTATTTCCATGCAGGCCTGGGGCCAGCCTGATCCACACTGGGATGAACTTTCTTTCTCCAAAGCAGACCATTCTTAGGCACAAGCCTTCAGGCCCTCTAGGCATCCAGAGCGCTATAACATGCAACAGCATCGATTTGATTATGCTTCTTTTGATTGGATGGCCTGTTTATTTTGTGCTCCCATCCTCCCTAGCCCCTGCCCCAGATCATGTTCCCAAAGTATTCACACGTGCAACTTTCCTCTTGCTTCTCCTGCGGAGGGACCCAGGCTAAGGTACCAAAGAGAGAGAAAGCTATTTAGTACACCCTGGGCAGGATGGCCAGGGAAGCCTTTCCAGAACTTGTGCCTGAATTTGACTTCACAGCACCCCCAGAACCTTCCTTCCCCCTAGATAACCCAATACCTCCTGAGCCTCAGGCTCACCATTTCTCCTGCTTGAAAACACCATTTCTATTTCACGCAACATCCTTCCTCCCTGGGAGAAACCCCACTCTTCCACCCTCTTGGGAAATACTCAGTAGGTAAGTGGAGGCTGTGACTTGCTCATTTAATACAGTGGTCAGCTGGGGCTTGATTCTACGGCAGGACCCTGGGAAACACACAGCTGAGCTGCATCCCACACAAGAGGCCAAGGCTCTGCTCTGACATGGCAGTTCCCATCAGCCATTGGTTGAAAGTTGCTCTGTGGGTGTTAGCAGCCCGGCATTTCGGACCCGTCGTGAGGACAGAGAAGCTTGTTGGGAGGCTTGGGCACAGATAAGCAATTGTTCTGTCCAATAGAAACCTTCACACGGACCTTACCCATGAGGCATAGAAAGGGGCTTCTGGGTGCTCTAACTCACAGTGCCCAGGACAGATCATTTTGCAAAGCTCACCCCCAAGTTCCCCGGTGTGAGAAATGGCACTTCAGTCCAGTAAGCAGATGGTGCGAGCTGTCTGTCATTGGCCTGCTTTGTCTTTCTCCGAGCTCTAGATTATCCAGTAGACAGGAGACTATGCCTGTCGGCTCCGAGACTAATGAGCTATCTCCCCAAGTGACAGGAAGAACACCCTAAGAACTGGGACTAAGTTGCATCTGCTGTTTTCTTCTCCTCTCTGGGGATTTTATTGTTGTAATTTGCTTTGAGACAAAATATGTAGTCCAGGCTGGCCTAGAACTCACTATGTAAGCCAGAGTGGATTTGAAATCCCACTCCATTGGCCTCAGCCTCCAGGGGGCTGGGATTCTAGGCGTACATCACCGTGCTGGACTCTTAGTCACTATTTTATCCTAAGTGCACATGACGGACATCTGCTGGAGGAAACAATGCCATGTGTAAGATTCTCGGAGCTCAGCTGTCAATCAAGTCTATCTCCAGGGAGGAGTGCTGGTGATTGGCCACAGCGTAGAAGGAGTGCCTTTTGCTTGCTTCCCCTGGGTCCTAGCTCTGGCTCTCCGAGGCTAGAGCTCATTGGTTCAGCTGAAAGGTTCCACAGCCATTCCCAGATGGGGAAGCAGACTCCCCAACTCCCAGTGAGTCCCGCCGCCTCTACCCGCAAGCAGCCCGCCACCCTTCCTTACACATAGTCGATGGTGTAAAGTCATGGCAGTCTTCAAAAGGTTAAAGCAGAGTGAACTGTTAATTTTAATGCTTTCTCTAAGCTTCAGTTTTAATAAGCGAAAATGATGTTCTTATTTGCAGTAAAGTGGTGTTATAAAATTCTGTCTGTCAAGCTCATTTTAAAACCATGGAAATAAATGATCTGACAAAATCAGGCCATTAGACAAGTGAGGAAGAGTGATTTCCATAAAAGTAGAGGAGCTGTTCCTTAATTTCACACTTGGTAGTCTTTTGGGTCGACTAAATTTTTAAATAAGTGATAAAATTATATTAGCGCAATTGCATTTTTATAGATTTTTTGGTCATTGTACTCTTTTTCAATCCCTTTATTTTAACTCAAACTGTTCTGCTGAAAGGTTACTCTCAACTTATGTTACCTCGTAACAATGTCTGCCCACAACACTGCCCAGGGCTCACAAATCCTCCGACCATCCGGGCAGGGCGTAGTGCTCCTGACAAATGACTGAGACCTACACCCGCCAGACACATGGGCTGGGCTTCCTGTCCCTGCATCCACAGCGAGGCAAGGTGGCCCTGAAGCTCAGCCACTCCTGGTGTGACTGAGAACACTTGATCCTTGTACAGGCTAGGACAGGATCAGAGTACGGTGTTCTCTGGAAGCGTGGTCAGCGGCCGTGTTCCAATCAGGAGAGAGGTTGACCTTCAGTAGAAGGAAGGGACAGTGGCTCCTTGGGGGTCCTTCCTGTGTACCGATATCACTAAAGGTGAGGGTCTTAGGAAAATTCTAGAAGGAATCCCAGAATCTCAGGTCCCATTCAAGCTGAGCTATCCTGAATGGGACGTGTATGGGCCAGAACAGACATGAGAGGGGAATTCATCTCATCTTGTTTCTGATCTTTGGAGTAGCTTCTGAAAAGGTGTGGACAGTGGTACACACCTACCTGAGATCCTGCACTCTGGAGGCAGGAGGATACCAAGTACAGGTTTATGTGGTAAGACTTTTATCTCTACAGATAGAAAGATGATAGATAGATAGATAGATAGATAGATAGATAGATAGATAGACAGACAGTTCTCCAGTATAAGATACAAATCTCTAGCATACAGCCTTGCCCTTCCTTGCCCTGCCCTGCTGGAGCCAAGAGCTCAGATGACAGACATGTGTCTCCCGCACTCCGTGTCCTGTCTTGGGCAGAGCTCACCTCTGCTATATCTATTCTGACATGCATTTTGGCTAATCGTGGACCCACACAGCAACTCATTTCCCCTTCCCCCAGCTCCCCTCCCCCAGGTATCTTTCAGACCCATTTACATTCTCTGTCTGTTCATGTCTTGCCCTGGATACCCTGGCCAAGTGCAGACAGTCAGATGAAAGGTTTGTCCAATGGCTGCCCCTTTTCAGTGACCAGGTATGGGTTTAGAACTCAGAAACTAGAGGTATATCCAGAAATCTTAGAACTCAGCTTCAGCAGCAATGTAACCTCACAGGACCACCTTCTCCTGCACACATTGAGATACAGGCGATTCTCCAGTCTTCAAAGGGAGATGGCGTTTACAGCATATATTCATTTCCAGATAGCCTTCCTCCAGAGGTATGACAACCAGCAGGAGGGAGAGATGTACATCATGGGCCAGTGCAGAATACCACATAGGTTAGAATACATACTCCTTGTTTATTTTGCAGGAAGAAGATCAGCACTCAGGACCAAAGGACTTCTGGGGTTAAGGACTGGCCTTAACCTTCTCAGGGAAGCCCAGAGTCTGAGATAAGTAGAGCTGGCTAGGTTAATGGGTTTTTTTTTCTGAGCCCGAGAACTTGGGTGCAGAAGTTTTGGGATAATCTGCCCATCTCACTCGTTTGCTTGACTCAATTTGGCCATCCTTCTACCCACACTGGGTGCCAAGCACCACACAAGCTGCCTCTGGAGGCAGGTAGGATATAAAAAGATGCCCGCTTGTCCCGGAAGGACCTTCCAGGATGGAGTCTTGGCCCAGAGAAAGGAAAAAGCAACCTGGGAACCGATATCCTCCTTCTGCCTCAGTTTCCTCCCCATCCACACCACAGGATGCTCTGTGTGCCCATTGCTCTCCAGTCCTGGTATTCTACAGGCAGCTGGTTTGGGGGGGGCACCCCCACCAGCTGTCACTCAGGGGTGGGGAGTGTCTCCTGTGTCCATCCACACACGGGCGTGTGGTGCCAGGGGGCATCTCTGGAACTGGGAGTCAAGAAGAATGTTAGAATCTCCCGCATTTCCCGTGAGAGAAGAGAAAGTGCCTGAGAAGCAGAGACTCACGGGTGGCCTGGAAGGGCCACGGCTGTCTCTCCCAGGAAAGAAATAAAGAAGAAGTCCAAATTAGTCATGTTGTATTACTTCTTTTTATGGCAATGCTCTCAAAGTCTGCAAATGTCAGCATGTTAATTTACTGTCACTCAGTGATATTATTTCATCCTCTCAGAAATGTGTTTCTTGCATTTTCAGTAGCTCACTCCAAGTGTTCTCCATCTCAAAGTTTCTATAGATAGTGTGACTACTTTCGCTCTGACCGTTGCCAAAATGTAGGAATTCATCACTGACTGCGGCCACATATATGTTCTGACTGGAGTCGGGGATTCGGATCTCCTGCTCACAAGGGACCGGGGGGTGGGGGAGAGAAGGCCGAACTTTCCCTCCGTCGCCTCTGCCACGGCGTGTCCTCCTGGCCTGCCCGGTGGCTCCTCCCGAGGAACACGCAGAGATAAATTTCCACAGAGGAGATTTCAGCCAATCCGTCATGGCTCGGTTTGTATATGAACTCGGAGCCCTCCCTGTCTCCCAGCCCAGCCCACCCCGGCTCCCTGCTTCTCCTATGGTGGCAAACTTATTTCAAAAATTCTGATGAGACACTTTGTAAATTTTGTTATTCTGCAGTGATAATAAATCATTATAGCCTTAAACACTTCTCGAGCTTGGAGCCTCAGTCACAAATTATCTTGTCATTCTGACCAAAACATTCTCCAAAAAAGCTTGACAAGTGCTAAAACCCAGAACACGAAACCATGTGTTGTTGTGAAAGCAAGATTCAGAAATGTCAATTAATTAGATTAAGAGGCTACTTTTAGCTCCACTCGTGTTGCCAAATAACCCTTAAAATATGCATAGAAGTGGAAATCTACCTCCGTGTACAGCACTTCTGTGCCGAAAAGAAGACAATGGATTGGCCTAATGGACGGAATTATTGTATCTGTCAGTCAGCTTGGGAGAATGATCTAGAAGTCTTGCTTTTTTTTTTTTTTTTTTTTTCCTTTCCCACAATGTAGCTTTACGAGCCGGGTAAATGCTGCCGTTTATGAATTCAAATACTTTCCACCGCCCTCTCTACTTCACCCCTTAGAAATCATGTACTTATCAAATATTCTAGTCAAGCCGTTTTCGGATGTCTCTCCTAGTAAGATAGGTTTTTAATGTATTTCTCTGGTGTTTTTTTTTTTTTTTTAATTTTACATTTGCATTTTGAAGTTCACTTTGTAAAAAAAAAAAAAAAAAATTACCGTGGAGAAATTATTTAAGTGTTTTTTTATCCCTGTTTCTTGAAAAATCTTATCTTTAAATAATCTATATCCTCAATTTTATTTATGCCATAAACCGTTCCTATATTTTAATGGTCTGTTTGCTTTAAAAGGGGTTGTTGGTTTTAATAGCTCAGTTACTATCTTTGTAAACTAAACTCCTTCTGACGAAATTCAAGCAGATCATCTCTGCCTGTGTGTGGAAGGCACATTCCAACCCCCGAAAAGGAAATTTAAGCCAAATAAATGTTCTGCACAAATTAAAATACATAAAATGAATAGTTAAGTTGGACAAGACCTGATGGACGGAGCAGTTGGGCTGCGGACATGTGGGTGTTGGGGGAGCTGGCTGCCAGGCAGGGCTTCCAGAGAGAAAAGCCAAATGAAGTTAATATCCTGTACCTCCTTTGTCCATTCCTCTGGGTGAACCGGTGGCGGCGCTAGCATGGGAGCTGGGTGAGCAGAACTGGGTAGCCTGGGTGGTGCCTGGAAGGTGGGATGAAGTTCTAGAATGATCTAGAACCCTAGCACCTGCATATCTTAACACTGGATCTTCCAGTGCCCTCTTGGCAGGGCCAGGGAGGACAATCACCTCCAGATTCTCAGAACAACCTTGGTTTTGTCATGATCCATGCTGGTTCTGGGGAAAGTTTACAAGTACCATCATAGAAGAAGGACATATCTGCTCACACATGGAAATGAAGGGGGGGTCCTATGGGAGAAGGGGGGCTGGTCATACATGAAAGAAGGCAAAGTTGCAAGGATTTGTTGAAGAAGCCCATCCCATTTGGCACCCATACCCTCTTTACCTACCTCCTACAGCTCCTTCCCGCAGTGACCCTGGGGACCCAAGGAAAGACGCAGAAGCACAAACCCGGCTCTCTTCTCCAGCCTGACACACTGTGTCAAGGCAAAATGTGTCCTGTGCTGAGTATGGGATTTCCTGTGGGAGGGACTTCCTGCCTGGAGCCAATTCTAGCATGGACTCTTTTTGTGAGACCAAGAGACTGCAGGCAGTGGTGTTACAGGCAGCTGCCAGGTTCCTATGTCTCCCAGCCCCTGTGGATTCCCCAGTCGATGTATTCCCCACCCCTCTCAGCCAGTCTCCGTGTTTCTAGCCAGCAATGAGGCAATTAATGAGCTGTACAAAAGCCCTAAGTTATCTCTGGAACTAGATGGGTAATAAACACATAAATAAGTAAATAATTAAATAACTAAATAAAATAAAATGGATGAGCGAGGCATTCAGGGCCCCAGTCTCCTTGGAATAAACAGCGCAGGGTGAGGGGAAACAGGAGGTGCAGAGCAGGAGGGGAAGGTGGAGGAAGGCAGGAGCTCCAGGCCCAGCGCTGCAGCTGACAGGGAGTGCCATCTTGGATGAGTCCGTGCTCCCTGGGATCTCTGCATTGCAACAATAAGCATACCTTGAATAAATTCCAACCACAACACAGGATGAAATGTGAGCTTGGGCTCTGCGATGCTTAATCTTGATTCTCAGTTTGGTGGACATTAGAATCACCACGGAAACAAGTCTCTGTGGATATCCCTGAGGGAGGCTCCAGATTGGGTGAACTGAGGGAGGAGGACCCACCCTAAATGCAGCGGTTGGAGTCCTAGACTGTATGAAGAAGGAGAAAGCCAGCTGAGCACAGCATTTATTGATTTCTGCTTCCTGCCCGAGAATGCAACGTGACCAGCGAGTTCATGCGTCTTCTGCCATGCCTTTGCCACTGCGACAGACTGTATCCCTTAGAACTGTGAGCCAAAGCAAGCCTTTCTCCCTTAAGTTGCCTTCATCTGGTATTTTGTTGCTGCCACAAGACAAGTCAAGCTAATACAGGCAGCATTCACACCCCATATCCTTCAACTGTCATCAATACTGTACCTGCCAACGACTGTCTATCTCAGCCCAGGAGTTGTGGGAGTGTGTCCCACCCATACGCTAGGAAGGCAGCACTTAGCTAGTGACCGAAATTGGTAGAGTCTCAGATGCTTCACCCTACAATAGGAACCCTTAGGAATTTCCCACACATCATCCTGCAGATTTCCAAGGTCCTGAGTTCCAATTGCCTATCCTGGCACCCTGTTTGGTTCTATCCTTCACACAGGGTCTCTCCAGGTAGCCCAGGCTGGCCTCAAATTTGTACTACTCCTGGAACTTCCTCTTCCATATCTTCCTCTTTCTCCTTGTCACCATCAGTGGTGTGTTTGTGTGTGTATGTGTATGTGCATGTGTGTGTGAGTGCCTGTCTGTGTGCGAATGTGTGTGTGTTGTGCACAAGGGTGCATGTCTGTATTTGTGTGCGCGCGTGCATGGGTGTATGTGTGCATGTGTGTGCATGTGTATGTGTGTATGAGTGTGTGCTCGCGTGTATGTGTGTGCATGTGTGTGTGCCTTCTTGTATGTGTATATGTGTGTGTGTGTTCTTGTGTGTGTGCCTGTGTGTATGTGTGCATGTGTGTGTGCCTGTGTGTATGTGTGCATGTGTGTGTGCATGTGTGCGTGTGTGTGCACGCGTGTGTATGTGTTCATGTGTGTGTATGTGCATGTGTGTGTGTGCGTGTTCTTGTGTGTGTGCCTGTGTGTGTGCATGTGTGTGTGCGTGTTCTTGTGTGTGTGCCTGTGTGTGTTCATGTGTGCATGTGTGTGTGCATGTGTCCATGTATGTGCATGTATGCATGTGTACATATGTATATGTGTATGTGCATGTGTATATGCATCTGAGTGCATGTGTGTGTGCATGTGAGTGTGCAAAGAAAGCAAATACCCATCGCTAAGAGGACCACGGCAACACCTCCTGGAAACCCACGAGGTGATCCTTGAAATGTGACAGGTTATGACCACCTCTAAGCATAGCCAGGAAGAAGGCTGAGTCAGACTGTATGTGGCTCCTACCAAGGAGAGGGTGACCTCTGCAACGCCTCCTCTGATGACAGTCTCTGGTCTCATCCATCCTTCGTGGTTTAGCTCAGGCCCTTTCCCACCCGGCTGGGCCACGCCAGAGGACATGGCTTGACCCTTGTCATCTTCTGCTTCTTACTTGTTTTTGTCGTTTATCCCACATGGTTGTATGTGGGGCTGTCCAGGGGCGTCGCCCCCCCCCAGGCAGAGCAGCCACAGTGGGGGAAAACACACGTGGCGGGAGAATTTTATAATACAACAGTTGTTTATTGGAACGCGTTTCCTACTCTCCACTCTCTAGCTGACTCTGCTCATCTGAGACACAACGGCAGCTTTAGTCTGTTTTCTTTCTGGTTCTGGGTGCCGATCCTCAGCGGGAATGCTCTCCGTGCAACGCGAGGGCCCAACAGCATCCTGTGCAGCCGACCTCAGTGTCCCCAGTGTCTTGGGCTCACAGAGGCTCCTCAGACCTCTCTCAGGAAGAAACCACTGGCCTTCTTCTGGGATCACCCACCGCTACTGCCACACAGACCACAGCGGCAAAGCTCCCTGTAGACCCTTCTCAGGGGAATCTTTTGCAGAATTTCCTTCCACCACCACCCCCCCCTTCCCCGCCCCATACTGCATTCCCTACACCCAGCTCTTGGCGGGTACCATTCCTCTTAGGGAACGAGCCCACCGCTTCTCCAGTTTTCCAGAGTTAGCTCTGCTTTAGCGGTGGGGTCATGCGGTGGCTGGTGGCGACAGGGCTGGGTGAATAGAGGGAGCCAGGATTCTAGAGCATGTTTTGTGATTTTCTTTTTCCTTCTTGTGTCACGTGCAGACCCTGATTGTGTGAATACTTATAGTACTTGAGAAGACTAGACTGCAAAGAGGAAGAGAATGACGGGGTCACTGTATATGTGAGCAGGGGACTCCTCTGATGCGCTCATTCTACTCTCTCCTCCTGGGGTTGGGGGGGGAGCTGAACCCCACTCCTCAACCTCGAGTACCAGGGAGCCATGAGAAACCCAAGGCCTATCCTCATGGGCACAGAGAGCAAAAAATAAAGTCTCTTCTGGAAACGAGGCTTAGCCACACAAGCTTGCCATCCCAGCACGTTGGAGGCTTAAAGAGGAAGGTCAGAAGTTGCAGGCCAACCTGGGGTACTAGTGACTTCAAGGCTGGGATTAGGGGGCTGGGTTTGCAAACAGAAGCCTAGCTCACCTTCCTGGAGGACATAGGAGCACCTTGACCACTGCTTCTTACTGGGCCTCATGGATCAATGAGCCCATGGGATGCAGAACCTGAACTCTTCTCCAAGGGTAGCTGGGAAGACAAGGGAACAAACTGAGTGAGCAACAGGGAGGAAAGGAAGAAGAAAGGGAGAGAGGAGACAGAGGGAGGGGTAAAGGAAAGGGAGAAGAGAGGGGGAGAGGGAAAGGGGGAAGAGAGGGAGGAGGGAATGGGGAGGTAAGAGGGAGGAGAGAGGAGAGGGGGATGGGAGGGAAGAAAGGGAGGGGAGGAAATGGAGATAGAAAAGGGAGGGGAGAGGGGGGATGTAGGAGGAGGGAGGAGAGGGAGTGAGGAGAGGGGCAGGGGATGAAGAAGTGAGGAGGGGGGTAGGAGGGAGAGAGGAAGGAGGGAAAGGGAGGGCGAACAGGAGAGGGAAGGGGGAGGGGAGAGGGGAAGGCTTAAGACTTGATGACACAATTCTCCAGTTTCAAGGCAGCAAGGGATGGAGAGGGAGGACTTTGATGTTTTGGGCACAGGTGATTGAAAGGCCTTCTCCTCTTCAGTGGGTGGGAACTCTAGCAGCAGACTCCACTGGGGAGGCCGGCTCTAGTCTACCCTCTGCAATTCAGTCAATGTGACACTGAACCACAGGCCTGGAGCCTGCACAGGTCCCCGGGTGGACAGATCCAGGCCATGGCTGAGGGTGGACTGAGCTGAGACAAGGGCTTGCTTGTGCCATCTCTGGCCATCTCAGCCATGCCCAGCATCTGCGGTCTGGGCACTGCAGGAGAGAGCCTCCTTTCTCCTTCAGCAGCTGCAACTACTTCTTTCTGAGGGCTGTCACAGCAGCCCTTCAAACTCATTTGACTGGGTTGGAGCGCTTCACACTGTCACCGGCTCAGTTTTCATTAGACGCCTGCTTCTCAGTTAGCCTAGCCAAGCAGAAGAATTCAAACACATGCACAAATTAAATCGACATCCAAACCCCACCAATATACAAAGCAATTTAAATGATATTCATTAGAGCGATGACAAGCCCTGATGAGGCTTTCAGGAGCCGGGTCCTTCAGCTTCTGCCGACTCGGTTTCACGGTCACTGAGGCGGAACTCCAGCGACTGTACCTCCATTTTTTTAAAGCTAAGAAATGGCTCCTTCCTGACACACCTAGCTCATTCTCTCTCTGTACCTGTAGCTCTCTTGACCCAAGCTTCTCCAGCCCCAGCTGTGGACACAGGTATAGATGTGAATCGAACAGTCACAAAGACAGGGCATAGCCATTAGGACTTCTTTTTCTCCATAAATGCTCCAATTAAACCAGATTTCGGCATCTCATAATTTCATTTCAGTTGGCCTGGGAGATCTCTAATTCACAATTATGATAGTCATAAATGTGTCCCAGGAATCCGTCTGTGGGGGAAGAAATGGAAGCAAAGTATTGAAACGCAGTAATTTTTTTTAAAACATGGCCCCCAAATTTAAAAGTGCACATTTAAAAAAATGTGTGTGTGTGTGTGTGTGTGTGTGTGTGTGTGTGTGTGCAGTACTGGGGATGGAACCCAGGACTTGGTGCCCGCTAGGCATAGGCTCTACTGCTGAGTTACATCCCTGGCCATATTTAGTTTTGAAAAAAGAGAACAGAATACCATCCTACTGCTGCCCAGGGCTGCAAGGGAAGGGGACTAGAGGCTGCTGAGATCCGCATGGTGTGGTTCCTATGCTTAAGTCATAGGAACTCAGTCACAGGGCTAAGTCACAGGGCTCAGCTAGAGCCCTGATCATCACCGGCTGAATAATGACAGAGCAAGGCCATGGCTATCCCATCCAGTCCTTTAAGCTGGGAGTTTGCAGGCTGGTTGACGTCCTCTGCTGGGGGATGCCCACCAACTGCAGACACCAATGCCTGGTGCCTCTGTTTATAGTTCTATGCTCAAGGTTAATCGTGTGTGTCTTTGGCTTCGATCAGCAATATTTAGCATGTGAAGATGTGGCATGGACCCATATTGGCAAAGGAGAGATTCTTAGAAATATTCACAGACTGGAAACACTTTCATCATTAAGAGGCAAGAGGCCTGGCTTAAGAAATCACCTTGTCAATAGTGGTAGATGGCACTGCTCCCCCCACCCCCCTTTCTAGATCTGTGTGGCTGCTGGCCACGTGTGACTACTCAGTGCCTGACTAGTACAATGTCGGAAAGCAATCTTTTAATTTTATTTCGTTCATATTTGAATGCTCGCCACATGGCTATTGTCCTTGAACTGCTGACAGAGAGTCTTAGATGGTAAAAATTAGTGCAGCCTAACTCCAGTGAGCTAACTGTGGACCTTCAGCTGTAGAGAGGTCATCTTGTTGGCCATCGTAAGTGATTTATTAATATATTAGCTCATGGCATTATACAAAGGTTGTAGAGAGGCAGTTCCTCTGACCTATGGTTAGATGTTAATTTTGAAATCACCTGGCTTCTTGGAATAGAGATGGGGCATGGGTCCCCAAATTCCTAGCCTCTGGAAGCAGCTTTGACTAAAGCCTCTCCTGAGTTCCAGAGCTGTCACCAGGCTGAATCAGCCTTGGGCTGTCTGGGACTGGCTCAGCCATCATGAACTGCCAGGCATCTAACCAACAATTTGGCACATCCATTGTCTTGGCAAGGTGGAGAACATGGTCTCCAAACCTAGAGCACTTTGGGATGGATGCCTTTGTAACTCAGAGCTTGCTTATTACGGGGGGGGGGGGGATTTCTTGCCCTTGGGTCGTGTGTATGTATGTGTGTGTGCACGTGTGTGTGTGTGTGTGTGTGTGTCCTGCCAAATTCATAGGGATAGAAAAATGGAATGGGGGTGGGGAGCCAAGCAGATTCTCCTGTGGGCTTGTAGAACTCAACACAGTGCTAGGGAGACACAGTCGCTTGCAAACAAAACCTGTGTTTGATCACCTCTCTGCCCCAACTCAACAGAGCTACCACACCAGACGTGAGGAGGTGAGCATTGTTGCAGACGGAGCAGCTGCTGCCGGTGGTCCCCCAGATGAATGAGAACTAACCATTCCGTGTTTTGTGTGAGGTCAGCAGTGCGCTGCAGAGACAGGTACTGCGTGGTGCTCTGAGCATCTTTTTGGTGTTTTCTCAGATCTGCTGGAGGCACTGAGGTATCCAGTGATCCACCGAGCTTCAAGGAAGTATGTACTTCTAGGTTACCTTTGCCAAAGAGTACACGTGCTTATTAATAACTCCCGAGGGAAAAAAGAGGTTAGTGCTTCTATTACCAGAATAACTCTCTGGTGGAGTGAAAATGGCAATTTCTCCATTAGCCAAAAGGATAATGGCTATTATTTTCAAGTTAAAGTATTTATTATTAAAGAGTTGGGGTTTGCTGTTTTCATTTTTAGGATTGCTTCCTATAATACAGAATATTGTTTCTGTGCTAAACTCCAGTCAACGGAGTAAAATGCCATTACGATGTGCCTATTTCTGAGAAACTGTGCAGATGAACTTGAAAACTAAAATCATTTATTTATTTATTTATCTATCTATTTATCATTAGATAACAGGGAAGTTTCTGGGACACTCGACCTGTTCAGCGCAGCCTGGTTTTCCACTCGCTCCTGTGTCTTCTGTCTTCACAAATCTGTCCCCTCAAGGTAGAGCTGGGTAGCTAACAGGCTTTCTTAACATCTGCTTACCTCGTCACCACGCTGTAGAACTGCAGGGTCTAGGGGCCCTGAAGCCTACCAACTTGCAGTGACCTGGCTCTGAGAGGGGATCCTCTCTGGAATGCAAAGGCTCTGGCCTAAGCTCTCCAACAAGCTAACCCCCTTCTGAATACAAGGCACACTGGGGAGAAGTGCTATCCTATGGTAATCAGCATATATATATATATATACATATATATATATGTGTATATATATATATATATATGTTCCTTTTGCAGAATGTAAATTGAATGGAGATACCGGGGAGGCTGGGTCCTCACCACCAACCCTCTCTAACTTCCATGTAAGATTTCATTTAATTATAGAATTCTTGCTGCCGAAAATTTAAAAGATACATCCTTGATATTTTTGCTAAATGTTGACTGCAGCGAATAGCTAAGATGTGGCATATTGATTTCTTGTTGTGAATTGAGCTGTTCAAGCTCCATTTAAGATTTTCATCTTGCATGTAGCCCTGAGCACATCATAGCACCATAAATTAGTTAAATTGCACATTTATCACAAATGTTATTTTAAGACCCTGCGTAAATGTGATGGCTGGAAGATATACCATAGGACTGCAGTGAGACTGAGCTTGGGTGGGTGAGGTCAGGGTCACCTACTCACCTGTGATTAAAGCCCCCCCTCTTCTACAAATCCACCCTCCTCCCAGGATCCACTTGCAGGCCTACGTGGACACAAACGCCACCGTGTTTTCTTCCTTTCTGTCCACAGCAGCCAGAGACTATGTGGTCAGCAACGGACCTGGTATTCACTGTGGACGATTCTTTCCTTTGGGGCAGTAATGGGCTAAGATCTGAAAGTCTTCTTGCAAACTGCCTACCCCATTGCCAGACCAGGGTCTGGAGATTTGAGGAAAAGTGGCCTACCTCTCCCAATGCTAAGTAGGCTCTCTTTCTTGCTCAGAGAGGCTTGCATTCAATACCTCTCCTTGCTAATAGATCCCTGGAGGTGGAATGAATTTTGGGTGTCCATTGATACCAGCAGGTCTCTCGTGATTCCAAGGTGCCAACTGAGTGTGTAACTCCCTACCTACCTTGGCTATCAATCTTCGCTTCTCCCTCCATATTGAACAGCCCTGATGATAATCCTGGGGGAGGGTGAGCAGGAGATGTGCAGAGTGTTGGGCCCTCCTCAACTGTGAAGGGGGTGGGGGGGGCTCCACCATCACTCACACAAATCCCCTCTCCCTTCAAGCCACATGGGCCCTGGTGATGACGAGAGTGTTGTCAGTTTAATCTGTTAGATGCAGGACTTTGGATTCTAATAAACCGATGCTATATTTAACCTGCGAAAAATTCAAGAGCGGAAATCTGGGCTTCAGGACGCAAAGATGAGGGAGGCACAGTGGGGAAAGGGGCTCTGAACCCCGAGCAGGGTTCTAGGGCAGTAGTGGGTACCCTGTTGGAACACGCGGGACCCTCAGCTTTCTCCAGGTAGAGAATCTTATGCTAGAGATACGCGCTGGCCGTGCTAGAGGCAGGGGGTGGGGCAGACCTTGGACCCCCGAGGCAACAGACTCTTCTGAGGCTGTGTCCTACCTGTGGACCCAGGTCACAGGCTGGAGTAGAACCCGTGTGTCACTATCTGTCAGAAGCCCATTTTAAACTCCAGCAGAGTTCTTTCTGAAACCCCGCAGGGGGATGGATTACTGAGAAAAAAAAAAAAAAAAGAATAGAAGATGGCACATTTGGACTTGTCTTGACGAAAGGGGTGGGGAGCGGCAGGAAAACCCGTGGGCGTGTTGCCGAACATTTTTTGAAAGGGCCTAATTTAAATTTTTAATAAAAGAGTATCTTTTTTTTTCTCCCCCTTCAAGTTGAGGTGTTTTACGTATTACATGGATGTATCGTATCTCTCATTTGTATAATTCTAGGTTAGGAGCTCGGATTCTGCCTAACTGCAAGACTAGTTTGAATATAGTAATAAAGGTATTTTACAGTTTTACATGATGTTCTCAGCGTTTTGTTGGAGTGATTTTCCAGGGCCAATAAAAGCTTGCGATTATCATCTAAATGCTTCCTTCCTACCCGCCCCCCACCCCTGACCCCAGCCACGGATGGGTTCAGTCTCCTCCCGGCCCCTCCCCGACCTGGTTATCTCTGGCTGCTTTAACTTGGGAAGAGCAGGTGACCCCGAAGTCCAGATGCCTGGCTCCGGTCTGCTTTCTGCATTTTGAAAATCTTAAGTCACCAAGAATGAACCCCACGTGCAGAATCTTCTAAAGACCTCTTCCCCCAGCCTCGGAACACTATGCGGCATCAGACCAGACCCACCCGGGAGAGTTATCCAGGGTGAGCTGAACGAAGCTCTGCCACTGGAGATTTTATTGTGACATCCGTTGCCCACCGAGGTCCTAGCCTCTGGTGCATCTCTGCTTTCTTCCAATTTTCACTCCTCGGGGGGGAAACACTATGCAAGCCTCCTGGCTTTCTTTATAAACACCAAAGTTCACTAAAACTCCCCTGATTTACGCGCAGCCTCCAACTGCCAGCACCTGGCAGACACAGCAACCGAGTCAGTCATAAACAGATCGCATACAATTTAATTTTAATGTGCTCGTTAGTCGTAGCACATCTCAGACATAATTGTGAACGCAACACAAAATTATAGCAAAAAGACCATTTTAATGCTGCCGTAGAAAAAAAGGGTTATATGAAGAGTCACATCATGGTGCGCCATTGTCAACAACAGAACAGGGCACGGGGTGCGCCACAGTGTCTGTGGTGTTTACATGCCAATATTTTATACATAGGTTCTCGTATGGTGTCAGCTGTCAGTTACTTCTGCAAATTAACTGCCAGAAACGGAGAAGAACAGAATGGCTTGGAGAGCTGGTAACCACGGGTTACCTTTCAGAAGCCTAAAGATAAAACTGCAGTGTGGGATCTCGGGAAAATAATTAGGAAGAACAAAACAAAGTTACCGATTGAAATAAAAAAAAAAAAAAAAAAAAAAGCATCCCACATTACGAACTAGCAGCCGAGAGGGCTTATAAATAAGAGAGAGGGTTGTCCCACAGAACGCCTCATGACTTTTAAGCAAAGGATTACAGTACAAACATTTTAAAGGCTTTATCAATGTTCAGGAAAATACAGTACAAGTTGTTGCTGTTTTTAATTCTTTTTTTTTTTTTTCCTTTTCGAATAGACTTAACCCTTTGAGCACTGAGTTTACTTTGAGCATCCTTTAATTTTCTAATAAATACCTTTAAGAACCATGTGCAAAATAGTTATGATGCCTGCCAGGGATGGATTTCCTGGCCTCCAAACAAATGATAATAGAATGCTAATAAATATGTATAATTTAAACATGAACCCCTCTATCAATATAGATGTGCCGTCTAGCAAAACGAACATCATACCTTGCTTTGAGATAATGCTTCTGTATATTTTATAAATGCTATCTGTGGTATTTTCTGTATAATTTACAACGTTTGCATGTTTTTTAAAAAAAAAAACATAAACCTTAAAAAAAACAAAAGGATAAGATAAGGAAATATACACTATACAGAGGCACGGCTTGTGCCTAGAGTATAGCAGGTACATAAAACACTTGTTATAAATGCAAGAAAGAAAGGGTCATTTAACCAGTCACATTTTCCCATAAGAGTCTGAAATCTATACAATATATACATCTATGTTTCAATGTGAAAATAATATTTTTCTTTTTTTTTTTAAATTTCAAGGCGTGTTATACCCCTGCGGACCTGCATAAATGGAGGTTCCTAGTATTCCTTATAACTAAGCTGGTAAGGAGTTTAAAAACGGAGTTTCATACGTTATTATTATTCATTATTATTTTGTTTTATTATTATCTTTTTTTTTTTTTTTTTTTTAACCAAATGAATGCAAAAGTGCTTCGTAGTACTCAGAGGGCTAAAGATGAAAGGGTGAGAAATGCCAGCACACCCGAGTTTCATGGAAAAAGTGTGCCTGGTTTCGTTATAAATGCTTAATTAAACTGTCTGTTAATGCATGCAGCTTGAAGCATCGAGGGGATGCTCAACGATTAAATCCCGTTTACACAAAGTTCCAAACACTCAGCACTGCGTTTTAACCTTCGATATTTTGACCAGTAATAACAGCTGAGTATTTATTAAACACTGTACAGTTATCCCAACAGTCCAGCCCAGATCCTCTGCAGTTAACATAAGAACATGTGCCAGGAACGAGACAGAGGGGCCTTAAGGTGCCTTCAGCGTTTCCCTCCGGTCATTTCCACCCTGGAGCGGATGCTACTGCTTCTCCAGCTCGGAAACAAACAGGAGGTGGTCTTCTGGCGATTTCCCGTGTGTTTTGCTAAGATGGAGTTTAACGGCATGCTTGCTCGCAAAGGTCCGATTGCAAAGCTTGCACTGGTAGGAGGTCCCCAGGTCCTCCTCCGGGGAGGATGTCACCGATTTTTCCGATGGCGACTTGGTTTGTGCTATTTGATTGTTAATCTGTTCGGTGGACAGTTTCGATAAGTCCCGTAGCCGGAAGCCCAGATGTGACTCTAGGTGGCTGATGTACGTGGAAGGAGTCCTGATTTGTGACGCACAGTCATTACAAAAGAACACAGGGTGGCCAGTGTCCAAGTTTTTGAGGAACTTTGTTCCACCTGTCCTTCGAAGTTGGTACTTCACATTGGCCAGCCAGTGGCTGATGGTGGTCATGGAGAGCCCTGTGAACCTCGAGATATGCATGCGCTCCTGGGGGCTCAGATCCGACATGATGTACTTCCCTTCTGACGTCTGCCGGAGGCTAGCCGCAAACTGGGCCTGCAGGATCAGCAAGTGCTGGGGATTCCAGTTTGACTGGCGGCCTTTCCTCTTCTGCGCCGGAGTCGACTCCTCGGCCTCTTCCAGGGTGGCCCCGTCAATGTCAGACTTCTCAGAGATGCTGGAAGGAGTGGAGGATTTTGACGTGTGGCTCTCCGTCAAGTTCTTCAACATATCAGATATATCTGACAAGGCATTCTCGCGCAGCGGCGAGTTTGACATGAAAGATACGACGGCAGACGTCTTTGCCGTTGTCAGCGTAGACGAGGAAGTCGCGGGGGACGTGGACGTGGGGGACAGAAGCCCTGAACCTAAAGAGCAACCTTTGTCACTCTTCCCTTTTGTCAGGTCTATGGGCTGGTCGTTGTTGACGTGGTAAAAATAGCGGTCCAAATGGTCCACCTTCTTGGCCTGAAGGGGAGGTGGGGTGGCCACGGCTGCCTTCTCGGCCAGACTGTTGCTCATCTTGAAAAGCATGCTCATGGGGTCCAGCGCGGGCAGGGAGGGCTTGGCAGCCTTGCCCAGGTGGATGTTCATGACGGACTGCAGGGCGCTCAAGGGGTTCACGAAAGGCTGTTCCGGCGGGTGGTCGGTGATGATGGCTGTGCTGCCGCTGAGACCTCCGCTCAGGGGCTTCGCCAGCTCCTTGCCGTTCTCCACTGGCTCTGCGGCGGGGCTCGCTTCCTTGCACCCGTCTCTCGGCGGGCTGGGACTGTTCTCCTGGCTTTTGAAGCCGCCGTCACCGGAGGCCTCCATCTTAACGGGCTCGCTCTGCTCGCTACTGCACGGGGACGGCGTGGCCCGTTTGGGTGGCGACAGCTTGCCTTCGGGCTCTTTCATCTTCTCCTCAACTTTGGCAACTTTCTCAGTGACTTTCTTCACCAGTTCCTCCATGGCATGGAAGTTTGTCTTGGGCATGGGGGAGGTCTGGCTGCTGGGCGGGGAGACCAGGGTCTGAGTTTTCGTAGGAGACACAATTTCGCTGTTGCCGAACATGGGTTTCAGGGGTGTGCTCTTCCCCGAGGAACCCAGGGACAGCTTCATCATGTTGGGGAGCTGGTAGGCAGCATGGATGCTGGGATAGCCCCCCCAGCTGGGAGTGCCATTCTGAGCCTTGTTGATGGCTGACGTTACCGTGTTTTCGAGGGACTTCAGGATATCTAGGCCCCCTTTAGGGCTCTCCTCTAAGTCGTTCTCAGTCAAATAGTGGTACTTGGAAGAGATATCGTACTTCTCCTCCTCCTCGGTGGTGGCCTTCTCTTTCTCCTTGGGTTTCTCATCCATGATCACTTTCTCCTTGTCCACTTCCTTCTTGACCTCCACGGTCAGCTTCGGCGAGACGCTCGCGGGCGTGTTGGAGGGCGACGTGAACGCGGTGGCCGCCAGCGGCACGGACTGCACCTTCTCATCCAGCAAGGTGGTGATGGTGGGCGTGACAGGCGTCTCCATGATGGGCTTCCCCTTCTTCATGGCTGAGTTTGTGACCTTGATGAAGTGGCCAGTGACCATCATGTGGGCCGTGAGCTCCTGCAGGGTGTCGTGGGAGCTGCCGCACTCCATGCACTTGAGGATCTGAGACTTGCGTGCCTCGAAGTGCCACGCGTAGCTGGCCCCGTTCTGGTGGCCGTACCGGTTATTTGGCGTGATGTAGGGGTTGGAGTTCTTCTGCAGAGCATCGCTGGTATCAGACAGGGCGGCTTTGGGGGTTCCTCCTGTGGAGTCAGGGGAGCTAGGCAGCTCCAGCTCCAGCGAAGGTTTCTTCCTAGCAGCGGGGATGATTTTGGCTGCCACAGGGGTGACCGGTTCCTTGAGAGGCACTTTTTGGTAGTGTTTAGTTTTGATCATGTGGACGCTCAGGTCTTGCAGGGACTCGAAGGAGTGACCACAGTACATGCACTTCAGCACCTTCTGAGCGTCTTCCTTCCCCTCCATCTCCAACAAAGACCGCTTGCGAGGCTTGGACCAGCGCTTGGGGTTGTTGTTGTCCGTCTCGTGGTTGTCATCGCGGTAGTGACCCGTCTCGTTCATGTGCACCGTCAGCTCCACCAGGGTGTCATAGGCGGCGCTGCAGTCCTTGCACCGGAACTTGCTGGCGCCGGTGAAGATGGAGCCGTACAGCTTGCTGCTCTGACGGTACAGCTGCACGGTGCTGAACAGGCTGGGCTCGGGCAGCATGCGGTTCTGCGACACCTGCTGCAGAGTCTTCGCCATGGCGCTCTGGTGCCAGTCGAAGCTCCCACTGCCGCAGCTGCTGCTGCTGCTGCTGCTGCTGCTGCTGCTGCCGCCGCCGCCACCGCCGTTGTTCTCCGAGGAGGGCTGGTGCAGGTTCAGGTTGAGGTTGGACCAGTAGGAATTGGACAGGAAGTTGTTGTACACGGCCTTCATCTGCTCCAGGCTATCCGACACGGTCGTGTCCTCCAGGGGCACCGGGACCTCCTTGGTCTCCTCTTCGTTCTTGATGGAACTGCTTTCAAAGTCGGCCATCCGGTCGCTGGTCTCACTGATGTGAGACTCGCTGTCCATCTCGTGGCTGGAAAACTCAGCGGCCGGCGAGTTCTGGTAGCTGGGGCAGGCCTTGCTGAGCTCCTTCTCCGGACACATGTACTTGGCTGAGGGTTCTCCATCGGCCGCGTGCTCCCCGGGCTCGACCTCATCGTCCACCAAGGCGGCTGCCTTTAACTCATCAGAAACATAGGCTGCCATGATCGCAGGGGAGAAGGAGAGACCGGAAGGTGAGAACGAAGAGGAAAGAGGAGAGAAAGAAAGAAGAGAACATTAGTATGTGTCGATCATACCTAGAATCCGTTCTCGGCTCTTGGGAACGCAGCAAATGAGATGGGCACATTGATTTGTAAAATTAAATAGTTAAAATGTGATGTTTCTTTGGAGCAAAAAAAAAAAAAAAAAAAGTCTGCTCTTCAAACATAATTTGCCACCTTATTCTTCTCAAGGGGCAACAGCTTGAAATTAAAACTAAATTTGAAATTAATGAAGCACATTCTGGAGGTGGCATTCACTTCTAAAGTAATAAATTACTTGTATCAACCTCAGAGACAGCAGTTCCTGTCTGTCAATTAATATGTCTTATGCTTCTCCTACCTCTAATGCGTTTCTTAACAGACAGACTCACAATTTAAATTAAGCAAGCTTTCTTTTTTTTTTTTTTTTTTAACTCATTTCATTTTTGAGGCCCAGTCTTTAATAAATATAAAGTACAAAAACATCAATAAGATTTTTACCAAGTAAAAAAGAAAGTTCCTCAATTATAATATATTAAAACTTAGGATTGTGACTTTTTCTCCTTCTTCTTTTTTTCTTCCTAGAAAAATAGTTCTTAAGAAAAAAAAAAAAAAAAAAGCCCAGAGTAAGTTTCTTATCAGGGACAGGGGCCTGAAGTGTTGGGGGATGGGTGGTGATGCGTGGCTCCTACCCACTGCTGGCTCTGTCCCCCACATGCTCGGCCACACATACCATCATGTGGAATTAGATCAGAACAGGTTCAGGAAATTTGGTATGCAGAGCTCACTCTTGCTGTATAAATATATACAAGACCTGCTGGTGGACCTTACAAATGTCAAAGTGTTTGCTCTTTAGACTACTTTGTCAATATTTACTTAGTGCAGGCACCATGGATATCCTACAGGGATTCTGTCTTTTTGGAGGCCTTGTACTGGGTATGAAAATCCAGCAGGCATTCCTGAGCAGGTGCATAGCAGAGGCCAGCAGCTGAGAGTCCTAGAACTCCCAGCACCCCCCACCCCAACCCCAGGAGGCAGCCTTGGGAACACCTGTGCCAATGGGATACCATGATACAATTTTCCATTCTTAGGTTACTCTATAGCTTGATGTGACCACCCTGAATGAGCAACAGCTTTAAGCTAAAGGAGAAAGGGAATCAAGTAATTTTTTTTTTCCTGTCGGGAACTAAAACCCAATGGATACAGGGTATGTGGCACACACTTATAATTCCTGCATTGGGAAGGAAGAGGCAGGCAGCAGGGTGGTCTGAGGCCAGCCTGCTCTACACAGTGAGTTCCAGCACAGCCAGGGTTACAGAATGAGATCTTTACGAGTTGGGCCAAAAGGCCAACGGTGAGTGAACAGAATGGCAGGGACATGGCTGGGGTGATTAAAAATCAAAAGTTTCAGCCGGGCAGTGGTGGCACACACCTTTAATCCCATCATCCGGGAGGCAGAGGCAGGTAGATCTCTGTGAGTTCAAGACCAGCCTGGTCTACAGAGTGAGTTCTAATACAGCCAGAGTTACAACAAAGAAACCCTGTCTGGAAGAATAAATAAATACATACATACATACATACATGAATAGAGGTATGAGTTCTTAGAAAAGGGAAGGGCATAACAAGAAGTAATTCAAGAGCTGAAGAGATTTGCTCCAGGTGAATTAATTTCACATCAGAAAAAAAATAGTTTAAAAACAAGAGTTGATCTTTGGAAGCCATGCAGGTCCCCATCAGCACCCTTCCTATGTGATGGTGTTGCGTTTGTTCTGAGCACCGTAATTGCTAAGCTGAACTATAAGGGAGACGACTCCCACAGAGGTGGAATGTGATGTTGGATGGGGATCACACGTCCCAGATTCAAGAAAGGGACACTTCTCTTTATATGCGTTGCAGGAAGCAAGAACCTTGGGTGTGGAACCCTAGAACGCCCTTTAGAAACGACTCCCTCATAAAGCTCTCCAATTTGCAGAACATCATAGAAATCTCACAAATGGATCCAGATTGCCAACCTGTAGGAGGGGTGGCTGGAGTCAAGTGACCACTTGTCCCAACTTGCGGGGACATGTCCTGGCTTAAGAAGCCCTGTCTCTCAGGAGTGCACTCAGTCTGGGCAAACTGACGAGGGCTGGACACACAGCACAATGGAGGTTGGGGCGCTGAGTGGGTCTGCAGTTTCTCTTACAATCCTTGCAGAAGGGCAGCTAACCGGGCACAATGGAGGTTGGGGCGCTGAGTGGGTCTGCAGTTTCTCTTACAATCCTTGCAGAAGGGCAGCTAACCGGGCCAAGCTGGGTTTCAGTCTCTAGAAACTCACTGGGTGGCCCCATGCCGTCAGAAGGGACTCTACGGTTCAGTCTTGGATAAGAAGAGAAAGACACATGGCCTGTGTTGCTGCCAGAGACCTAAGGGGAAGCTGGACCCTCCACACAGACAGGGACAGATGCTGTTATGATCTAAATGTGGAATGTCTTTGACAAACGAACGCG
The DNA here is from genome assembly GCA_026225945.1 of Cricetomys ansorgei. Taxonomy (NCBI): domain Eukaryota; kingdom Metazoa; phylum Chordata; class Mammalia; order Rodentia; family Nesomyidae; genus Cricetomys; species Cricetomys ansorgei. The sequence goes on along the minus strand of JAMJFZ010003296.1, from coordinate 3,132,787 downwards.
CTTTCAAAATGTGGTCCTTTGCTAGCGCTCCTGTTTTAGGGAAATGTGACCTCGCTCTGACCTGAGACTCTAACCTAGTCAGCAGAGTAGGTTTCTGGGATCAGGCCTTTGAAGGTGATGATCTGCTTTGGTTTCTTCCCTAAGCACTCTGCTTCCCGCTTGCCGAGATGCGACCAGACTCTGCACAGTCTCGCCACCACGATGGGATGGTAATCCCCCAAAACAGGGGGCCCAAATAAACCCTTCCTCCCTTATAAAGCTTCTGCTGGGCATTCCGTCCCACTGTTGAGAAGAGAAACGGATATGGCAATCTAAGTCCTTGTCTCATGGATAGGCGCTTCAGAGCCACAGTCATAAGCCCAAACACCACACACTGGCCTTTGCTTCCATTACGGAGCTTGCACAGAATTAAGAACGGGAGAGGGGTAACTCCACACATAGTAGTGAGACATGATGGAGCAGGAGAAGTCAGCAGTGGACAAGAGGATGTCTACAGCGGCACGGCGAGGTGGAAAACACGGGTGGTTGTGCCAGGACCTGCCTGGCTCCCATCCCCCACACCTTCCATGGAAGCAGCCACACACCGAATACCTGACGGCCATCTGAAGCCCAGTTTACACCCATCCTCATTGATGTGACCGCTCTGGCCTCAAGTTGGTCCCTGACGCACTCTGATACGCTCTCTGAGATGGAAACCGGTATAGGAATGTCTTCAGTCTGATGAATCAGGGCGTTGGTATTAAAAGGAAAGCATGGCCAAACTCTTTGGCAGGAGCAAAGTCCAGCTCTGAGGAAAATGTTCAAGCTCTCATGCTGGGAAGGGCTGGGTTCTGGGGAGATCAGCCTCCCCAATACTCTAGATCCAGCCTTGTCCAGGGTCTTCAAGTCCTTACACGCGTATTGGCACACTTCTGCGCCAGGAACCTCACTACCTAGCAAGAAAAGAACAATGGGTTCAGACCCAACAGTGGGGAGGACTTCCTTAGACCAAGGAGACATACTAAGCAAGGGCTCGCCCTCCATACTGTAACAGAGGCCCTGGGACAGCCACTGGCCCTCGCCGTGCAGTCACACACTGCTCTGAGGATGCCACCTTGATTACTGAGTTTCAAAACCGGAGAGCCCAGCATGGTTGCACACACCCACAATCTCGGTACTCAAGACACGGGGCGTGGAGGGAGGGACAGACGTTCGAGGATCTTCAGAGACATACTAAGTTCAAGGTCAGCCTGCCCGATTTGGATGCTGTCTCAAACAAATAAACAGCCTTAGGGAAAAAGTGGAAACAGATCAGAGGAGTGGCAGAGGGGAGGAAGGGAAGGGGACATGCATTCACTCCGCAAACAAGGAAGGAAGCCGCTGTCCTAAGAGAAGCAGCCTTTTCCCCGTCTGGGCCTTAGTCTCCCTTTGAGTATACTACAGGGCACCGGCATAATGAACTATAAGGTTCTCCTCCTCCATTTCCATGTTCTGTGCTTTTTGTGAGCAAAGGGTTAAGAATCAGAGGCGTCAATCCGGACTTTCTGGTACATTTCCAAGCAGAGTCTTCATAAACACCACTTAGAGGCTGGACAGATGGCTCAGAGGTTAAGAGCAAGTGCTCCCCTTGAAGAGAACCCAAGCTCAGTCCCTGGTATCCACGGCAGGCAACTCTGGGCCACTTGTAACTCCTGCTCCAGAGGATCCAGATACTCTGTGTTATGTGCATGTAAGTGCATCACATACACACACACACACACACACACAATTAAAAAGGAAATCAAAGCTTACACTTGATCTGGTCTATTTTTTTTTTTTTTCAGTATGCTTGGAATCACCAACCCTAGGACCTCATATACACAGGACAAAAATCACCCTATGAACTAAAAAAAAAAAAAAAACTAGATGTATTTATTTTTATGTGTATGAGTGTCTTGCCTGCATGTATGTCTGTGTACCACATGCCTGCCTTGTGCCCATGGAGGCCAGAAGAGGGTGTCGGATCCACTGGAACTGGAGTCACGGGTGGTTGTGAGCTGAGAGGTGCATCTGGAACCTCTGGAAGAGCAGCCAGTGTTCTTAATGGCAGAGTCATCTCTCTAGCTCTTTTCTCCTTTTGTTTTTTATTAAGCTAGAGTCTTGCTATGTATGTAGCCCAAGCTACCTCCAACTCAGGATCCTCAGCCTCCCCAGTGTCGGGATTGCAGGCTTAAACCACTACACCGTGCCTTAGTGTTTTCTTCTCCGCATGGAATCGAACTTGCAAAGTCTCTGCTTGCACAGCAGAGTTATTTCTAGATCCCAGGACAGGTAATGCCCGGAAAACATTAGGTCAGAAGGACACTGATGGCTTCAGTCTCTGTCTGTGGGGACTGGTGCCTGACAGGGGCGAGTCCTGAGCGTGTCCTGCTCGTATTCGAGTCTGCCAATGCTGTTGAACTTTACGCACACCCTTATCTGGATTCTCGCATCCAGGTCTGGTCACACTCACAGCAGGACAGACTTACACACTCACGGTCTCCTTTGAGAGGAAGTCACTGCTGGCTGCACAGAGTAGGATTAACAGCCCAGGTGACAGGACTGGCTCTGCCTCTGCACCCTCCCATCCCAACCTGGGCAGGCATTTGCATGGCCCCCTCCCCAGACCATACCCTTCCATCCAGTACAGAAGCCACTAGGACCGTCACCAAAGAGCTGAGTGTTTATCCCACTCACCTGGGGGACACCCTCAGGACTGGCCTCAGACAAAGCCCCAATCCCTCAAAGGACCCCCAAGTTCTCCCCTCCTACTTTACTGCCTCCTTCCATCTATCCTGGGCCTCTGGGACGTGACACGATCTCTCAGTCCTAACTCCCCACTGCTACCAGCTGCAGACTAGGAGCGGATGCTGTGAGGTGCAGGGTGAGCGGTCCTCTCTTCAGGACCACAGGCGGAAGCCCATTTCTGGGCAAGAAACAGGCAGCTCTTGTCCTGTTAGCTCTGACTGGAATCACTGGTCTATAGCTAGGTGTCAACTCTGTGTGGTCAAGACCACGCCCACGTATCCCAAACTGCCCACCTCGGATGCCTGCTATGGAGTCCCAGCGTCTGACTGTGCGTGTCAGTTTTCTGTCGCTTAACAAAATACCCAAGGCAGGCTAATATGGTTAAAGGAAAGGATGTACTCAGATCATAGGTTTGGAAGCCTCGAATTGGCCCATTGCTGGCCTGGCCCCTGCGAGCACTCCCTGACAAGTAACAGACATCTATGTGGAGGGGGAAGGGCCACATCTTAGACATCAGAATGTGTGTGCTCTTTCAGGACTCACTCCCATGAGGACTAAGGTAAGGTCCCACAAGAACCACCTTAATTTGATCCGAGGGCAAACCTACAGACTTCCCTCTAAGCCTACCTCTTATCAGCTCCGCCACTTCTTACACAGTCACAGAAAGGACCAAACATCAAAATACGAATCAATCTTTGGTGGACACCTTCAAATCACTTGCAAATCATGGCTCTGGTCCATGGGGGCCAGTCAATCTACATCCACGGGAGTCTAGAATGAACGTCCCAGGTGACTTCTTCCGAGCCCCTCAACAGCTAGTCAACACAAGGGGGGTCCAGATTCAAGTCAGCCCCAGGATGGAGATGTGCTGGGGTGTGATGCTCAGTCTTCTGGATCTGCCGAGTGTGACCTACAGGGATGCATCACCGTGCCTTTCAGCTTCATAAATAAGGCTGAACTCTGCTGCCAGCTCCAGCAGAGGATGCAGCTGGCCTGCAAGGGGAAGGCACTTCCATCCCAACCACCCACCCACCGCTGCAAAAGGAGCAGAGATAAACTCAGGAGTGTGCGGAGACTTGCAAGTGAGGGGCGGGCTGCGGTTCATTTTTTTTCCCCCCAAGTCACTTGGGTGAGAAAGTCTCTCTTTGTGAGGAGAGTCAAGCTGCCATGCCTGCGCCCTGACCTATATCCAGCTCCCATTCGCTCTGTTCTGCAAGCAAAAACGCGGTGTGAAAAGACACAAGACACTTGAGTGCTGGGTTAGATGGTGGGTTGAACAGCCAGAACCTGGCCAAGCAGAACCAAATGGGCCGCAGGTAAAGGAAGATTCCTGAGAAGGGGGCTTACAAATGCATCTTTTAAAATCCAATTACCCAGCACCTCCTGGAAGGGCAAGCCGCAAAGGAAACAATGTCGCCCACCTACTATGTGCACCAGACAGGAGGGGCTCACATTCCTTACGTCTGGTCTCTCCAAAGGTCATGGGAAAGGGTGAAACAATCTGCAGTCTTTTGTTTTTTTTTTGTTTTTTTTTTTTTTTTTTTTGTTATTCAACCTGATTTTTAAAGAATTATACTGAGCCATTTCTGACTCCAAGACCTCCCGGGTCTGGATGTGAAACAGCCCCACCCCAAAAGGGTACAGAAGTGAACGCATGCTGGAATGCAGAGCAGACTACTTCCAATAGGACCCCACACCTCCCTTCCAGGGGGGCTGAGGGACGGCTGGATGTGCCCAAGGAGGGAACGAACAGGCCCACCAGAGCCATCAGAGGGGTGGGAGGCAGGAATTTTGTCAACAGTGTTTATCATCCTTGGCTAAACTCCACCTCTAGGTAAGGAGAAAATGAATGCATTTCACAGACGTATAAAAGCAAGCTGAGGAACGCGGAAATTTCTCTCTGGGTAAGTGGACATTACTTTATCACACTGTTAGTGGGTTCTCTCAAGGTGAAGAGGGTACAGTTTGGGTCTGGGCACTCCGGCCACAGAGGCCGTGGGTAGACAGGTGGGCAGGGAGAGGGGTGCAGCTGGGAGGAAATGGCACGGCTGTGCTGTGTTCCTAGAAAGGATCACCAGGTTGTGACATTAGAACTCTAGGAACTTGATACATTCCATTTACATTGATACATTCCGTTTACATTGATACATTCCGTTTACATTCTGTTCCCACGGCTGCCTAGCAGAGAGAGGACTGAAGAGTATACTTCTTGGTAAGTTTAGATTGCATGCGCCCACATCACTGCCCAGGACGCATGCGTGTGGTCAGTGCCCTGAGAAGGTGAGGAGAGGGGGGATGGGACTGGCTTGGAGGTGGTCAGGGAAGGGAGGAAATGGGACACGATGGAGATTTGAGAGGGCACAAGATGACCTTAATACCAAAGTCTGCAGAATCGTTGATGGGTCAGGAGCTTGGAACGCTGGTGCAGACAGAGGTGACCATGAGGGTAACCCCCAAGGGTGACCATGGAAACGAGGCCCTGAGGGAGTGTCGAAAGCCAACTCCAAGGTCCGGGATCATTTTGTCAATTTCCTACGAATTCCCAGATTTCCAAATGACACAATTTGGAAACTGTCTGGAGGTCAAGGCAGCAGGATTTCAAGTATCAGTTCTGCTTGGACTACAGAATGAGTTCAAGGCCAGGCTGGGGAAATTCAATGAAATCTTGTCTCAAAATAAAAAGGGCTAAGGGGTTTGGGGTGGTAGTTCAGTGGTACGCATTTCTTGAGCATGTGTGGAGAGCCGAGGTTCAATCTCCAGTATTAGAGAGGTAGAAAGGAATCCTCAATAGATTTATCTATGCCAGACTGAACAAAGAAGGCACAACAGTGGCCTCAACAAACCTCTCCTCTCTTGTGAGCACACTGGAGACACAGAACCATCCAGAAGACACCAGGGACATGCCTAAAGTTGGACAGCTATTGGGCTCTTTGGGACCCGCACACATCACGAGTCTGTGTCATGGATCATGATCAAACTGAAAGGCGGTGTCAAAGCCTCCGTGGGTCTCCGAGTCCTCCCACTGTTACGGATGTGAATGGACAAGAAAAGATGCTACCACTGTCAGGAGGTGTCTGAACCACCGCTGACTGCCTATGGGGACGCCTCTTCCAAGGGCTCACATCAGAGCAAAGCCCCAGGGACTATGTGAGGGAAATGTTCAAGAGTCCGGATCAGGGAGAGGAGCCGCTACTGCTGGCATTTCGACACTGCGTTTTCTGCTGCGAAACTGCACGGAGTCCCGGCAGTGCAGGCCTGGCTCTTAGCTCCTGTTCTGCCCCAGGATGGTCACGTGGCTGCCTTCTAGACTCCAGATTCTTTATCCCGAACAAGAGAGAGCAAGCAGATATAATATGGGTATAATATTGGCCAAACTCATCCTCTGGGTCCCACCAACAACTTCCTGATGCATTGATCCGAGGTGCTTTTGCAAGCTAAAGGGCCTCTTCAAATGCAGGTGCACCAACTGCACAGGGGTTTGCTTACTGTCGAAGCTCTGGGCTCAGCATCCTTCTGTAGGGCCTTGAAATAGAATCTCTCAAAGCCACCACTCAGGACTTGCTGTCTTTCAAGGTAAGCATACAGCCTTAAGATGAAGGCTGTAGAGAAGAAAGGCAGGGAACAGGGACAAGAAGGAGGCAGAGAAGAGCCCAATATATTCAACCCCATACACATTTCCAACGACTCCAGCCCCATCTGTGGGACTTCTAAGATGGAAGCAACTACAGCAACAGCCACGCTTAGTTCCACCCAACAGCAAACACTGCCTGAGACTCACCAGAGAACATCCTGTGTTCCCTCCACTGGAGGTCAGTTGGCACTTCAAGAAGCCACTCTGGACACCCAGACCTCACTGGCTGCCAGTATCCCCTGAGTCCCCACATTTCAGTCAGACTACATCCTACAAGGTGAGGCAGCTCAGACCCTAGTCTGAGTCATTTCCATGTGTGGGGGGTGGGGGTTGGGGGGGTGTCAAAGTCCTCAGATATCCCCACCTAAATCTAACCAGGGAAACCCAGATGGAGAGATCTAGTTGGCGCAAGAACTTCTGTCTTGCGGGGATGTCTCAGGTAAGTTCAGTAGGCTGTGCGCTCTCTGGGTTATTTTTCTGTGGGGCTCTGCTGCACAAGACCCTTGTGCGTGATTCGTGACGACCCCTCGGGAATCACAGCATTGCCTCTATCCGCTGCAGGCTGACTGAGGACTCAAGAACTCCCCTTAGATGAGCCCAGATCCAAGGGCTTTGGAGGTATGAAGAGACTAGGACTAGCATTCAGAACTAGGCTAGCCCTGAGTAAACAATGACCCCCTGGGACCTCCAGGCCCCTGACACTCAAGACAGAGGGATCTATTTCTCCCTGTTGGTTGGGAGAGGTATCAGAGGAGCAAGAGTGGAAGGGAATGGAACTGTGGGTATGGCTCAGTGGTAGAGCCCCTGCCTAGAATCCCCCAGTGAGGGGCTGGGGGCGTGGCTCAGTGGTAGAGCCCCTGCCTAGAATCCCCCAGTGAGGGGCTGGGGGCGTGGCTCAGTGGTAGAGCCCCTGCCTAGAATCCCCCAGTGAGGGGCTGGGGGCGTGGCTCAGTGGTAGAGCCCCTGCCTAGAATCCCCCAGTGAGGGGCTGGGGGCATGGCTCAGTGGTAGAGCCCCTGCCTAGAATCCCCCAGTGAGGGGCTGGGGGCGTGGCTCAGTGGTAGAGCCTCTGCCTAGAATCCCCCAGTGAGGGGCTGCGGGTGTGGCTCAGTGTTAGATAGAGCACTTACCCTGAATCCCCCAGTCAAGGGCTTGGGTGTGGCCCAGAAGTAGAGCACCTGCCTAGAATCCCCCAGTGAAGGGCTTGGGCATGGCCTAGAGGTAGAGCACCTGCCTAGAATCCCCCATCGAAGGGGTATGGGAATGGATTAGCAATAAGTGTTTGTTTAGAATCCTCCCGTGAGGGGCTGAGGATGTGACTCAGTGGTAGACTCCTGACACAGGATTCACCAACAAGAGATTCATTAGTAGCACGTTTCAGTGGTAGAGGGCTTGTCTACAATGAAGGAAGTCCCAGCACTGGGGGAAAAAATACAAAGTGAGGGACGTAGCAGAAGTGGGTCTGGTTAAAGATGTCCTTGGTGACACCATGGGAAGGAGGCTGCATGTTGGCCATTTGCATATTTGTTAAATATGCAACAAGGAAAGAAAAACAAATGGTTCTGGAGAACGGGAGCTTATGTTTGGGACCCAGGAGGTCAGAGTTCAACAGAGACAGACGACAAACGTTCTCCATCCATCCACCTGGGCACCCAAAGTCACATAAAGACTTCTAGAGCGGTTAAGAATACTGGAAGTCACAGCTATTGGAGACAAAGGGAAAATATCTGGAGGACCAGGGGGCCTTGTAAACATTGTGCTGTGTGTGCAGGTCCCCAGAAAACAGGAGAAAATCCCAGTGTCCTAAGCTAGGCGTGAGGAGAGGGCATGGTCTGACTTTACAGAGAAGGGTACAGGCTGGGTCATTGGAAAGGCCTTCTTCAGAAGGCTGGCCATGCTGGGATGACAACCTCCCTTAGATTGATGGTTCTCCCCCACTAGCAAGGTCAGGAATATTAATTTTGTACATGTTAATTTGATGTAATGTGCACGGCAAAGGCTCATTCAGTTGGGGACTAGTGTGTTAACAGAGTGGGGCTGCTTCCGGGCCAAGAAAAGCACAGAGCATTAGCTGATTGGCAAGGGACGGTGGTGTGTATATAAGGCCGAGTCACTCCGGCACAGCCAGGGTGACAGGAGGGGTGTTCCAGCCATTATAGTCTGCTGCTGCTTAGTGGAGCAGGGACATCTCTGCCCCACAGACACCTTCCTGTGGGTGACAACCTCCTGCTGCTCCCGAGACTCAGCATCCAGACCAGGAGCTGTTCCTTCCTCCAGATGTGGCAGAAAACAAGAGGCTAACTCCTGCGTACCCCCAGAGGCGTGCAAGTCAGCAAACCACAGAGACACCTGCACATCTCCGCTGACTGAAGCACTTCTCAGAATACCCAGTCAGGGAATCGGGCTAGGTGCCTGTCAGCAGAGGCGTGGAGCGAGGAAATGCGGTACGTATGCAGCGTGGAACATTATTTAGCTACAAAGAAAGAAATCATATCACTCTCGGGAAAGCAGGTGGAACCAGAGAGTGTCGTGTTAAGGGATGTAAGCCGGACCCATAAAGGCAAACACCGCATGTTTCCTCGCCAGTGTAGAACCTAGACTGTAAGAGGGGACAGACAGGGAAGAAAGTAGAAGAACAATTAGGGAAGAGGAAAGTGACCAATGGGAAGTGGGGGATGGGGGGAGACAAGAGGGGATGGATGTGAACAGAGACATCATAGAGACACACGGAAATGTCGCAGAGAAAATCCCTTATTTCGGATAATTAATGCACATTAAAATCCTTTAAAATAATATTTTGATAAGAAAAAATAGGAGCTAAAGAGTCACATGCAGCACCCCCCCCCCCATTCAGGTCATGTCTATAGATTCTTGCCTCGGTGACAGCAGCAGCAGCCCCTGCCCGGAATGACGCCCCCCACCGCAAGGCAGAGGACTAGGAGAAAGAGGTGCCAGGTGGCCGGAGGTTCTCCAAGATCCAAAAGGGAAGGCTGCCTTCCTGCCTTGAGAAGAGACAGGGATCTTCCATGTGCTTCTGCAAGGGGAACTCCCCCAGAGCCTGGGCACCACCCTGTGCAAAGAACACCTCACATGACAAAAGCAACCCTGGATAATGGGCAGTGAGTGAACACCCAGTTTAGGGGTCATCTGAATGGCCTTTGTCCTTGGTGTCACGCCCATACCCTACGCAGGCGTCTAACCAGCGGCGGTATGCTGTAACATCTGGCCCTCTACAGTGTTGGCATCCTCACCTCTGTGTCCCACAGTGGTACCTTAATCCACCATTGCACCCGACACAGCAGAGCCATGATGTCGTCAGCCTGCAGTAGGGGAGGGTCTGGTTGACGCCATTTGGTTAAGCCTGGTGGCCTGCGGTGCTCTGCCAGCTTATGTGGCTCCTGGTGTCAGAACAAGCCTCAGCAAGAACGGATACAGACATAAGAGTCCCTGCGGGCTCTCCACACTACCGATCTGAGCTCAATGTAGTTTCAAGTCTTCAGTCCTGGAATAAAACCCAAACTGCAAATGCTCGATCCTACATCTTCTCCTCTTTAATCTATGAGCCACCAGGTGAATCCTAACTTGTGATGTAGCCAACACTTGGGGCTACTTCATCCGAAGAAAAACTTTCTCAGCTTAGTGGAGCAGAAGTTGGGTGGGTTTTCACGGATGGTTAGACTTCTGTTGCACACACAGCGGTCAACGCTGATCAAGGCTCTGTGTCCCACACACCTGCAGTCGGTGTATGGGAGACTGTAGAGGTAAAACAGAGTGGGTTTCACGGGGTAGCTTGTGGTCTTTAATAAGGCAGCTCGAATGCCTACGCACCTGAGAGTCTTAAATCTCAAAATAAACACACGCACAGCTGATAACTGGGAAGTGGGCTGGGGAACTTAGGGCCTTCCTTGGACTAGGCATTTCCAATGTGGTTGCATGTGCACAATTCAACTGTCACTGGGATTCGCTGGCTTTTCCCACTAACATCTCAAGAGCTGTATCTACAACAAAGGTAAATGGATGGCTTGCATCGAGCAGGAATTAAAGATGTACATCAGAAAGTGGGTAAATGATTTATGCACACATTTGTCTATACACACATTCATTTACCCATTCATCCATTCCCCACTCATTCATTCATTCATCCAATCATTCACCTATCAATCCATCTAACTACTCACCATCTGTTGGCCTTATTCATTCACCCATCTGTCCTTCAATGCATCCATCCGTTCATCCATCTATCCATCCATCCATCCATCTGTCCCTCTGTCCATCCATCCATCCATCCATCCATCTGTCCCTCTGTCCATCCATCCATCCATCCATCTGTCCCTCTGTCCATCCATCCATCCATCCATCCATCCATCCATCCATCCCTCTGTCCACCCATCCATCATCCACCCACCTACCCACCCACCATGTGATGAACACAAATGCTTAGGGTACAGATAAGAACCCATAGAAGGTCCTTTTGTCTGAATGTGTCGGAGCCACAGCCTTTATTTCTTTACATGATCTAGAAGGCCTTTGTTACACAGAGCAGAGGGGCACGAAAGGAGTCTACGTATTAGCACAAAATGTCTTAGCTTGACATTCAGAGTCCCATATAATCAACCGCCATGTTACCTTTCGGGATTTTTCTTTTTCTTTTTTCTAATGCTGGAACACAGGAACGCTAGACAGGGGCTCTACCGCTGAGCCATATACCCAGCCCATCACTGGGGGATGCTAGGCAGATGCTGAGCTACAAGCACAGTCATCTTCCAGATTTGCTCTTCCACTGTGCTACTCCACAAACTCACGCTACGCTCAGATAACATTCCTTGGTCTTGCTTTGGCTTATGCTTTTCTTCCATGTCACATACAATGTTGATCTTCTCATTTCCTCCTACCTGGCTATCTGTCCTCAAAGATCCAGTTCATTCCATTGCCCCTAGAAAGCCATCTTTCCCATCTCTCAAAAGTGACCTCCTTTAATCTCGGGGAATGACACAATGGCTGGAATGTCTTCTCCACACTCTAAACTCTGGTGACATGAGACATTACCATCAGCATGATTTTTGTGCATCTTTCTTGGTCTGGACCTCTCACATATCTTTACAGTCCCAGGCCACCAGCACAAGAGCATCTCTGCATGCTTCTTATCTGCACCCTTCTCACGGTGGCCTGGCATTCTAACCACCCTCAGTGACTTAGGGTGGATTTCAAATAATCCTGATGATGGTGTGTGATTAAGAACTTACCATGAACTAAGCGTCACCTCAGGCAGAAGTCTCTAGTAACTTCCTGGACTACCGATGAATGCTGGGTAGAGAATCCAGGAGTACCCTATCCTAATGTACAACTCTTTGTGGACTCTGCTCGCTCCCATTTCACGCAGCAGAAAGCCAAGAACACAACTGTATCTCACGAGTCCACATCTGCCATCCGGGTGGGAACTCTGAAGAGAACAGGCCAGACTTACTCCAGAGGAGTTCCTGTCTGCCCTCTCTCCATCAAACACAAGCACAGTTCCCAACGCTGAGCCAAGACTAGGCGGCCTGACCCGGCCCTCACGCAGCCCTGGTCCAGTACTCAGCTGGCCTTTGCTTAGGTATGACCTAACTCAGCCAATATTCAATCAGCCCTGGACAAGTTTGTACTAACCCGGTACTCGGACTCACCCAGATCCTACCCTGCACTTGTCCAGCATTCATAACATGTAAAAGCACTAACTAATAATGTAACGCCAGGACCAACCCAGACCTCACTGATCACCTAGTCAACACCACTCCCCTCAGGATCCAGTCACCCTCACGCACCCCAAGCAGGACTCAGCCAGCACTTACCCAGGTCACCCAGGTGACCACTTAATGAAATCTTCCTAGCTCCAAATCATTCACAGTTTGGATTGACATGTAAATGATAATAGATTCGAACTTCCTTTTTACTTAATAAAATCGGTATCTCCAAACCAGTATATAAATAATACCGCCTGCCTGGTGCATTACACAGTGTATTGTTTTTAAAAAATATCCTGTCTCACAAATTTATATCAATATTCGTTAAGTATGAGTTACGTGTTTCCTAACTATACATACTTCACGGGGGGGTTGGGTTGAGGATTAAGAAGTGGAGGAGAAGGGGAGGAAAGGAAAAAGGAGGAGGTGGTGGTAAAGAGAGAAAAGAAGGGGGAGAAAGAAAAGGGGGAGGAGGAGAGGGAGGGAGGGAGAAAAGACAGACAACAACACGAGGTAGCAGCCTCACTTGAACATGCTTCCTGCTGTAGACTTGGCATGGACAGGATATATATATACATGTATACATACATACACACACACACAGACACACAAATATATGTGTGTGAGTATGTATATACATACATATATATGTATACATATACACACATACATATGTGTATGTATGTATGTATACGTATATGTATGTATGTATATGTGTGTGTGTGTGTCTGTATACATTTATATATATCAAGACTGGAAACGTCTGAACTCTGATTCAGCTAGGAATCTGTATCACCCTAACTTGTATCTGGTCAAAAGTGGGCAACCCATTAGATCTTAGGGTCTTTTATCCACATTTCTCAGACAACCCCTGAAGCGGATAAACAAGCTCTCAGCATGAAATGTGTGCCCTCGGATTACAATGATCAGACAGGATAAGGTAATACAGCATTTGGGAAGACAGGAAAATAGACCTCTCCTCTTGCCACTCTGGAAAACGACAGGGCCCTGTCTAGAAAGTTACACAAACATATACTCAGTCACCCAGCAAGTCCATGGCCAGATGTATTCCTCTGCAGAAGCACAAACATCTGGCACACGGTGAGCTAGCCCATGACATCCTTTGGGAAATTTCATCATAAACTCAACAGTGGGGGTCGGGGGGCACATCACCTTGGTGTGATATTATACAGAAGTGAAAAAACTATTATAGGAAACACCAGGGAGAAATCCCACAGAAGCTGGGGCCGGGGCTCTGTGGTACACTCCTTGCCTAGAAGCCACTGGTGAGACGCAGGGATGTGGGCCAACGACAAACCGCTGACACAGAATCCACAGTGGGTGGTGGGGATGTAGCTCAGTGGCACAGCCACTGCCCAGAATCCATCAATGAGCATCTGAGGCATAGCTCAATGGCAAAATGCTTGCCTAGACTCCACAGTGAGGGCCTGGGGATAAAGGTCAGTGGAAGAAGGTTTGCTTACCATGCGCAAGGCCTGGGCTCAACCCCAATATTCAAGCAAAGAAAACCCCCCACAGACGATATTAAGGGAGGGCCATTGGGCACAAGAGAGAACACACTATTTGAATCCATTTGTGGGAATTTCAAAATGAGGCAGAAATAACTTGCGGTGGTATAAGCCAACTGTCGTTGCCCTTAGGAGACAGTAACCACGGAGACAGACTCTGGACTGTCATGTCTGAATGCTCTCACCTGGAGACGGTTTATCAACCTACCCTCATGTGCTGTCCTTCTGGTGTGCTACAATGCAAATAAATAAATGGAATTTATAAGGAAAGGTAATTCTTCAAATATGAACGTGGGAAGAGCTCTCAGACATGCCGCGGGAAATCCGAGAAGTCTGTCTCCAGTGGGAGTTCTGCGGTGAGGGGCCACAGAAAGGGTCCCCTTCTAGACGTGACTAGAGCCCACAGGTGGGGGAGGGGGTGTTCTGGTGAGGAGGTGAGGACAGGGCTGGGAAAGGGCTTGCCTGCACCATGGAAACTCACAGGCACTTGGAGTGCTGGGAAGCCAGAGGAAGATCACCAAAGTGAGCGCATCCACAAGAGGCACCTGCTGGTGACAGGTTCCACGTGGCACACGCTCCACAGAAACCACTGGAGGCACAGCACGTGGCGTAGGTTCACATCTGGGAGACCAGTGTGAACAAGACAGGTTTCCTGCCCTGGGGCTGGATGCAAACACATCTTGGAAGCACCGGTGCCGGGATGCCAGAAAGTTCGATCCACTTCTGTGTACCTCAGTTTCCCGTGGCTTCTGGCACTCTGGGTGAAAACAACACCCACGGTGATAACTGGCTACAGGAAAAGAGGAAAACAGGCAAGCTTTGCGCCTGATCTTGGTGGAAACGAGGGGCAGGAACCACGGTGGAAGAGGAAGGCTGCTGGGCGAGCTCCAGAGCACGCACGCGGACCATGCTGCAGCCACACGTGGGATCGCTCACTGTGGGAACCAGTGGGGCTTGGGGTCCCCTTCACTTCAGACTCAGGTCCAGACCTGGCTCTGGCAGGCAGCCACTGAGGGGAGTCCCACTCTTCCAAAATCCCAGGGTCCTCAGACAGCTGTACTGCAGGTCACCTGACTAGCTCTTGCGGTCATAGTGTTTTGGCAAAGCAGGTTTCTGCGAGATGGGTGCGGGGATGGCCCATGGAGATGTGCAGGGTGACCGGCAGCAGGTGTACTGAAGAAGATCACACCACTCAACACGGAGGGTAGCAAGTCGGGCTCTTTCCCCTGCCTGCTCATTCCTTCCACCTTAAGACCAACGGAAGTCCTGAGTGTGGACCTGGCCGTGACATCTGTCACCCCACTGATCACTGGATCGATTCCACTGGTCTGGCTGGCTAAAGCAGTGCCTCCTCTCTCTCTCATCGCTCTCTGGGTATCACCTCCTGAAGGGACACACTTGGTCAATGAAGCACACCTCCCCAAAGGAGGAGGGTCATTCTTCAGCCAAAAGTATAGAAGCTACTCCCTGCAAGAACCTGGAACAGTTCTCAAAAAAAAAAAAAAGTCCCGTGAAGGATCCTCTGATGATAATTCAGATATGCGACACATACACCCAGGTTTGCAGGGGAGGAAGCCCACCAAATGAACAGGCAGCTACCCTCTCCCCACCCCTATCCCTACCCCTGCTGCACGCATCCTCACCACCTGCCTGACCATCCCTGCCCTGAAGCACTGACGGCCCCAGGGATTCTGCTGCTGAAACATGGCCACTGCTCCGCAGAGACCTATATCGGGAGGCATTTTCTCAGACAAGTTAGGAGCATGTGATTGCCTCTAGGAACAGAGTTGCGTGGAGCTCCAACAATGGTGTCCTCAATAACCTACCGCTCCCTAGATGGCACTCAGGGACCTTGGGGATCCTGGCATGTTCCTGTGTCTTCACACTCCCCATGCATACAGGATGTCACACTGGGCCTTAGCTCCCGTAGCATTTACCTAGCAAGTGCCCTGTCTGCCGGGCACTCTGCTGTCCCCCCTCCACCCTGGCCTGTTGCAGTCACTTACACACAACCAAGGCCCTTCCAGGATTTTGCAGCTGATAGATTCCCGTCTTTGTCCCATCAGCCTCTGGTCCAGGCGGGGCTATGCACATGCTAACAACTACTTGATAAATCTTTGGATTCAATCACATCTTCCATTGAAAAGATGCTGTCTTTAATCCTGGGAGGCAGAGGCAGGACCCTGTGAGTTCTAGGCCAGTCAAGGCTACCCTGTCTAAACAAAGAGAGAGAGAGAGAAATAAAAGAAAGAAAGAAAGAAAGAAAAAAGAAAAGGTATTGCCTGAGTTAGACGTGCTGGCACACACCTGTAAAGCCAGCACTCAAGAAACTGAGGCAGGAGGATCAAAACTTTGAAGCCACCCTGAGCTATTCAGAAAGACCCTATCTCAACAAAATGAAACAAAAGTTAAAACATGTTGCAAACAGAGAAGGCAGGCTTCATGCCTGTACTCATGGTTTCTCTGAGGCACTCTGCACCGTTAGAAAGAGTGAAGAAACCAGGGACTGAAGGCAGGTGGCGGTGGCCCACGCCTTTAATCCCAGCACTGGGGAGACAGAGGCAGGCGGATCTCTATGAGTTCCAGGACAGCCATCGTTACAACAGAGAAACCCGTCTCAAAACAAAACAAACAGCCTGAGGGACTCACTCCGCGGTTCCCCTGACCTCACGCACGTGCTGTGGCATGCATGCACGGACTCCATGCAGTAATAAGTACATGTAATTAAAACAATAAGAACAAAAAGAATTAAGAACCCAGAACCAATGACCAGGACACGGGCGATCCCATACACCTATATGTGCTGCAGCTAAGAAAGCCACTGGCCTGTTCGGGGACACTGTGTAACTGCCTCTGGGTAACTCCATGCAGGACCCCAGTTTAGCTAAACCACAGTGGCAGGCCAGCCCACATGAAGTAATACTCCTCCGCCTCCGCCTGGACGAGAAGACAGGCTGACAGCTACAGACTGGGGGATGAAGCATGGAGGCCCATGCCTCTAATACCAGCACGTGCCAAAGCAGGAGAATCTTGAGGCTGAAGGCTGGGCTGTCTCCATCTAGCAAGCTAGCCTCAAATACACGAAAGGCAGTGGGCTCAGTATGAGCGACTGCTATGCAAGAAATAATAGGACCCAAGTTCAAGTCCTAGCACCCATGTGAAAGCTTGGTACAGCTGGATATGCCTCTAACCCCAGGGTTGAGCCAGGCAAAGACAGGCATATCTAGGGAGTGCATTGGCCAGCCAGTCTAGCCAGACCTACATACGACAGAGACACGTGTGGTCTCTCCCTGGCCTCTATGTGCCCACGCTCGAGCACATGTGCCTGAATGCACACATGTGTCAACGCCCCCAACGCATACCACACAGGAGAAGTCTGCGGTGAGAGGGACTGAACAAGGCTGAGCTGCCCCGTGGTGCTGTACTGTGCATCCCTCACTTTCACCGAGGAAGCACCAGGCCTGGTGTGGCAGCACACACCTGTAACCCCAGCGCTCAGGAGCATGACACAGAGGGACTTTTACTTACAGACCAGCCTGGGCTAATGGTGACTGTCTATCTCGAAGAAGAAAATGGGAACGTAGGAAAGACAATATGAAGAAAGAGCCCCTAATGCTTTGGGAGTAAGGCACGGTCACCATCTCAGTCTGCACGGGGCAAACTCGAGAGACGCACTGAAGACTGTAGAGACAGAAAACGTGCCACGGAGTATCCACGCGTGTAAAGCAGCATGTGTCACACAGTAGGGCGACCAGAGCTCTCTGAGGGTCCCAGTCACAGAAGCCAGGCTCTTCATGCTAGGGAAAGTAGTCTAAATACAGAAACGCAAGGGCTGCTGTCAGGGTTCAGCTAAGCCTGGAAGCCCATGGCCACCGCCTGCCACAAGGCCACTGGGTACAGGAAAAGAAGACAGGAGCATGTGTGGAGTCGCTACCGTCGTGAATGGGGACACCTGTGTTCACAGGACCCGGTGTCCACACAGGACATAGCCTAAAAACTGGGCTGTAGACTCCAGCTGCTAAATGTCACAGGGAAGGAACTAAGGGTGTGGCTCTGTGGTAGGGCACGTGACTAAAATCCTCCAGTGAGGAGCCAGGGGGTCTGGCTCAGTGGTAGAATACTTGCCCAGCACTACAAAGCCAACAGGCGAACAATCCTTCGCCCAAACGAAAAAAACAACACAGAGTAAACCAAGACAAAAAAACTAAAAACAAATCACAGACCAACCGTTAAAACCTACTCCGTGGGTCTCCCACCCACCCCAGCCCACTGCCCACCTCTCAGGTCCTCCTCTTGCTGGCTGCGACAGAATGAACAGTTTATAGCTGCCACTGTGAACACAGAATGTCACACGAGCAAAGACACTTGTCAAATGCCTTTCCCTTACAAGCACCCTCATCATGACCCGTGTTAATGAAGTTAATTGAATTTAAGATCAATAATGGTTAATTATTGCAATTTGACATTCACAGATAAATGGCTTTAAGACAGAGAATGTGTGTGTGTGTGTGTGTGAGTGTGTGTGTGTGTATGAGAGAGAAAGAGCGAGAGAGAGAGAGAGAGAGCGAGAGAGAGAGGGAATTCTCTCCAAAGCAGGTGCACGCACTATAAGCCTAAGAGGGGTTCCACAAGCCTTCCATTGATTCCAGTACAATCTGATCGACTTCACCCTCTGATGAATGTGAGCTTTTCAGAGCTACAACTAAATGTTCTACACAAGACTTCCCTAACCCTTGTCACTGGCCAGATCTATATATGCTGTACACCAGAAATCTATTGAGATAGATTAAAGACCTGCAGGAGAAACGGAGCCTCTTCACTAAAGGTGAGGGTTTATTATATTGACTACAAATGTAAGTTAACTGTATGCAGTTATGGATGCTTATGGATCGGGGCAGTTTAATTTGGACCAGCTGGATATGATTATAATTGAACATGAACTTTTTTTTTTTTAATATCACCAAAGATGGACTCAATTCAACATTTAGGAAAAAAATACCTCCAACTCAGAAAGATGATTACTAATTCCTTAGAAGGCAACTCCCCAGTGGGGCAGGCCACAGAAAAGCTCTCCTGGGTCTGGGCTAAGCTGGTGGCCACCACCAAGCTGCTGCCCCCATCCCCGAAGCTTCCTAGATGTGAACCTTTCATCTAGACTGAACCGAGAAGCTCGGAGGAGATTATTGAAGCACACCTGTGTGGCTGTCTCCAGAGTAATTCGCTAAGGATTCCACTCCAAATACGAGTGGAACCAGTCCCTAGGCTGGGGGCTCAGATGGAGTAGGGGGAAAGGAGGAAGCCAGGGAGCGTCAGCATTTCTCTCTCTGTGTAGGCGAGCACCATGATGTGAACTTGTCTGCTCCTTCACAGTCTCCCGGCCATGGTGGGCTAACACCTCTGGAGCCAGGCACCTAAATAAGTTCCTCCGCCTTTAATCATGTTCCTCAGATAGTCTATCTCATCTGCATACAAAAATCCAACCAATATTCTGAGAGGTCCATGCCCTGATGGGTCTATGGTGTCCTACCTGACACCAAGGGTTGATGCACTAGTGGTCTATGGTGTCCCACCTGACACCGAGGGTTGATGCCCTGATGGTCTATGGTGTCTCACCTGACTCCAAGGGTCAGTGCTCTGATGATCTATGGTGTCCCACCTGACACCAAGGGTCAATGCACTGGTGGTCTATGGTGTCCCACCTGATACCGAGGGTTGATGCCCTGATGGTCTATGGTGTCCCACCTGACACTGAGGGTCAATGCTCCTGTGGTCTATGGTGTCCCACCTGATACCGAGGGTTGATGCCCTGATGATCTATGGTGTCCCACCTGACACTGAGGGTCAATGCTCCTGTGGTCTATGGTGTCCCACCTGATACCGAGGGTTGATGCCCTGATGGTCTATGGTGTCTCACCTGACTCCGAGGGTCAATGCTCCTGTGGTCTATGGTGTCCCACCTGATACCAAGGGTTGATGCCCTGATGGTCTATGGTGTCTCACCTGACTCCGAGGGTCAGTGCCCTGATGATCTATGGTGTCCCACCTGACACCAACTGTCAATGCTCCAGTGGTCTATGGTGTCTCACCTGACACTGAGGGTCAATGCTCCAGTGGTCTATGGTGTCCCACCTGACACCAAGGGTCAATGCTCCTGTGGTCTATGGTGTCCCACCTGACACCAAGGGTCAATGCACTGGTGGTCTATGGTGTCCCACCTGACACCAAGGGTCAATGCTCCTGTGGTCTATGGTGTCCCACCTGATACCGAGGGTTGATGCCCTGATGGTCTATGGTGTCCCACCTGACACCGAGGGTCAATGCTCCTGTGGTCTATGGTGTCCCACCTGACACCGAGGGTCAATGCTCCAGTGGTCTATGGTGTCCCACCTGACACCAAGGGTCAATGCACCTGGTGGTCTATGGTGTCCCACCTGACACCAAGGGTCAATGCTCCTGTGGTCTATGGTGTCCCACCTGATACCGAGGGTTGATGCCCTGATGGTCTATGGTGTCCCACCTGACACCAAGGGTCAATGCTCCAGTGGTCTATGGTGTCCCACCTGACACCAAGGGTCAATGCACTGGTGGTCTATGGTGTCCCACCTGACACCAAGGGTCAATGCTCCTGTGGTCTATGGTGTCCCACCTGACACCAAGGGTCAATGCACTGGTGGTCTATGGTGTCCCACCTGACACCAAGGGTCAATGCTCCTGTGGTCTATGGTGTCCCACCTGACACCGAGGGTCAATGCTCCTGTGGTCTATGGTGTCCCACCTGACACCGAGGGTCAATGCTCCAGTGGTCTATGGTGTCCCACCACTCCAGGGTCTGCTAAGTGTCTCATCAGATTTCATCTGGGTTGGTGACATGTTGCTTTTCAGGACAGACACATCCCCCACACGTGCCATACTGGTACCCTACACACCCCTGAACGAGTCAAATGACCACTGACAAGACTCGTAACGATAAAGTCGACGCTGGCAAGGGAGGCAAGTCGTACCGATCGTGGAGCACCGACAATAAAACGCAGCGGAGGAGCTCTGTCAAAATGTAAGATTATGCAAAGACACCATGGAGAACAGTGCTAATCATCTGCTTGTGTCAATTACTTGAAGGGTCTCTGACAGCATATTTACATTAAACACATTTCAGAAGCAAAATCCTCAATGCTATATCGGAATATTCTCCACTGCCATTAGCCGATCTTTAAAAAAGAATCACTTCCTCCCACCTCTCTGCCACAGTGGGAAAGACAAGGCAGGCTGGGCCCAGGCCGAGAGGGTAGAATTGATGAGGGGCCTCCAGCTCTCAGGCCAGGAAGCGCGAGCCCAGCTCTAGGTGATGAATCCCTGTCACTAACACTCTTGGCCAATGCCACCTTCCCTAACGAGGCAAATGATGGGCACAGAACAGCCGTGACCGGACCGGAAACAAAGACAGTACACAGAAGGCAGGAGCTCTCTTCCCGGAACTACACACTGAGGTCAAGGCTAGCCTGGGCAACTTAGTGAGACCCTGACTCAACCCTAACCTAACCTAACCTAGAAATGCAAAACGGCAGGGAGATACAGCCGTGTCAGAGCACTGGCTTAGTAGGCCCGGGGCCCGGGGTTTTTTCTCTCTCACTGAGAAAAAGCGAAAGATAAATGAAGCCACCATAGCACATGCTGGGCTGTACACAATGCCTCCTCTCCGGGCCAGGCCATCTTAGCCATACAGGGGACATGAAAATAGGCAAGTGAACCGGCACAGGCGTGGGGGCCTCTGGCTGGGCACAGCATGTCCTTCCCAAAGGCAATGGCCTGGCCTTGGCATCGTGATGGGTGAGGGAGGGCTCCTCAAGGCTCGTGAGCATAGGCCTCTCCCAGTGCAATAGAGGATACGGTCAGAATACCCAAGGGCCCTGGTAAAACATACCTGAATCCCCTCAGAAACCACACCAGCCTGGCAGTCGCTGTGGTCACGTGACAGCCACAGCCACACAGGTGCCTTTTGAGCACTTTCCTGAACATTCCTCAGCTGGCTATCCCCTGTCCCTTTCATATGCCCTGGGGTAGTCTGGGCCCCACCCAGACACGTCGGATGAAGTAGGAAGCCAAGGCTGTAAGCATGTGGTGACGTTTCCCTGCTGCTTGTTTGCTAGACGCCAGGGTTTTGCATACGCTAGGCAAAGGCGCTATGACTGAGCTACATCTCCAGCCCCTTTCGTATTTATTATGAGATGAGATTTCACTAAATTGCCCAGAATGGCCTTCAACTTATGACACCCCCCTTCTGTAGTCTGCTGGGCGGCTCAGATCACAGACCACCACACTAGGGTGCCCGATGTCATCTGTTACAGGTGGAACAGGAATGGGTCCAGTAGTTTTATGGAAATGTGACATGGCCTGAGTCTAGCAAATGAAGATTCCACGCCACAGGAGCTGTGGTGTTCTTCTGGGGGAACAGCTCACAGGGCAGCGGGACGGGTGGGGTGTTCCAAAAACGAAGAAGAATGGTTCCGTTGTGTCTGCTGTCTACGTTGTCCAAAGGCCTACGCGTTTGGGGCTGGCCCTTCAGAGCAGCCTAGCCCCTTTGTAGTTATATGCTATAATGTAAGGTAGAAGACAAAGAAGCATAAGACGTAACACATCACATCTAAACTACTAAGAAACGCACGAGGCAGGTCTGGTGGCACATTCCAATCATCCCCGAGCTCAGGAGGATTAAAAGTGCAAGGCCAGTCTGAGCTTCAGAGAGACTTTAATCTATAAACAAATAAATAAATACATACATACATAAAAGATGGCTAAAACTAAGAAGTTCACAGGGCACAAAGAATAGGGTGCCCATCCATTCACAGACAGCCAATCCAGGGACTCAATATTTGATGTAATTTCAGAAATTAGCATATATTATTTATATGGAAATCTTTATGTTTTATGAAGTAAATCCGTGTTGTATTCATTCTCGAGAAGTATCTCTAACTGTCCTTTAGAGGGGATACTACATGGGTGTCTATTTTTACCTGAAAACACACAGAGAACGACAGAGGGAGAGGGACAGGGACAGGGAGAGGGGGGAGAGAGAGAGGGAGAGGGGGAGGGAGAGCGAGGGGGAGAGGGGGAGGGTTGTTCAGAGGTATCTGTAGGGATTTGGTCCTAGGACGCACCCACCTGTGGAAGATTCCAGAATCCATAGTTCCCACACAGCGTGATATAGTGCTTGCCCCCGGCCCTCCCATGAACTCACATTGCCCCTGGGTCACTGCCAGTACCTAACACAGAAGAGATGCCCTGCGAAGTGCCGCTGTTCTGTTGTTTGGAGAACAGTGGCCAGAAACAGCATGCTTGCCACAGCCAGGAAAGACTCATTCTGTTTGCTTTTAGTTTCAGTTGTTTGGGGTTTTATAAGGAGTCCAGGCTGGCCTAGAACTCAAGATCTTCCCGCCTCGGACTCCTATGTGTGCTGGGATTACAGGTATAAGCCAATATGCCTGGCTTTTGATACATTTTGTTCTGAAATTATTTTTGAGCTATGGCTAATTGAAGCTGCAGATGTCATAGTCATTAATACAAAAGGTTAACCATACACATACACACATAGACACACATAGACACATACAGACAGACACACACATATAGACACACACAGACACACACACAGACACACACACAGAGACACGCACACACAGACACATAGACACACACACACACAGATACACACACACATAGACACACGCACGCAGACACACACACACAGACACACACATAGACACACACATACATACAGAGATACACAGACAGACAGACACACACACAGACACACACACACAGACACAGACACACACAGACACACATAGACACACACAGAGACACACACACACAGACACACACACATAGACACACACACAGACACACAGACACACACACACACAGAGACACACACACACACAGACACACACACACAGACACACACAGACACATAGACACACACACAGACACATAGACACACGCACAGACACACACACACACAGAGACACACGCACACACAGACACACACACAGACACACACAGACACATAGACACACAGACACATAGACACACAGACACATAGACACACACACAGACACACACACACACACAGACACACACACACAGACACATAGACACACACACAGACACATAGACAGACACACGCACAGACACACACACACACAGAGACACACACACACACAGACACATAGACACACAGACACATATACACAGAGACACACACACACACACAGACACACACACACAGACACACACACATACATATATATACACACACACAGACAGACACACACATAGACACAGACACACAGACACACACACACATAGACACATAGACACACACACACAGACACACACACAACACACTTTTTCCCAGCTGAGTGTTCACACACAATTGCTTCATCTATGTCCAACTGTATATCCTTGATCAAATTAAAATCTCTGTTGAAGACACTGCAAATCATCGTAAGAACATCAAAAGCCAAATGCTATAGTTTGATGTCATCCAAATCTGCTCATTTCTCAATAGACAAAAATAATACGTGTTATGAGGCTGGAGATGGCTCCGACTGTTCTTGCAAAAGACCTGGGTTCGATTACCATCATCCATATGTCGGCTCACCAACATCTAACACCTCCTCTGGATTCTGAAGGCCCTACACATACTACACACACGGTACACATACACACATACATGTAAGCCTATAAGCAAATACTTATTAAGGTAAGTATTTATGTTTATATTTTATAAACATAAAAGTAAATCTAAGCAAAAGGAAATAAAGTGTTATAGGAAAACACCATGGCTTGGGTTCATTTTGTAAATATATATATAAAATTATACTATAAAATCATAAACATAAACACACACACACATATGAATACAAACACAAACACCTGCCCCAAAATGAACAAATCCAACTCTATGCATCTCTCACCTAAAACGTATTCCTCACATACATTATAACATGACTACAAACAAACACACGTGACTATACCAGACAAACAAAAAGTCAGGTGTGACAAGACACATCTATAACCCCAGCACTCCAGAAACTAAGACAGGCGGATCAGGAGTTCGAAGCTAAGCTGGTCTACCTAAGAAGACCCTGTCTTAAAAACGAAACAACAACAGAAGGGTCAAGTCGTGGTGAGGAATAGGGATCTGCTTTTGGGTCGCCCACTCCAGATACTTATATGTCTACTTCAGCAAACCATCCCCATGTGGCTGCTAAGACGCATAACCCGCGCCTTGCAAACTGACCCTTATCCACAGGCTGAGGCCGTGCCACAGTCTGCACCCCGATACTGGTCACAGTGCAACACAGGAGGAAGCCAGAACCCTCCTTCTATCCGACAGCAAAGTGGCTTGCCACTTTATCCACACGGAAGTCGATATTAGATGGGCCGCAGCCGAGACCCCAGGAGCAAGATCCTGTTCACAATTGCATGAGCAGGGTATCTCGGGATATAGTCAGCATCCTGACCGTCATCTCTCAAGGTTCCTGCGGGGACTGAACCAGTGCACTGGGGAGAGCCCAACATCTGCTGGGTGCTGTCACACCTACTCTCCTCCTTCCTCTTCTTACGGAAGGTCAAAGATCTGCAAGTCCGCTATGGATGTGGGGCCTGAGGAAGGGGACGCCTAGAGCCCTCTGGTTCAGTTGTGATAGGATGCAGTTTGGGCCTACACCAGCAAGAACAAATGGATTTCAGAAAGATGGATATTTTTCTGAAGACCCCCGGAGGGAGGAAAGGGCAGAAAAGGAAAACAACTAACCTAAGTGTGTCCTTCCTGGGGACACGGACTATTTCAGGAGTTTTGCACCTCTACCCCACACACCCATACTTACATGCATTCTCTGCAAGACTTCCCGGGGTGTGTAGTTTAATACACACACGTCACAGCTCGGTTCTCCAAGAGACTGGCTCATGGGGACACAGCAGACCGTGCAAGGCCAGGACCCAAACCAGCTATCCGGCTGTAACTTCAGAGCACAGATCTTCCCAATCCCACCTTCCTACTGAGTCTCCAGCTTTGGGGCTTTGCAACTGTTTACAGACAGGATCACCCCTCCCCCTTATAAAACTGTCAAACTGAGACCATCGCCGCCCCACTCCCCGAAAAAAAAAATTAATCTCTAGACTTGAAATATCAAAACCTTAGCACGTATAATTAAATTAATCATCATAAATTACTTTTTAGCACCGAGAGTTGGATTTATAATATCATTTTCAAACCTCTCTGTGAGATTTAAATATTTTATAGCATATGGAGTTAGAGGGAAATGTGTCTAAGGGCTTAAATATCGCCACAGTGCAACCGACTTTGACAAAAACCGTAGCACAACTGTTTCGAAGGTAGTTTGTAAAAATTATTTATTTCCATACCAGTTAATTATGATGGGAGTCTTTGTTGAATGCACAAGCATTAAAAAAGTGCTGATATTTTATGCATCTTTAACTGGAGCGAGATTCCCCGCAGCGCACTGGTAACTCCTTGACATTTAGCATTCACTCACAGCAACTATAATAAGGGGTTTGATTGCTTCCTTTGCAGATGCAGTAATTTAATAACTGTGATCAGTTGCATAAATTTACTATACAACCATCTTAAGTTAGCCACATTAAAATTAAGCAAAATTGTAATCTGTTGACAGATTATCGCTGCTGAACAATTGCACCGAAAGTGTTTTAGATTAGCAAGTGGCACGGGCATTTGTGTTTTATAAGCTTGTAAAAAAAAAAAAAAAATACAGCAGCTTCCTCCTTCTGCACCCAGATCTCCAGTCACTCCCTCTCCAGCCCAACACACAGCACATCTCACAACTGGAACCCCTCATGCGACGCCAGGCTTTCTGCTCAACCCTCCGAATCTGGATTTGGACATTTGAAATGTTTTATACGGTAAATCCCAAAACTCTGCTGTACGGAAAAATAATGTCAGGAGCAACGTGTCTCTTTCTTCTTTCCAGTTATTTTCCTTTATGCAACTTCGAAGTCTTCTCCTTTGAAGGGCCAGACAACCTCTGAGCGTGGAGCCCCTGGCAATGAAGGGAGATTCTGTACCTTGCTGGAGAAAGACACAAGGTGCCCAGTGCCCTGGGAGCCAGGCCCCTGCAGCAGGCATTAATGAAGACCACACGGGCTTCCTCTCCTCGGTGCTGAGAGCCCCTCACTTAGACTGTGTGTCTTTCCCACCTAAGTTCCGTGGGTCGATTTCACCTCCTAAGAACAGGGCACCCGAGACCCACGTTCCCGCTCTGAACCCCTTTGGCTGACTTTTCAAAGCAATGTTTAGCCAAGCAGGGAAGTCAGAATAACTGTTTCTGATACTTCACAGCAAATATCTTTAACCATCTGTTTACACTTGCCAAATATGCCTTCAAGTTTCCAATTTTATCAGTATATAAAAAGAATATCTGTTTTTAAAAAAATTGTAAATATCTTGTGATGTATCTTTACATAATTCAAGAGAAATTTAAAAAAAAAAATTTTTTTTTCAGAGAAAGCCAGCATGATCCCAGATTTGTTTAAACTTTCATTTACATAGAGGTTTGGGGTGGGAGCCACAAAACGGGGGGGTAGGCATGATTTTTTTGGAACGCCCAAATATCAAAGGTGAATGTCTTGCTTATGCAATGACTGAAAATGGGGTGGGCTCCTTCCTGGGGGTAGCCACACAGATGTAGCCTGTCATTTCAGAAGGAGTTGGGGCGGGGGGCAGGGTTCTCTTCCACACAGGTGGCATGCCAAGGCTGGGCTGCAAGCTTCCTTGGGAGCAAAGACCACTGCTGAGCTTGACAAATTGGATGGGACTCCGCTACCAAATTTCCTGCCAAGAGGCCTAACAGTCAAGTGTCTGTCTTCTTCTCATCACTGTGGAGTGACACTGACTTTGACACGGTGTCTCCGTTACTTAAAGACAGAGTTGATGCAAAGCGATCGAGAAACGTGAGGCCTGAACAACTTTTCAGAGCCAACCCAAAGCACCTACTTCCACCTTGGGCTCTCTCATCCCAGGCGGGCACGTGCATCCGTGCGAGCTTGTCACGGGTGTGCGCATGCATGTGCTTACGTGCGTGTGTAACAGGGTTCTCGTTAAAAACAAAGAACCTGGGTTTCGGCAGCTGCTCCCTTTAACTTGCAATTCCTCGTATTAAATGGGAGGTACCTGGGCTAGGTTTGTTTGCTTCTAATTATAACTAATTATGCTTCTAAATATGTTCTTTAGGGTTAACCACATGTAGCAAAACAGGTAGGAAAGAAAGAAAATGCACCGGAATTATTAAAAGAAAGAGAAACATACTAATTAGCTGAGTAGTATACTCATTTCAATGTTTAATAATATTTTTTAACATCCCAGCATACGCTGAAGAATTAAAAATTACCCACAGCACCACCTGTGCATCCCCCGGGACACAGGATTTAGAGTTCTTCCGTGCAGTCCTGGAGTCCTCGTTTCTAAATACCACTTTGATATTTCTTAGTATCCCACCCCATACCACCCCCACAGGTTAGGAGCCAGAAACACGATAGTAAATTTCGTTCCCCGCCTTTTAAATAACATCTCCACAAAGCCTCAACTTAATTACATAACTCAAGTGCTTGGAAGAAAAAAAAAATTGCCACCTATCTCTATGGTTTCGGACGGAGGCTGCCTCCGCCACTTCTGTACGTACAGAATGTGTGAACTGCGTGTGAGGTGCCAAGGGCCCGTGCCGCTCCCCAAGTCCGGGAGGGATAGGACGCCATCGGCCCCTGGACTCTCTCCGTCGGCTCAGTCCTCCGCTCTTGTTAAACTCAGCGAAGGTTCTGGGCTTTGTGTGGCCTGTGATGAAGCCAACCGCACATGGGTGGGCAAGCGGGCTGCTGAAGTGGTAGAGGAGTGTGGAGAGGCGGGGGCTGCGAACCCGAGCCCTCCCGGTCCACCGTCTCACCCGAGCTGAGGGGAGAGCCGGGGTTACGGATCTATCTGGACCTGACAATTAAAACTAGGTAACACGAGGCCAAGGCCCGAGCTGCTGCTCGAGCCTCCCTCAAACTCTACTCGGCTGGAGGGTCAGTCCTGTACAAACAAAGCCTTAACAGAAATGTTACCGAGGAAATAATAGCCATTTCCAATGATAATACACAATTTTAGCACGGGCGCTTGGCTGATTTAGGTGTTCGGCCAATGTGTCAAGCAGGCTGCCTTCCTGAGGCGGGCTTTAATGGGTAACTGGCAGGCTCTGGCAGCCTTATTTCTGCTGTAGATTTGGTCTGTCATGGAGTATCCAATACTTGCCATTCATCTTTGATCTCTTTGGACAGGCCTGATCAAAAGATGTCATTTGACCTACTCCTCTTGGCAGAAACTTGTATGACTCTCATAAAGGGGCCACCCCAGCTATAAATAAAATGACATTATTATTTTTCTGTCCTATCATGTAGAAGAGACAATTATGATAATGTAGTGTCTGTCATCGGGAGCCCGGCAAATTGCTAGCTCTCACGCAACTGTTTAGCTTTCTTATTTGTTTTTTGTCTGTTTTCCTCCATTTCAAGTTGAAAATAAAGCAGAATTGAAATCCCTAATACTCTGCCTCCCACTGCAATACTCTCAAGGCTCCTTCCCACGGCGGCGACACGCAGGTGTGGCTAGCAGCTTGCATGTGTCAGCGGTGGGCCACGGCTCTGTTGGCCAAGCTAGGTAACAATGGGATCTGGTCTGCCCCTCAGTCCAGCGTTTTAAAAACAACCGAACCTCTGGAATTAGAACTGAGAGATGCGACTGCAGATAGATAAAAATCACGGGTAGGGTTGATTGTGACCATAACCAAGTCACAATACGGAGAAAAGATATGCAACAGAAGGTTCACCCAACAGGCATGATAAACGGAGCTAAGGTACACTCCCGGAGGAGGACCAGTCTGAGGAGCACACGGGTCCAAGTATGTGTAGCCTTTTCCGGTGTGGACTGATAAGACATCAGCTCTTGATCTCTTTCTGGAAACAGAGGCATGGGCGCTATGAGCCTCCCCACTTCCGCACATAGGGCTCCATGGATACCCAGGGTTAACAGTAAGAGACAACCCGCCTCCTGGTGACGGCGGTCATCCTGTGCCTGTGTGGGTTAGGGGTAGGGGGTCATCAACCCACCCTGTGGCAGGAACACCCCCCCCCCCGCTGTGTCATCTCTTCCCCATCAGCGGTCTCGCCTCAGAAGGAAGACGGGCAGCACAGCATCTGAGAGAGCCAGATCCCAGCTGTGCCTTCTAAGAAACAACGTCCCTCTAAACAGGAAGCAGCGAGAGCCTCACGGTTATGCATCAAGTCCAGAATGTCCAAGGCAAAAATGAGATTCAAAGAAGAGCTACACGGAGTACGTTAATTAATGGTAGGGCAGGGACTGCATTGCGTTCTCCTGACTCTCCACCCATTCTGGTAACAAGATATGAAGCAGCCACCGCGGGGAGAGAGAGGGTAGTGGGCGGGTGGCGACAGAATGGAAAAGTCGGAGGAGACCGAGGGGGTAGACTCTGAATCTGTCTGCGGGAGGAAGGTGGCCTCTAGCTGGACAGAGACCCAGAAAGCCGACTCTGGAAGAACGGGAGCCTGAGGCAGGACTGGTGGGGTGCTGGGACGTAACTGAGGCTCTCCGGAGTACGTGTGAGTCATTTTATGTAAGAGCGTATCTCTGTGTTCTGGCGCAGAGGAGGGGGGTCAAGAAAGATCTGGAAGCAGTATCCAAACTGAGACATGTAAGCAGGAAAATAAACAGTGGAGAAAAACCAGCATTCCCTTAGTCATCACAACCTGATTTCTGTCTCAAAACATCAACTAATGCGGCCCTGAGAGAAAAGACAGCTCTCCAGACTGCCAGCAGCATACTGTTCCTTTAGGGGCAGGGCACACCCGATTTCAGGAAGCCCTTAGCTTCTTTCACCTCCTGGGATCTATCCTTCCTCACGTTCCTGTCTTTCTCGGTATCCATCTTGGTCACCATGTGCCTAGGTCACATCCTCTACCCTCTGACCTCCTCGGGACTTCCTACCTTGGTAGTAACACCTGCCAGCGCTGGCCTGGGCAGATGCTCGATACACACCCGCCCGGTCTGTTTCAAAGCATACTCCAGGGTGCTCCAGGAACTGTGTCACAGGAAAATACACGCAGAAGTGCTTTTCTTCCTTGAGCTTAAGCGATGCCTCCCCCGTACCCCAGAGCCGAATCCTTTCATCATGTTCTCACATCATCTCACGGCTTGCCCGAGGTTCTACCACATCCCCCCAACTTCTTGCGCCTTTCCTACACCCTGGACCCAGGTACCTCTCCCCGCTCCCAGCTGCCTGTCAGGTGTCAACGAATCAAAACTGAAGATGTAGACATGTGTGACCCTGGCAGCGGGAAAGGCAGACCAGAGGCAGGAAACCAAAGGCTTCCTTTAAGTCCCGAAGCCCATGCTGATTTCCAGATAATCCCATAGTTGGGGGGTATCCTACATACACTTCCTTTTTTATTTCTATTTTTTTGGTTGTCACATCAATACCAGGCACCAGCTGAGAAATTGGCAAACACCGGCTGCGTGGATCAATGTAAGGACTTAAGAGACATACACGCAGCACCAGAAGGTCAAGAAACATAAAGGGGCAGGGCTGGGTGACAGCTCTTTGGGCCCATATGGCACAATGCCAACAGTTACCTAAGGCCCGTTCTCCTATATCTGAGCATCTCTGGGACTTGGGGAAGTGACCACGCCTAACCAAGCTCCTGGTCTTTCATCTTGAAAATGAGACTACAAGCATTCCTCCTTCTGAGAATTATCCATGGAATCACGCACATGAAGCACTTAGCACAAAACCTAGCACTGGGCAGACGTTCAATAAAGAGAAGTTATTTCTGGTTATAGAAATGATGTTTCATCTGCAAGGATGATCCCTACAGTGACAAGGGCAGGATCTCCATGGTGACAGGAGCGGTCCCCCACCAGGCCCACCCGTGCAGCTGGCAGAATCCTGACACGCTCAGGAGACTCTTGCCAACGCATACAGCTGACTCTTGCATCCAGGGAGGAGGGCAGTTCACCTCCACAAGGTGGCAGCCCAGTTGGAAACCTTCCATCACCCAAAATCCAGTCCCAATCCCAGGTCAAGAACTCCGGCGGCTAGAAAGCAAGTTAGACTGTGGGCTAAGCACAGCTATTTTGGTTACCGATCAGATAAGCCTCAAGCAGGTTGGGCTAGAGGCAGGGATAACAGTGGATAGATATTAATCCACCTGACACTCTGGTTGTGAATTTCTATGTGAGCTCATTTTCCTGTAATGGATTAAAAGCAGTAGAATCCAGGAGGCAGGAGAAGACAGAGGAAAGAGGAGACGACAGGCACCGAACTCCGCAGGGTCCTGGCTGGGTCTTGGCTTCCCGACAGAAACACTGCACGAGTGAGAAGAGCTTACGGGAGTCTGCCATCAGGTCTCTGACGAGACAGGTTCCGAGACAGGTTTAAGTCTGTTTCTTAATGGGAAGAGAGGTCTTGGTTCTTCAGAACCCCTACCCTCTATCTATGGAACAAGAAATAGGGAAGAGAAGGTTTAGAGGCGCGGGGGTGGGGGATGGGGTGTCTCAGGATAAGGACCAGAATCGGAAAATCCAGCTGAAGACACATTTAGAGCCGGCACTGGTAGCACATGCCTGTCAAACCTGGGAGCCTGAGGCACAAGGATCACAAGTTCAGGGGTCTACCCAGGCTATTTTCAACGACAACTTGGGCCCCTCCATGAGTCCCTGTCTCAAACAAAAAATAAAGAGGAGGGAAGTAGAAGAGCACCAGCCCATAATCCCCCAGTGAGGGGCTAGGGGTGTGGCTTAGTGTTCGAAAGTTTTCCTGCTGGTTCCAAAGGCCCTTTATCCATTCCATGATGGAATGAAAGACCCGTTGGCATCCTGGTTTCTCAATATCACTGCCTTCGGGTCTCTGTTTACCGATCTGTAAGATGGGAGCGATGACATGACCCTTTCCCAGGGCCACTACGGCAGGGGCCATGGAAGGAAGATGCTCTTTAGGCCTCCACATACTGGGAGGTATATGCCTTGGCCCTGCGCCCCACCTAGGTTTGAACTGAAGATTCACCAAATCCTAGCTTAAGTCAGAGAAAGAAGCAGAAACTCACGACAGACGGAGCTAGAGAATTGTGTTCACTGACCATGTGACTAGCTAAGTTAAAATGAAAGAATGCAGAGTAGAATTCGCAAATCCATTCCTTCAGCTGCACTGAACCCACTCGCAGATGCCGTGAGGGCTGCTCCCCGGCTGGATGGCTCAGATCGGAACTTTCACCACAGGAGAATATTTCGTTGTGCTGTGTGTCCGCAGACCTGTCCCATCACCTCCGAAGTCCTCTGGCCCCTGTGGGGCACCACATCACTGCCAACCTGGACCTGGTCACACAGACACCTTTCTTTACGAACACTTCTCATCCGGTGGTGGCAGCACACGCCTTTAGCCCCAGCACCGGGGAGGCAGAGGCAGGCGGATCTCTGAGAGTTCGAGACCAGCCTGGTCTACAGAGTGAGTTCCAGGACAGCCAGGGTTACCACAGAGAAACCCTGTCTCAGAAAACAAAACAAAACTAAATAAAACTAAACTAAACTAAAACACTTCCCCACCTATGATGGTGTCAGGACCCCTTTGAGAAGCTAAAAAAAAAGCCAATAAAGGTAACAGCCTGAACTGTCTCACCGTCGGGGGTGTGGGAAGAGGTCCCATCCTGGATCTCCGTTATAAATCACTCCCTTGTCTGTCCTGTCTCTTTCCTTCTGATTGCCTCAAAGGAGAAAGTATCCAGTGGGCATCAGCAGCCTTAAACCCCGCCCTAATGGTAGCTTCTCTTTCAGGTGAGAGAGAACAGTGTCCGATACAGGCGGTAGGCGGGCGGGAGCATCCAGCTCAAATTTAATGACATTGTTTGATTTCACCACATTTATTTTTATGGTTATTTTCTCTTTATGGCAAGTGATTCTGGGTCTTCATTTATAGGAACGACACACTCTCCTTTTAAAAAGAATTTATTTGAGTTAAAACGTGTGTAAATAATAACGTTCAGGCAGTATGTGTGGTATGAAGACGTGTCAGACACTATGGCAGGTGTGCCTGGCTCTAGGCAAATCACAGTCCCAGAGGCCTCTGGGAACAATCCCTTGAGAGGGAGGGTCTTGGTCTTCCTAGTTAATAAGCAGGATTTGCTAGTAGGATTTCCAACATTCAAATTTCTAAGGGAATGTGGGCATCTTTCTAAGGAAAGCTCTGAACTGTCAGTTTGCGAGGCAGCAATTATTAAGCCTTGATATGGCTAAAGATGCTAATAAAAAAATGTAAAATTTGCACTGAGCCATTATCAATTAAAGACAGGATACTTCGTCTCCAAGCCACTGTTCCTGTGCCTGGCTTCTGACCAGCCCCAGCCTCTGCAGTGCTGGGGGTCGGGGGGGATCACCAGAGCTCGGGGTATGCACCCACCATCTGTGGATTCAGGGTATCCAGCAGGGACACGGCAGGGCTATTCCTGCTAGCGCCTACCCGCCAGGCTATGGAAATCCTTCCTGTACCCACCCGTCTGCAGGGTCTCTGTGAGGTTAAGGCCTGTCCATCTTCCCCAGACACTCAGCTAAGTCACAGCCACGTGTGAACCTACCTGGACGTTGGTGGGGCTGAAGTGATGAGCACTGAGCTGGGTGGCCTCAGGTACTGGGGAAACAAAGTCATCTTGCCCCTTTTCTGAAAAGGCTTCCTCTGAACTGAGTATGGGTGGTCACTGAGATGGGTACGGAGCTGAGTCCAGACAGAAGGATGGTAGCCACCAGCAGGGATCTTGGAGCAAATGAATAGACACTATTGTACCTCCGGGGCTTTACCTGCATGGCAGGTCATGGCGCAATCCTGGTCATCATTCTTCCTGTAATGATTCTGCCCTGTCTCCCAGGCTCGGTCCCCCTCCCTCAACACTTATATGGCCACCCAACTCACAGAACCCTAGAGAAAGATGGTCTGTGAATGGTACAGATAGCATGAGGCTGTATCCTCAACACTCTGGTTATCCAGGAAGGTTGCCTCTGGCCACCAAGGCTAGAACCGTATATAGGCCTTTCCCCACAACCTGCACAAAAGCTGCCTATACCGTCCCTGAGGCGTGCCTACCTCCTCTGCACGTGAGGGTGCCCAGAATGAGGATGAACATCTTCTCCGAGCAAGAGAGGGAAGGGACAGACCCCATAGGAACAGACACCCCGTGTGAAGCCTGAGACACGGGGTGGACAGCATCCTCACCTCCGTGGTGGGGTTCCACCCGCCCTGCGCTTCTAAAGCAGTCCCTCTCTGCTGCTGGGCTCCTCCCCTCCTTCTGCATAACCTTCTCCTGTCTGGCCCTCGATACGTCTGAATCGTGTCTGACGAGAGGGCTTCACGGCCCCTTGTTTTTACTCCATTCTTGTACAGAACTTGTAATTTGAGTGATTGTGGATTGTTCCAAGGACCAGATCTGTATTTTGCAAAAGATCGGGATTTTATTCATATCTGAGTGCATAATTTTGCCTCAAGATGTGTTAGATTACATTAATTAACTTTGTAGCCAGAATGGGAGAAATTAACCGT